>OZ005651.1:217246795-217846795 GCA_963930645.1 Salticus scenicus | reverse complement strand
TCTAAAAAAGATTCTTTAATATTAACAAAAATATTTGTATAAGTTATAGCATATTTATTACTTACAGACTTTGAATAAACACCATAAAATGCAATAAACTCGCAACAATTGTTTCGGGTCGAAAAAACACACGACCCTTCATCAGGCGAACAAAGTAAGCACGAGTGCTGCAGTCAAAGCGGCAACGCACCTTTGACTGCAGCACTCGTGCTTACTTTGTTCGCCTGATGAAGGGTCGTGTGTTTTTTCGACCCGAAACAATTGTTGCGAGTTTATTGCATTTTATGGTGTTTATTCAAAGTCTGTAAGTAATAATTTTTACAACGCCAGTTTTGTGGTGCTTCTCTTTATTCTATAGCATATTTGTTTGATAACATTTAAATATGTTAAAAGTGTGTAATTTAGCCATTATATTTTATATGACTTAGTCATATCATTTAGTCACACATTTATTATTCCCAAAATACATAGGAGAATTATGGAATTCTTCATCAAAATTCAATTCTTGAACAAAAGAGAAAGCTTAAAAGTGGTTTCAAGAAACAGATTCTGACTATGTACCTCTTGCTATAAAATTTGAAACGAAAGACTCTCCTTCTCCAGAAATATACTTTACATGTAAAGATGATGTTGAATCAGTTGTTACAGTTCACAGATGGTGGGAAAATATTTCGTTGGTTTGTAACTTATCAAAGAGTTTTTGTGAGCTGATTGCTCATTTGCAAAATTACTGCATGAATTTTGCTGCAACTGAAAGAAGTTTTCAATTTTTTGTCTTTTATTCAGTCTGATATGAAAAACAAATTTTCTGTTAAAACTTCTACGAAACTTTTATTATGCTATACAAAAAAAAAAAAAGGCTAATTTAATAATTTTGTGCTTTGTTCAACTTTGAAATAAGCAGGGTTTGCATTTAATTTAAAATTTTGTGAGTTAGCTTAACTTTCTGGTGATAAAACTGTGAGTCATTTGGTCTAAGTAAGAGTCAAAGAGGAAAACCTACAAGTCAATGAGACAAAATAATAATAATTTAGGCTTTAATTAATTTAAAAAGTAAGAAAGTCGGTGTGCAAAAAGAGAACCCAGATAACAAGCACATTTGCAGCAAGTTTGTTTTTTCTTGATATTATCTTGCCATGACAAATTTGATGCGATAAATTTGCCGTGAAATTGCCGCAAAGTAGACACAACATAAATCTATCTTTCCTTTTAATATTCATTTTTCCCTTTCACAAAATTCATGTTGCAAACTAAAATTGCTATTTAAGTATTTGAAACTCAGCCAAAGACTGATATTGAAGCGGTTTCGCAACGTTTTCTTTACTGGTGGAAGAAACGTGACGTTATCCGCGGTGCCTGAAGACTTGTGTCGACAAGTCTTATGCGAAATACAAGCTATATTTACATGTTTCTATGCGTATTTTCAGATAATGTGACGTGATAAGAATCTGAGTTTGCAATGCATTAACAGTTGATGTGACATGACAAGCTTGCCTATTGCAATGAATTTGCAGTACTCTTAAAACTACAAGCCTAACTTTTCTACTAGTTTGCAACGAATTTGCAGCAAATTTGATACACTAAGAGTGCAACTTGCACGACAAGTTTGTTGCAAATTTGGCATATGGTGACTTCGGAGTTTGCGTTAACTTGCTTCAATCTTGTTATGAACTTACAGCTTGTCACACTGAACTTGCTGCAAGTTTGTTGGCTTACAAAGCAAGATTGCTGCAATTTCGCTGCAAATTGAAATTGCTATGTGGGAATAATGGGTTACTAAAAGTGGAAAATTACTAGGTGTCTTTAAATATTACTTTTTTTTTTTTTTTTAAGTAGGGGAAAATTCAAGTCAAATGTCGAGTCAATTATTGACTCGCTGTTCTAAAATTTGCGAATCACTGATCATGCATTTTTCATAATTGACACTTAAATTAAACTTGAGCTTAAATTGAAGAAGCAAGTAACTTTGGTCTCGATTTTTCCTGAAAACAATTAAACTTATACCATTCATTCAATATATAAGCAATGTCACCTTTTAAACCAAGAGGAGAGGTGGAAAGAAGAGCAAAAATATAAATCAAAAATATTAAAAATGCATGAAATTTTTTTTTTGTCAATGTGCCACAACTGGTCGCCAATGGGATATTTATAATCACCCTGGTGCCTAGAATTTGTCAGACTCTGGTTATATTATTTATTATTAATTAATTATTACTTTTTAAGTTAAAAAAATCTTCAAAAACATTTTTCACTAAGGTGCTAAATGTAAAGGGTAAAAATTGAAATGGATAGTCCCATTATAATTTTATTTTTCCCCTTTTCCTAATTTTTTTTCTATTTTTATTTTATTTTATTTTATTTATTTATTTATTTATTTTCGCTTTTTGCCGCTGTCCTGGCAAAAATGCATTTTTGCAGGCAAAAAGCCAACCCTGGGTATGAGTAGCATATTTAATTGAAAAAATATCAAACTGGTATTTTAAAGAAGAAAAGTGAGTATATGATGGGATGTTTTATTTTTACTTTTCGAACATGCATATGTAACAAACGTATTGTAATCATGACAAAAATTCGAGTTAGAGATTTGAGGTTCCCTGAGTCCACTTTTTGCTAATTTTACGAGGATGTATGTATGTGAATGAACGCGAAAGCGTCTAAGTACTTTGTTAAAATGAGCTGAAAGTTGGTACATGCGTTATAGGTTATCGGTTTTTTTTTTTAATCATTATGGCCTATTGCCCCAAAAATTTTAAAGTGCGATAACGTCTAAACGCCCTGTTCAAATAAACTGAAAAAAAAATTATATGTGTTCTAGGTCACCATCGCACGAACTGTATAGATTTTGGGAAATTTAGCACTTAGAGATTTTTACAAGGGTACAAAGGAATAGCCTTTATCATTATGGTCTATGGGTTCAAATTATTTAAAGTGCGATAGTATCTAAACGCCTTATTCAAATGAACTGAAAATTTATACACATGTTATAGGTCACCGTCACACGAACTGTATAAATTTTGGTGACTCTAGCATTTATAGATTTTTACAGGGACACACACACAAAAAAAAATTCTTTATCATTATGGCCTATAGGCTCAAATTATCTAAAGTGCGATAGCGTCTAAACGCCTTGTTCAAATGAATTGAAAATTTATATACATGTTATAGGTCACAGTTACACGAAATATACATGAATTTTAGAGAATCTAGCACTTACAGTTTTTTTTTTTTTTTATTTTTTTTTTTACAAAGACACAACAAAAAATTCTTTATCATTATGATCTATGGGTTCAAATTATTTGAAGTACAATAGCTTTAAATGAAACATCATAATATATATATATTTGGGGGCTGACGGAATACTCAAACACCCTATTATAATTTTTTCCTTTTGTTTATTTAACGACTTATCTTACTTTAATTCATTTAAACAACCGTTAATTATTTTATCCTCGGAAAGTCGAGTGGAGTCACTCCAGATTTTTTAGTATCTGTTATCTAATATATAAATATTTTAATATTTTTTGTTAACCTATATATCTATGGTTATATTTAAAAAACCTTTTATCACATTGAGTACGTTTTTAGAGATACCAATCTTCTGATTTTCGATCATATCAACAGTTACATTACAGAATTTTGCATACTTGCCAACCAATTTTAATAAAAAAAGGGAAGATTTTTGTTGAATAACCAGAATATTTCATAAAAAAAGGATTTTTTTTTTTTCTCTTTCACGTAATAAACAATACAGTTTTACAATTTTAATATTTAGAAGCAATCTATAAAAATGTTTTTCTATAGATGATTATACTAAATATGTAAAAGTTTTAAATGAAGTTATTCCTCTTCAACATATAAATATCTACAAAACAGAATCTGTTAGAAATTTATTTAAAATAGACAAAAAAACTTAGTTAAGTTAACGTATATATAATTTTTTAAATAAATAGAATATGATTTTTGTGTATGTACATTAATCATACATATAAAAAAAAGTAGCAGTAGCTAATTATCAGTTTCAAACGTGCATAAAACTAACTGAGTATTAATTTTCTTAAATTGATTTGGAAAAAATTTTCCTACCTGAAAAAAATATTCTTCATTTTTTTCCCCATGTTTACACATTTGGTATAAATATGACATACAAATATTTAATGTAATTGAGGAAAAATAAACAGATTCATTAAATTCAGCAATAAAGATCCAAAAATAATTACATACGTGAGAAATATTGAGCACTTCCATTGCTTTATTGTTTCTAGAACTGATCATTGATCACAATCCGGGGAAGGGGGGGGGATACAAAAATAATTACAGAGTAAGAAATATTAAACTCTTTCAACTCTACTTCTAGAATCTAATGAAAGAAGTTTAAAATTAATATTATCATTTATTTTGCAGATGGATAAAGATTAGAAACCAAAAGACTTCTGCAGAACATTTGATTGCTGATCACTAGTTGGAGATAAATGAAAGGGGGGGGGGGCAAAAAATATTGACATAAGCAAGAAATATTTAACAATTCTATCTCTTTACATGTTCTAGAATCTCATAAAGTAAGTTTGAAATGAATATTGCCATTTATGTTATGGATGGAGAAAGATTAGGAATCAGGAGTTTTCGTAGAACGTTTGGGTTTTCTTTTTAAAACGAACGATATTCGTGATTTTTTTTTTTAACGGAAGATTTCATCATCTGTCCGGAAGACCGGAAGATACGTTAAAAAACCGGAAGTCTTCCGGGAAAACCCGAAAAGTTGGCAAGTATGATTTTGGTTTAGGCTCGGTTTCAACTATGGAAAATGTTGACGGGACCAGTTATTTTTTTTCCTCGCAGACTCATAACATTGTTTTGGACTTTATCAATTGGCATGATCCTTTCAAAAAACATATTTTTGTGGCTGGAAGTTTGTGACTTTTTAATCTGTTTTGTTTTTAGGGAAGCATTTTCTAGTTGCATTAATAAAATAGTTTGCTAAGAATTTCTATCAAAAATCTAAATTTCTGATAAATATATACACATAAACACACACAGACATACATAACTGCAGTTCCATTAGTTGTCTCTTCGGATAATTCAAGTTCAGATAATAGAGGTACTGTGATTAATGTGTGTATTTAAATTACTTTATTTGAACCTTTTATTTAGTTAAAAACTGTTTTTATTTAATATAAAAAATGACAGTATTATAGTACAGAAATGGGTAAGCCCGACAGTATTTTAGATGTGAATGGTCCCTCTCGATTTTGATGGGCTCCTTATTTATCAACTGGCAATCACTATTTTTTGACACAGTTCACCACTACCTATGTGAGCTAACAAAACAAATCACTTTTTAACACGGCTTTTATTAGCTTCACCTGTATGTATGTATGATTGTTTGTAACTGCTCTGGGAGCAAACAAAAAATTTATATTGTAAAAAAATACTTTCTCTACGTGAACGATGTGGCGTTGAGGTAAGGCTCCGTGCTACGAACCTAAAGGTCCAGCGTTCGATCCCAGTCAGGGGAGATTTTTTAAAAATGGTTTTTGTTTAATTCTAAGTTATTTTAATTAAAGATTTAAATGTATGTAAATATTATGGTGTGTCACTCACGCGATTTTTTCTTACCCTGCATTTGAATACTAAGATAGATATTTTGTGCTTTTTTAGTTCACATTTCTATAAAAGCGTGTTCTTTAATTTTTTAAAACTATAATATTTATTTTCTTTAAAGATAACGATGGAAATTATTTCAGTTTAGTAAAATTTTATTGTTTGTATTGTAACTACTAACGGCGAGTTTGAAATTTATAACTTCAACCAGGCATTCTAAAAAATTTTAGGCATTTGAATTTTGAACCGATATTTATTAAAAATTTTTGAGGTATTCTACATTTAATTGTTTTAACTTTTGATAGTATTATTACAGAAAACAGAAAAGCCCACTTTACTGAACTATATGGTTGAATATAAAACAAAAAATGTTACTTATTTTTATTCCATCATTGTGGTTTTTCTCTTTTCAATATATATATATTTTTTTTAAGCATACTTAAAATCATGTCACTTTAGTATAAAGCAGTATTGTTAACAGTTAACGCAATTAAAAACTGTGAAAAGTTAAGAGTAACAAAGAAATGATTATGTCGCCTTTTTGTCTTAAATTAATACAAATAAATTTTTAAATTAATACAAATAAATTAGGCATAATGTGTTCGTAATATTTGTTGATTATGTTGAAAATCATAGAAGCCATGCGATCTCGTATTTTTTATAGCCGACCCTTTTATTTTGCTACATAAAGGTCATAAGTCAACTGTTTATTTTATCGTGCGTTCCATATGTTAATAATTTTAATCAAATTGCTCAGATATGGATAATGGATGTAGTATTATCAAATAAAGTAGGACATCATTCATTTTTTTAATTTGCTCTTGTAAATTATTATTTTAATGTAAAGAGTGTAATTTACATTATACATATAAATAACTAATTGAGATTTTCAATTTGTAACGACATTTCGCCGCAAAATAATCTGATATTAATATTCTCAGATCATTCCTGAAAAGTAGGTAATTTACACTTAATTATTTCTTCGTACGTATGGTCGTATTATCTCGATAATAATAGTAATAATAATAGTAATATATTTAAATATTCATTTTTCTTTTTCGGAAATATTTTAAACTTTGATTTTTTATGAAAAAAAAAATATTCAATTATTTTATCCTATTAATATACTACCTGAAATTGCCTCATTTTTCAAGTAAAACAAGCATGTTGCAAACTGGAAAAAATATTATAAAAATCAGAAACCTTCCCCCGCATTCGGTTAGCAAGCAGACTTCATGAAACTAATTTATTACTTGTGTTATGTCAGCCACAGCAATGCCGTTTATAACCGGAAAAACATGTAGAATGTGACTAAAAAAAAACGACTTCAGATTTTCGTGGAAATATGTCTAGGAAAAGTCTAACTATTTTACGTAACGATTTTTTTTTTTTTTTTTTTTTTTTTTTTTAAGTAAAATCATCCTACGCATCATTAAACGCACTTCATTATTTTATTATTGGATGCTTTTATAAATAAGGAAGCTGAAAGGCGACAGCATTCAGAATAATACATAAAAATCAAAAGAGTACTTAAAAAAAAAAAAAAAAAAACTGTAATTATTATTTATTATATCCTTCTTAGCTAGTGTTACAAATAACCATATCTTTCTCCATTAATCGCCCTTGTAATGAATTGTGAAAATTATAAGTGTTTAAATAACAGTTGTGTTTAATTAAAACATTTCGATTTTAATAAAACAGCTTATTATTGGAGCTAAAATAACATAATTTCTTTTTAGATTTAAATACTATTTTGATTTAACCCTTTGTATCCCACCGGGACTTTAAAGTCCCATCCAAAAAATTCCTCGATATAACCTAAATTTACTACAGGATTTCATTGGGACTTCAAAGTCCCTATAGTTTAAGTTTTCCCTATAGTTAAACTAAATTTAATATGAGATGTTTCTCACGTATAAAGAAATATAATAAAAAAGTTTCAAACTATTTTTCCAAAAATAAGATAATTTGGGATATAAAAAGGGTTAAAGCAGAGCTTGACTTACTCGATTAAACCATTACCTATTTATTATTATTGCCGTAAACAATTAGAATTATACTTTTTAATCCTTAAATCTGTAAAGAATTTATTTTGAACTTAAACTCCGTTACATTATCATTTTATTATTATCATCATCATTCATTTATTACGTTCTTCTATATACATAAGGAAAAAGTACTAGATTCGTGAAGTTTTCTTACCTCTGGTTTTCGATGAATTTACAGGTTTTGAGATTTCCTGAATATAATTTGACCACTTTTAGAAAGCGTCTGTCTGTTTGTGTGTTACCACAATTTTGTGCACATGTATTATTTTTAGCTGTGGATGGAATTTTACAAAACTTCATATTTCGTCCGACCTTGACACAAATTGGTTCTGATTAAATTTTTGCATGTATCGTTCAACAGGTGGCGCTGCTAGGGTGCATATCAGTCGATAAGTGGTGCTATTATGTTGTAATTTTTCCGTTAGAGGAAAGCTATATCTCATTTTATATAGCGGATTAGTGTACCGGATTAATGTACGTGAAATTCCCCATTATGAAACACTGTGCTGATTTAACTGAGTGGATTTCAGCCGATAGTTGGAGTTGCTATGCTTCAATTTTCTCAGTTTACGAGGAGACTGTATCTCAGATTCCATCGTGTATAAATACACCGAACTTTATACGTGAGACACGCTGATTCAATTTTGGTGTACATGGGCCGTTAGGTGGCGCTGCTATTATTAACTTTTTGCAATTTTACAGATGGCTATATCATGTCATTTATTGGTTATAATCGAATTCAGAGGCTATGTTGATTGAGTTTTTGTGTATAATATTCGGCTCTGTTACGCAGAATGATATAGAACAGGAATGGCCAACTTGCAGATAGTGATTGACCGATCAATCATGGAGCGATTTTTTGTCGACCACAGCAACTTAGGAAACGATTTCAAGGAAAGAAAGTGTAAACAAAAGTAAAAGATTATTAAATATTTTACCATTTTACTTTATGTTAAAATTTATATTTCATAACTTAAAAAATATTAAAGGACCTGTGCACGTTTAAATTATCATAATTAATTGAAAAAATTTGAACAGTAATTTTTTAATCTATATTTGTTATTATTTGAAGTAAAGATTGCTAAATAAGTTCGTGGAAAATTTGTGAAAAGAATATAAGTATCGGAAAGTATTATAATGAAACCCAAGGCACAAGTTTGAATATGATATATCTATATCAAGTATTTCAGTTGATGATAGCAATACGCTTTAAAGACAGCGATAAATGTAGATCATACATGTACGAAAGTTGGCCACCCCTGATATAGAACAAAAATTTGTGACAACCAAAGCTTATTTCTCTCCCTCTCTCTCACCCTCTTTTATGTAGAGTGTTTGGGTTTGGGATGTCGCTTTAGGGACATTTGTTGCCGGGAACTATGGCTTAAAGTGGATTTGGAGCCACTACGAACATCTATGTCTGAACTGGAATTTAAGCCCGGCACTTGACAACTGAAAGTCAGATTTTTAATGTAGGAAAGCAGATATAATAAATATGCTTTCCCTTTGAGATTACAAAATTAATACTAGTATTTCAAAATAGTCTTAAAATTTATCTAAAAATAATTGAAATCTTAATATAAGCGTACCTTTTGGCACAGTTTTCAAAAAAAATTAAAGACGATATATAAGCATTTTAAGGCTAAATCTATAAATCCATCTGCTTTTTTTTTTTTTCGAAATATTAGTAAACTTTCTTGTAATGAAAGAATATCAAGGATTATCAATATTGTTCTTAAATAATTAAACATGAGAAGAGAAATGTTTCTTTTGAGAGAATTATGTTTGATCGAGCAAAATATGAAACTTTACTTTAGTGTACTTACTTTGATAGATGAACGATAATAATTGCATTTGCTCACTAACTTTATGCTCTACAACATGATTTTTATAATACGTATCTAAGCTTAGCATGCGTCCGGGATTAGTCTGAACAGTCTTGGTTTTTTAAAACTATCTTGGGTAATATCCAGAATTTTGATTTTTCCACAGTTTCTAGCTAGGATTTTTTATAGCATAAATTGCATAGATGAGTAAAAAAGGGTACAAAGTTTCATAAAATCAATTAAAATTTTCAGGGAATTCTGTTTTAAGAATTACAAATTTAAATGTTTATACAGCTCCCTATACAAAAGTATACAGTGAGTAAAATGTATACCATATGCTCTGATAAAAGGATTCTCCGATGGAAAAAGAGTGCTGCAGATCGCATCTCAGGGGTTATACACAAATTATAAATGATGTAACTAAATAAAAACATTTACATTATAATTTGTAACTAATTCCTTAATAATTTTGTTTAAACAAAGTCCACAAAAACATTTACTCAAAAAGCCCTGGAGATATTACCTCCAGGACTTTTTGTGACACAATGCTGAAGCTTTGAATATCATCTTATTAAGATGTAGGACACCTTCTAGTCATTGGAAATATTTTTATAAGGAGGCCATATGAAAATCTATATTTTCTGTTTATTTATATATTAAATTTTCCGAAATTATCAAGTGTATAAAATTCTTTACCTTTTTTTCCCTCGCATCTTTGTAGTTTGTTATATATGACTAAGATAAATATTTAAGAAATAAATGCTGTCGTCAAATCTTTTCGAACATTCTGTATATGCATTTTTTATTTGCATTTTAGTACATTTTTTTATACGCTTTATTTTGTCCTGTTTTATATTTATTTTCTATAACTATTACCATCTTTTGGAGACTTTTTTATTGAATACTTGTCACTAAATTATAATATTTTTCAAATTTAATCAGCAATTATATATATCAAGCATTATTTCTAAAAATGAGTGATTATTCAATGAAAAAAAGTCCCCTCCTTCTAAGTGCAGTTTCTACGTGACTGCATTGTTAAGTTATATTACTAAAATTTTCGGCTTTTGTTGTCTGTTGCATCACGTGAATATGAAAGCAGAGCTGCCAACCTAATCCGGTAAATTGTTAGTACCGCCCCTTTTTCTACACCACTTAATTTTTAGAGTACTATTTTTCTTAATTCATCGTAGATACATTTGAAGAGAATTACTCTAAAAATTTAGTGGTATAGAAAAAGGGGCGTTACTAACAGTTTGCCGGATTAGGTTGGCAGCTCTGTGAAAGTATGAATAAAAAGATTTGAACTTACCAAAGATAAAATTATCGGGACGAAAAAGTTGACCAAACGGACCTGATCTAACAGAATCCATGGTGCCTGGCTCCAAATCCACAAGCAAAGCTCTAGGAACATATTTACCACCTGCAATTGAAAAAAGTAAAGTGGTAAAAAAGAAAAAAAAGTTAGTAATATAAAAAAAAAAAGTAAAATAATATAAATGTTATATTTAAATGTACTAAACTGGGGATTAAATAATGTACACACAAAAAGAAGTTTAGCTGGAACGGCAAAAATTATGTTAAATCGACCTGTTTTTTTGTTTTGTTTGTTTTGTTTTTGTTTTGTCCATGTAACTTTAACAAAGATTTTGTTACCAGAATCGAAAGATGCACATTGTTCGCTCGTTAGCTGTTTACAGAGAGATCTATGACGTAACTTATTGGACTATCCGTTGACAGTGACTTTCCTTTAAACCGTATTCTTTTGGTCAGTCGAAGCAAGTTGGTTTGGTTAACTGTACAAAATGATTGTTAAAAGGACAAAATAAATCTACAAAATCAGTAAATAAACTAAATTTGGTTTTCCCTACAAAACATATTTTTTGTGTATAGAAGTAAATTGGTCTGTGGAAAATAAACTGGAGAGAATGTTGATGCATTAGCATTATTTGTGTAGAATTGATGAAACTTATCTGAATTTTGTTGTTGATTTTTGAACATTCTGAACTTGCTGACTGAATCGACTGAAATGAACTTAAGGCGTAGCGTAAACGAAAATTTTGGGGGGACACACATAATTTAAGTGAATGAGTTGGTTTACGTCGTGCTAATGGTACGCTATAAGCGATTAGTGACGGTTTGGGACACGCCCCTCAAGTTGGTCCGGAGACATGCCATCACAATTCTGATCCTTTACGGAGGGTATAGATATAATTTGGATAGGAAAATGGAAGACATAGCGGCCTCGACAGATTTTATGTATTTCAACCACTATTATTGTACACAACTGCACATAATTTAAGAATCCGTTAGATAACTTTTTAATTTTCTCACCATACCAAAGGTCTGGGGAACTTAGATTCTCGATTTTTTAATGTTTTTGCGTATTTTTGATTTGTGAGAAATCCGAAAGTACATTGTAAAGTAGTCGAACTAATTTTAAAATATCATTTAAGATACTGGTGTGAGGATCTTTTACTGCATTCGGTCAACAATTTCGGCATTATGTTTTCACTCGATTTGCAAGTTTTAAAAGTTCTCTTGAGTTTAAAATAGATGATTTTGAAAACATTTGGTGAAAACAGGGATGTGCCGGATCGTCAAAAATGCGATCCGCGGATATGGATACAGATATGGATCTTTGAAATGAATAATTAAGTACATATGTGACATTGTTTCTTCCAACACTCGATTACCTTAGGTAATAAAAGTAATGTATTCGGTGAAAATTTTCGATAAAGATTTTTCGCCTGATTTGCATGTTTTAAAGTCTCCAAGTAAACGAAGTTGTTTTTGGAAATTGGTCATTGTGTATGTATGTGTGTAGTGGGGGGGGGGGGGGTGGAGTTAGCTGTTGAATCTTGATGAATCTTCTGAATCTAACGATAGAACGACCAAACTTCGTATTTAAGACTTCATATTTTAACTTTTGTTGAAAATTAAAAATAGCCTGTAGTAGGGCAAGGAAAACCGCAAAAAAGACAAATCCGCATCTCAAAAACGGTTTTAATATGTATATTTTTTCCAATTTCGCTATATAAAGCCCCTTTGTGGATGTCTTTTCGTATGTATTGGTATCTTCAGGAAAATTGATAGGAATTCTGAATAAATAGATAGGTAAATTTTAGGTCTCAGCTATTGGTTTCTTATAAAAACGGCTTTACAGATTTTCTTGAAATTCGCCATATTAACTCCATTTTTAGATATTCTTAATTGTTGGTTTCCAGTGAACAGATAAGTTTCATAACTTTGGGTGAAAATCGGAAATGGTTTCAAAAGTTGGTTCTTAAAAAAAAAAAAAAAAAAAAAAAAAAATGACCCTAACGATTTTCTTTAAATTTGTTACACGAACCACTTTTTAGATGTCCTTTCGCATATATTATGTGGTTACTACAGTATATTGATGGTGTCTTGATTAGATAGGTCAGCTTTGATCACGGAGTTAAGAGTTTCAGAAAAACGGCTCCACCGATTTTCTTTAAACTCGCAATATAAACATTTCAATATGTTTTAATGACATATGTATTAATTTGCTATTACAGAAAAATTGTTAGACGTTTGATTGATTAAGTTAATTTTATGTCTTCTGACAACACTATCTCTAAAAATATTTTATAATATGTATACGTCTTATTGTGCATTTCCTTAAATATACATTTTCTAAATAAAGCTCTCATTTCATATTCCATTCATTGTTTCGGAAAACATTTTTACTTTTTTCTATATGCATAAGATAAAAATACGGAATTTGTAACGAATTCCGGTTTTTGGCAGGTTTGCAAGGTTTAAAATGTCCTGAAGACGATTTAACCATTTTTAGAAAACGTCTATATATCTATGTATGTAAGTTAGTAAAATTTTATTATAACTGTATCTCGCAAAGAAAAAGGTGTCACGAAAATATATATTTAGTTGGATCACAATATAAACTTGTGCTGATTAGATTTTGGTGAATAGCGCCCCGCCAGTGGCACTGCTTTACTGCCCTAACCTAACTTGCGTAGTAAAGGCTATATATCATCTTCTATAGTATATGTTATGCATCAAATTTCATATTTAAGATGGATAGTATCAAAAACTACGCCGATTTAATTAGTGTGCATATCGGCTTATAAGTGGCGCTATTCTGCTGTAATATCTCTTATTTACGTGAAGGCAATATCTTAACTTCTACAGCGTATAAGCACGTCATACTTGATATATGAAAAGGCTAAAACGAAAAGCTGCGCTGGATTAATTTGAGTATATATCGGCTGATAAGTGACGCAGTTATGCAGCCTTTTTCAAGTTTTACGTAATTTTTCGATCAATCATTACATTAGAATGATACAGAAGAATGTTTTGTGATAGTCACAACAAAAAGGTTTTTTTTTTTTTTTTTTTTAGTCTTTCAATTACGACATAATAGTCTTCTTCTACTATTACTGCAGTACACATAAACAAACTTATTAACAGTTATTGCTTATATGCTACTAACTTTAAAATTTAACACAGATTTAAAACAATTATATTTTTCGTTAAAAAGAATAAATTAATAACACTAATATATATATATATATATACATATATATTATTTATGATCTAACTAAACAGGATCCGGATACAGATATTTTTTCTCACTGATACGGACCCGGATCTTCTTTTTCTCCAGATATCCGCGGATACAGAGCTACGACACATATCTAGTGAAAACTGAAAACCGGAAGTGGTATTCTTAGTCCATATCTCACCAAAAACAGCTCTAACAAAGTTGCTGTATTAATTCCCTTTCAGATTTTCTTTCGTATGTGTTAGTTACTTTATGAAAATTTATCTTGCTCGGAAGATGTGTTTCCTAAAAATCAGCTCTGCGGATTTTCGTTAAACTTACTATATAAATTTTAGTTTATGTCTTTACGAAGAATGTATTCAACAACTACTGCTACAATTGTTAGATTTAGATTGTTGGTTAGATTGTTGGCTCCTTGTTGATTAGATCAATTTTATATCACCTGGTTACACTTTCTTCGAAAAGTGTTTATAATATGTATAATAGTGTGTAATGGAAGTCTTGTAGATGTTACATATATATCAGATTTTTTAATATTTACTTTCAGTAAGAAAAAACAATTACATCAAATGTATTACACTTGCGTTGTTTGATACAACAGAAATGAAACTTAATGGAAAAAAAAACTAATTTTGTAGCTATATGAAATAAATTTGACTATATGCCAGCATATGTTTTAGAATTTTTTTTTTTTCTAGGCTTTAGAGAAAAATAATTTTTTTTTTTTTTTTCTTTTTATTATTATAGAAAACTTTTGGCACTAGATTAAAATCTGTACCATTTTGCGGAAGACCACCTAGTATAAAGCTGGATGTCCGGCGATAACCATATTAAATAAATAATTGAATAGTTCTCTTGTCCAAAATTAACTTTTGTTTAGGACAGAATTTTTATATAATCTTCCCTTCTTTTCATTTTTAACTTTTTCCGACAAAGTTGAAAAAAGTCCCTAAATGTCATTCTATAGAACGAATTAAATTTACAGAAATCGCTTGGTATATAGTATATAAAATATCATACAAAATTTAAAAATGAAAATTTTAATTTATTAATAATTAAAATTAATTCTAATTTATTGATAATTAAGTAATGCTATTTTTTTTTTTTTTAATATATTAATTCATTCTACAGATTGCAATTTTGGGAATATTTTAACGGAAGCTACATGTTAATATATAAATTTAAATTAAATTATCATACAGATCATGAAATAACATTAAAATTCTGGCTAACTTTTTAATTTTACGTAATAAATGATACTAATTTTATAATTTTCCAAAAGCTGCAATGAGCCTTAAACCACCGTACAATTTTTTGTGTAATTTTAATGAGAATTAAAAAAACTGATGATCTATCAAAATAGACCCATTTTTTAATTGTACTAAAACATTTTAAAAAGTTATAAGACCGTATAAGATTATTATTATTTCTTTTACCACATTAATATGATTTTATTTTCTATGGAATTCTTTATTATTTTTAAATATCATATTAATTGTGTTATATGGATACAACCCCTTGATGCAATGGTCCTCAAATAAAGCGAAAGAAATGTTGTACGCAAATTAGATTTTCCGAAAATACATCTGCAATGGAAGTGTCTTGTACGCATCTTATCTATCACAACACCCAAATTTTCATATTGCACCAACAGAGGATTTCAGATATTTTTGAAGCAATCAGCATGCTCTAGTACACTAATGAATTCGGGAATAATGATCCCTTCGAGTGTTTGATTAGTATGCCACTGAACGATATATCGGATCTCCTCGGACAACTCATGCCACTTTTAATACTTCAATTAACTTTTTGTCAAGTAAAAAAACTTTAAAGAATCTAAATCTTTAAAGAATAATAATGAGAAAAAAAATGGCATATTGAATTATCTTTAGTTGAAGTCGAATATAGATGACGATGATATTCAAATGCTAGTCTATAAAGGCATTTTGCCTACTATTATAGACAAACATTTAAATAATTTATATATTAAACTGTACCAATAGAGATTTTCCATATATACATATATATGAGCTTTTAAATTAAAATTAAGTTTCTACATCTAACTGCAAGATTAACTGTACTTAGCCTTGTGGCTTCACTGAAAGTTTGAGGCAAAAACTTAACAGCTGTAGTTTGTTAGTAAGTAATAATTTTAGTTTTAATATTTTTCTTATGAATATTTTTCTTATTTTTATTTTTTAACTGAAATTAAGTGAATGAAATTTTTAAACGTATGTTTGATTTTATTTTTCGTTTTTCTGTCTTGAATTTGCAATTATTTACACGTCTTTTTAGGTGTTATCGGGTCTGCATACTGTAATGTTTTGGCAAATGCATACAGTATGACAGAAATAACACCTATTTGCATGCAACATTCAATCAGAGCCCCCGAAAAAGTATTGTATGTTACATGCCTTCATTAAAAGGATTCTTAATGGTTTTTCAGAAGTCCTGATTTATCATGTTTTCTTTTTTAGCCTTTCATGTGATACATGGTTTCATCTTGTGCATTGTTTAAAAAGGTTTTCATAATATATATATATATATATATATTAAGATGAATTATTTTTTAAATCAGTGAAATTTAACGGTACTGCGGTTTAAAAGATAAAAATTTTCAGATTTACGTACTGAGTAAATATAGTATATATTAAGTTACTGAATATTTATGAATAAGTTCATTTTTTTCTTTTATAAAGTTTATTATTGAAAACTTACACGATAATGAGTCTTCAAAGTCAGCTTAATATATCAGTTTAAAGCAAATATAATAATAACAATTACAAAAGTGACTTCTATTTGCTGATAAATCCACAATGCTAGAAATAACTTAGAAATAACAAAAATTAATCTTTATTCTATGTTTCAATTCGGAACTTCAAATGTGGACACATTTTGCAAAAACATTGGCAAATGATTTTCGAATAGGCATTGTTGCAAAACTGGTTTTTGTTATTTTGGGTAAAAGTCATTTGGCTACCTGAGGTACCAAGGCCTAGAGAAAATGCCTTCCATGAAGTCTTTTTAACGGATTCTAACGAGATTCAAAGAAAACACTGAAAATTCTGAGCGGCTAGGCATAAGAGCGAGACCAAGTTTTGAATCTAGCACTTCCCGTATACCAGCTTTGAAAGCCGTACCTCAGGGAGACATGAAGTACAAAACTGACCAAGCAGGAATATACTCTGATAACAATTTTGGAAAAAAAAAAAAAAAAGTAGAAGAAGAAATAAAGAAAAATCCACTTTTTAACACTTTTCAACAAGGTTGAAAAGCGTTAATGACTTCGGTTTGTCTGTCTGACTGTCTGTCCGCGCTGTAACTACCGTAAGTATTCATTGAATTTCTTGAATCTGATATATGTTATTAAAGTTCACTATCGGATGTTCCCTATTGACAATGGAATACATACCTTCACTGGTTTGTGTACAGGGACACCCAAAATTATTCCAAAGCATTGTATTATATGAGAGGTATTTCTTTCTATAAATCATATTTCAATGCCGTTACTTTACACAAATCTTAATGAAATTGAAATGTGTTATTCAAACCCACTATCGGATGTTCCCCATTGAAAATGGAGTAAATACCATCACTGGTTTGTATACAGGGACACCCAAAAGTATTCCAAAGCATTGCGTTCTATGAGATGTATTTCTATAAACCAACTTTTACTTTGCACAAATCTTAATAAAATTAAAATTATATTATTCTTATGCACAAAAGAATGCTTTCCATAGAATAAATTATGATTAGCATTAGATTTACAGGGCTACACAAAAAGATTCAGTTACATTAATGGGTATTATTGGAAATTTATTGGAATTGCATTTTCTTTTATATTAATCGTTTTTATCACTTTCTAAATGTTCTTAACACTTTCCAATAAGGTTGAAAATTGGTAATGACTTCGGTTTGTCTGTCTATCTGCGCTATAACTCCCGTAAATATTCATGGAATTTCTTGAAACTGATATATGATATTCAAGTTCATTATCGGATGTTCCCTATTGAAAATGGAGTGAATACCTCTACTGGCTTGTGTACAGGGATACCCAAAAGTATTCCAAAGCATTGTGTTTAATGAGAAGTATTTTTATGAACTATATTTGAATGCCTTTATTTTACAGAAATTTCAATGAAATTGAAATATGTTATTAAAGTTCACTATCGGATTTTTAATGTAGAAAATGGAGTAAATACCACCACTGGTTTGTGTACCGGGATATCTGAAAGTATTACAAAACATTCGTTCTAAGAGAGGTATTTCTATAAACCAATTTTTAATAACTTTACTTCGAACAAATCTTAATAAAATTGAAATATGTTATTCATATGTATAAAAGAATGCTTTCTGCAGAATGTAGCATGATTAGCATTAAATTTACAGGGCCACACAAAAATATTCAGTTAGATTGAGGATTGAGGGCTTTTATTAGAAATTCGCTGGAATTGCATTTTCGTTTAAATTAAGCGATTTAATACTTTTTAACCTTTTTTAAGTCTGAATATAATTTCAATTTGTGTACCTATCTGTCTAACTGTCCGTATGTCCGCCCCCAGCGTTCGTAAATATTTTCGGAATTTTTAAAAAAATACATGTTATTTAAATTCACTATGGAATGTTTCCTATTTTAAATGGCAATAATAGGTCCTGTGTAACTAGTTTCTGTACAGGGACACCCCCCAAAAAAATGCCAATGCATTGCACTAGGACAGATATTTTTATAAATTTCATTTTAAAAACTTTCTATTGTAAAAATCATAAAGAAATTGACATTTATTGTTAATACGCTAAAATAATATTTTGTCAAGAATATGGTTTTGTTAACCTTCAGATTTACAGGGCTACATTAAAATGTTCAGATACATTAGGGGCTACAATTAGAATAAAAGAGCTACGTTTTTTTTTTTTTTTTTTTTTTTTTTTTTTTTTGTGTTAACCTATTTTAACAATTTCTAATAATGATTAAGAATGGTTAGGAATTCAATTAGTCTATCTGCATACCTTCCAGAACTGCTGTCTGCCGTTGTGTGATTACGTAGTCAAAGAGCATTGGAAGTTATATGATACAACAATTACGTACATTTGGAAAGTGTTAATAATCAATGCATACTGCATGATTTTTCATTTTTGTTTAGAATCCGTTGTGTATTGTATGCAGTAAAACATTTTCTGTTAATAATATCGAGTTATTACGTTATAATTCAATCGATTTTTCCTCATATTAGTCACATTCAAATTTTTTATGTATCCCTGCTAAAAATAAAATAAAACAAAACAAAAAGAGTGATACACGATGATCATTTTATAGAGAAATTTAGTAGAAAAACATATTGAAATTTTGAATCAATTAATTGGGGCAGCAGATAATAATTTATTGAAGTATGAAATCCTTGTAAAAATTATACTGTGATCACGACTTTTCTAATCTAAACTTTACTGCAATTCAGGTTTGGATTTTTATCAGAACAGTGGCGAAAAGTGGCAAAAAATAAAATAAAATAAAATAAATAAAAAATAAATAAATAAATAAAGACAAAATTGGAACAAATAAAAAATAAGTTACGATTTTATTGTAACTTCATTCTTTACTCTTCACACTTTTAACAGAAATCTTTGAAGGTTTTTAATTATAATATAAAAAAAAAGTAATTAATTAGTATTAAATAATTAAACTAAAAAACAAAATTGACGTTTTACTTAAAAATATAAAAATTCTAAAGATATCAAATTGCTATGCATTAACCCTTTTCCAACACTGGATAGCAAAGTTAAAGTTTCGGGGAAACTTTAGAGAAAATTAGTTTTATTTTGGTATAGGAAATGAATAAAAGAGAAATTTGAAAATACCCTTTCAATATCAACAAAACTTACAGCATTTTTTTTTTTTTTTTTTTTTTTTTTTTTAATAAAAATTGACAAAACTTTTTCGAAATGTCTCAAAGAAGTGAACCACTTTCGCACGATTTGTAACTTGTAACTGATTTAAGAACACTAGCAGAAAAGGGAATTTTTCGGAGTCACTTTTTCACATCAAATTTTATTTTGAAACGTACATAGATGGAATTTATTTCTTGCAACCACTTTCAGACATTCTCTGTTTGTTCGTAATTCAATAATTCAACAATGCTCCTCTGTTTTTTTTATTTTTGGTGCGACTAAAACTAAATTATATGGTAGAACTGCTTGATTGATTTTTTGTTGTTGTTGTTGTTGTTACTTTAACAATATGAGTTAGTAAAACAGGATTTTGTACAAAAGTTTTGTATAAATGACAAAAATTTTCTAATGTTGAGCTATTACTCTGTATGTACGCAATTTAAAGCATTTGCAAGTATTTTTGCACCTCAAAATTTGGTTTTCCATGTGTACATAATCTTTCATATAATTGAAGATATGCTGGTGTGTATGTATTTTCTTATTTATTTGAATTATATTAATAATATATTTTATCAAAATAGTTTTTTTTTTTTTTTTTTTACCGATCTTGTACTGCAGAATTTTCATAGAATGCTATCTGCATTAGTTGTATAAAAACAACGTTATTCACATTGCTTTATCATGGATATTATTTTTTTCTTGTGTAGTGATTCACATTCACGATAACATTCTGCACGGGCCTCGACCGAAAAACTCGTACCCAGTCTGTTCCAAAACAAAAATGAATTTTCAAATGGGCCGAGCTGGCAAAACACAGACCTTTTTATTTCGAAGTCTGCAAAAAGATGTCAAATATTTTTTTTTTTTCCCTTAAAAAATATTTATATATATAATAATAATAAAGTTTAGAATTTTGTCCGTAATGTAAAAATTTTAAAAATTGAAAATTTAAGGGAATTTCTCTTGTAATTGATTTACGTCCATCATATTACTTCATATAGGTATCATAACCCCCCCCCCCCCCTTTCCTCTTAAGTTTACTAAAACTTTATCTTTCGTATCTGTAAATTTAAGCTGAAATAATTGTAAAAGAAATATGTATGTGATGCGCAAACAATTGGATGAAGTGAGCAATATTTTACATTATAAAATGTCCTTAATACTTATTCACAAGTTTATCGACAAAGACATAAGTTTGAAATTATGTTTAAAATTGTATTATTAATTTTAAAAATTAAATACTTTTAATGCTGCAAGCCTCTAATTCATTTACTATCATCTCCTTTCTTTTTTTTTAAAGAAAAATATTTACTTGTTGTAATTTTTTCATATTTAATGCACAAATCATTTATATGAGAATTAATTAATAGGAATTTTGATTTTCGGAAATAGGTGAGCCTTGGGATGTAAAGTAGACTTAAAAAAAAAAAAAAAAAAAAAAAAAACTAAGCTTTTTGTCAGTTTTGGAGCAAAATGAAAAAATAGATATTGGAAAGCCTCGAACTGTAATTATTTACTATGAAAAAAAAAAAAAAAAAAAAAAAAATTGATACTTTTATTGTTATTCAAGATTTGTAAACAAATTGTATTCACAAGTAAAAAATCGATCATATATTTGTTATTTGTAAACGTATGTTATGCATTTGAATATAACATCTAATTTTTTTAATTACGATATTTTTAGTTTTCCAAACAAGATTACATAAAGTCGCTTCTTTTTGTCATCAAAGGTGGGAGGAGGGGTGGGGTTCTCTCTCTTTTCAATAAACACTTAAAAATGTTTGAAAATGTTTTACATAGAATTGCTTTCACTCTTGTGATATTTTTACTATTCCTTTTGTCATATTGTTTCTGTTCTGTAAGTAAAATTGGTTCGAAAATAATACTTTTTTATTTCAAAGTGGAGCTGTGGTAGTCCAGAGCAGGCCTGTCCAACCCAAAACACTTGGTGGGCCGCATTGGAAATCTATTTTATTCATTCGGGCCGCACCGTATGTACAGTCATAAAAAAAGCCTCCCCCCCACCCCTTCCTCCTTTCCCGACTAATTTCACCGTAAATTAGTGTAGAGATTTGCGGCTGGTTGGTGCCAATCGATTTGTAATAAGGCTTAGTTTAGAACGGTATAGTTAGATTTTGCTTAAGGGGTGTCTACATTTTAAAACTGACATCAACTTAATTTTTTTTCAAAGGCAACCTCCAATTTCGACAAGCTTTTTGGATTATTTGGTTCAAATCAGCCTAGAAAAATGGTATAATTTACACGTTTCTCTCAATTTTTCCCAGAGTTATAATTTGTTAAAATATGGAGATGCTAATGTTAAATGAGTGTAATAAACATTAATTCATATCTTCCCAAAAAATTAATACATTAAAATTTCTTCTTTTTTTTTTACGTTAGAATGAAGTAACCCAAATATATTCCATGTATATTTTTGATATATATATTTTTTTAAATTATGAAAATTATTAATAAATTCGTATTTAAAAAAAACTATGACTTATGAACTACATTAATTTTTGCACGAATAGAATGGGCACCATCAAAAATGGGTTTCTAAATTTACAGTTCATTCCTATCATTATTTTTCGAATTATAGTGATATTTTAATTTTTGTTTTTCTTTGGGGGTTCACTTGTTATCATTTGTGTCATATATTACTTTGCTTGTGCTTGATTTAAAATAGTTATTGAAGTAAGTTTAGACATGCACACCATTTCTTAATTAGCATTACTTTCCTTTATTTTATACTTAAAGTTGTTATATTTATTTTCCGATTATTATCTGAATGAATATAATATTTTTATGTGTGATATCTTAATTATTATTATTATTTTTTTATTTTTTTTTATTTTTTTTTTTTTAATATAGAGATTTACCCCTGATCAATTTTTGCTTGTAACCCTATGAAGACTTCATATAAAGAATATAAACTATACATTTTTCTGAACCGCCTTGAGTTCAGAAATTCGAGTATGTAGTCAAAAATGGGTGTTACAATTCAAAAAAAAAAAAAAAAAAAAAAAAAAAAAGAAGAAGTTTGTGCAAGTTTTAATATGTAGATGACACCCAATCGTTAGGCATCAGTTGCTGGTTTCTACGATAATTTACGGCGAAATTAGTCGGGGAAAGAAATTATTATTAGTATTTTATGACTGTACATATGCATATGTGCATATATGTTTGCGAGTATATGATTCATGCATGTATGTACATTTTCGGGGAAGGGTAGGTTGAAAATTCGGAGCAGAATACATTAATTTAAATTATTTTCATTCATAAATTAATAATAGAATCGTGAAAATTTTATGACTATATATTAAAACTATAATAAAAAGAATGAATAACGGATCTAATAATATTTTATTACAACAGTTCCTTAGCTACCGTAATCGTTGAAAGGTATTTTCACTTCGAAAAGTCAGAATGTATTTAATAATTTTTGATCCGTTAACCAAAGTTGTCAAACTTTAAATATCGTTAGTCCCCTCGCGGGCCGCAAGAAACTACGCGGTGGGCCGCATGCGTCCCGCGGGCTGGCCACCCCTGGTCCAGAGGATAAGAGCAAGTCCACCTCTCCATAGGCATCTGTGGCTCCCCCGGGCGACGCGACGGTTTTGCACCATGGCTGTCATTTCTAGATTTTTGCGATGTAATCTTATCCTGTGCTATTTATTCTCATATCAGCAAAAAATTACTAGCGGACTCCGAATCAAGTATATAGTAAGTCGTATGTGTGTGTAAACAATAAATAAATTTGAAAGTAAATGTAAAAAAATAAATACCTGATGCCTCATTGTAATATACATCAATTCTTTCAAGCTGAAGATCTGAATCACCATGATACGATCCTGTAGGGTCAATACCATGTTCATCTGATATTACTTCCCAAAACTGAAAGTAAATTTTAAAAACTCTCATTAGCATATTGAAGTAATATTTGCTTAAAACGTATGATATGCACATACATACACTTACAAATGAAAACATGAGAGAAATATGTTTAATCATTTCAATTTTCTAGTATTTTTTTATTATTATTATTATTGAGTAAGAATTGTTTGTAAATAATGTAAAATTCAGTAAAATGCAATGGAATTTTAGAGTTGAAAGATGATCGATAAAATAAATAAATAAATAAATAAATAAAAACTAAGCAATTAATTATAAATTGTAAAATTACGCAATAATTATTTCTGGTCGAAATGATTAAGTACGACCCATGTAAACAAAAGTCAGCAAAAACCTTTAAAGAAAACCTTCAGGTAAACTGCAGGTATTTCGGACTTCCTAAAATAAACTTATATTAAACCTTTAAAAAAAAAACTGAATATTTCCTGAAATAAACCTGCTGTTTTTATTTATTTTTTCAAAATACCTGTGGGAAACTTTTAAAAAACCTGCAACATGTTATATTTTTAAAAAGGTTTTGGCCTTTTTTTTTCTCTCTCTCTCTCTCTACCTGCGGACCCTTTTAAAAAAAAAAAGAAAAAAGAAAATGTAGGATTGTGACTATATATAAATACACACACAATATAAAATTCAGTCCAGTTCATCTGACACGTGCTATGCGCATGAGTAATACAACAATAATTTGAAATTTTATTCGATTAATTAAGATATATTATGCTAATAAATGATAACTGAATATGAACTTAAAATTTCTCAAATTTAGTTATATTTTTGTATCATCAGATAAAATTACAGGCTTGAAAATAGTTATTAAATATTTTATTTTTTATACGTGGACAAGGGCCAATCCATGTTTTAATTTTTAGCCGCCATTTTTTTTTTTTTTTTTTTTTGGGGGGGGGGGGATATCACGCGAACTCTTTAATTTTAATAGTCACGCTATAGTAGACACTGATACTTACTTCACACCAGGTGAATAGATTTTCATTGCACAAAATATTGGTAGTCATTTGAAAGAATACAGAAAGTAGGGAACAATTTTATAAAAGAACCATTTTTATAAAACACAATTTTATAAAAGGCCATTTTTATGAATTTGAATTTTATGAACAGTAGTTTGGATTTTGTGAAGGGGTCCATTTACAAATTTGAATGTTGTGAAGGAGCAGCTAAAGGGCCCCAATTTTGCCTATATCGACCCCTGATGAATATATCGCTTTCCTTTTGACAGTAGGATAAAATCTTTCATACTTAAACATCTATCTGTAGCATCGCAAAGTAAACGCATATGAATTTATTGATTTCTCTTATTTTTCAAATTATTACTTCCATGTAATAGTCTTATTATTATTTTATTTTATTATTTTATTTATTTTAATGTAATGTTCTAGGTAAGGCTTTCTGAAGAAATTTCATATTTAATAGCACAAGAAAATATAAAATATAAGTTTAATTAACAAAAGGAATGCTGCTATGCTTTTTTTTTTTTTTTTTTTTTTTTTTACAGAAAAGGAAAGAACGAAAAATAACATGAAGAAATCAATGGTTATTACAATTAATCTGCACAATTGTTATTCTTTTTTTTTTTTTTTAATATTCTTTTTACGAACTGACCGTTAAACTTCCAAAGAAATTAGGGCGTATCTGAAGTAATAAGAGATTCAATCTAAAAGTATTGTAAGCTTTTTAATCTTTCTTTTCAAATGTTCATTCTAAGCGAAATTAAACTATTAACACAGCGATTATTATTATTATTATTATTACCATTATCACTATTTCATAGATACTATAAACCTACTATGAGCATTTTTTTTTTTTTTTTTTTTTTTTTTTTAATATATATATATATATATATATATAAGTGATTACGTCATATCACAAAATAATGTAAGCTTTTTAATACTTGTTTTCAGACGTTCATTCTGAGAAATTAAACTTTTAAAATATCGATTATAAATATTATTTTTATTATCATTATTTCATAAGAACTATACACCTACCATAAGCAATTTTTTTTAATGTATGGTTGCTTTACGCCATATCACCTTTAATCTAGGCTGGAGAATAATTTTCGCATAAAATTATGTGGAAATATAATAAGAAAAAAAAAGTAAACGACGTCATAGCGGAAGTTGCCGAATTATTTCCCCATATATGTATGACAAATTTACAATGCATATTAAAAACTGTTTTCATATCTGAAAATATATGTGTAAAATCTTCGTTTATGGTAAATACAGTGACGCACGCAGGATAGCTTTGATAGTCAGACACCCACCCCCTCCCACACACACACCCTTTTAAAGTTTCATAGTAGTGCAATATTTTTACTGAACTAAAGTAATTTTTTTTCCCCAAGTAATTCAAGCAGAAAATTCTGAATAGGAATATTCAGAATTTTTATACAGTTACATTCGGTAACAAAAGTGTCCGAACACTAGCAAAAATTCCTATATAAAAAACAAGTAAAGTTAATACTGTTTTGTTCAATAGATCCTTGTCGAATCCTGTTCTTAGTCAGTCTAAGAACAGGATTCGACAAGGATTTATTTAACAAAATTGCTTTAAGTGTATTTTTTTTATATAGGAATTTTTGCTAGTGTTCGAACACTTTTGTTACCTACTGTACATATTTATATTTTTAGCACTTTCTAATAACAAGGTTGAAAAACGTTTATGACTTCAGTTTGTCTGTCTGTCTGAGCAACAAATTCTACAATTATGCTTTAGAAAGCTAAAAAATGTCGGTTTTATAATTAATTACAGCATATTTCCTATCCAAAATGAAGTATGTAGCATTTACGATCCGTTATGCATTAATGTCTGTGAAACTAATCTAATTTAAATATATTTTAATGGTGTTACATTTATTCAAACTGTGCGAAATAAATACTCTTTGTAAATGCATAACAACGTGATCAGTTTACAAAATGGCATAAGTAAGACTTACACCTTTTACTTATACATCTTTTATAGAGATACACAAGATTCCGAATGTGCATTACTGCCTATAGATGGTGTTAGCTATGTAATAATATTTCAAACAGAAATAGATCAATATATATTATTGGAGTTTACGTATGTGTATTACGTGAATAATAAACAGGAAAATATACACAGGATAACTTTATAGTTTTCGTGTAAGCTGTTATCTGATCCCGAATGAGTTATATTTTATTTCCTCTCCATGGGATTATTTTTTTATTTATTTATTAACAACAGTACAATGAAATAGTGTCTGAAAATTACAAATAGCGCTAATAAATAACTAAATAATAAATCTACATTGAATATTGCTAAAGTACTCCGCATGTTTTTTTTTTAATGTGTTTAGATAATGTTATTATAATTCTTATTGACATGGAATCGCACTGTCTTATGAGAAATAACTTTGTTATGTGTCCTTTTTTTTTTTTTTTTATAACAGAATCCAATTTTGAAATAGATTGTCCATAATTTTAAAGATTCACTAAATAATAATAACAATAATAATAATAATTGCTAACTAGCATTATTTATAATTTGAAATGTTTGCCACAATAAATAATAAACGATATTAATTATTACTTTTTTGTTTCTGACATTCAAACGATATTAATTCCTATTTTGATACATTCTATATATGTAACTATGATATATTAACTTCATATATTTATTTAAAATATTTTATATTTAATTTGACCCCCCCCTACCTCCCGATCTGTAGAGCAAAAAGAAATTTTTTATAAATATTAATAAATGTATATCTAATTTAGATGGGGAAAAATTGTCTGTTTTTTACTGCAAAATTCATATTAAATTTTAACGTCAACAGCGACTTAAATAAGAATTGTTGTCCTCGTATATTTCGATATGCCAAGCTCTAAGCAGTCATTATAGACTACGTTTTCCGAAAAAAAAAATAAAAAAAAAAAAAAATCAAGTTGCAAACGAACTAACTCTCGACCATAGAGAAGAAATGTTTCTTCATAAAGAATTCATACAGAAGAAATATTTCTTCGCTATGCTCTCTATCCTTCGACTGAAATGCGTATAGTAAAATGCCCCATTAAAACAAAAAATAATTAACATTTTTATTTTATTCCTTTGTTCGTTTCTTTTTTTTTTAAAGACAATTTTTGTGTTTTTTAAGATAATATCTACATTTTTCTTCTAAAATATTAAATATTTTCCATATAAGGCGACTTTTCTGTAGTAATGAAAAAAGTTTCTTTAAGCTTTAAACATTAATTAGATCTCTCCGACTCTTTAAATGTCATATGTATATTATTCATGACGAATTGTCCTAAAGCTATAAGTTTTCTATTGTTATTTGCTTATTAATTATTATTATTATTATTATTATTATACTTTAACGATTTGTTGACTGTTTCCTAATACTCATTCTGTAAATACGGTATATTATTCAACAAAAATCTTAAATGTGTATTTAAACAAAGGTGAATACGGTTCCTATTCATAAATACTGTCTTAATGAAGTAGATGAAAGCTCAGATTCCAAGAGGAGGTCAGTGCCATGTCTTTTCCTTATCATTGCCGAACACTGATACTTATCTCGTGATTATAAATATGACGAGCTTAAATACACTCTCTATTTATTAAAGAGGAAACACTCTTTCGGCAGAGAGACAAAACGAGATTTGAACTTTTAACCTAGCATGTTGCATGAATGAGAGCAACCTAATAGGGTATTTTAACGGTAGCCTTAATATATGAATTGTGTCAGTTTGACTTTGATTCAAAATGTGTTGATTTATTACCATAATAGGACACGATATTTTAGAAATATCACGCAGTTAACCTCCTTTTATGCATTTTTCAAGAGACAGTCTCTAGAAATACATAATTGGAGAAAGTATAACTAGAAATGCGTTGGCGCTTTGATTGCAGCACTCGTGCTTACTTTGTTCGCCTGATGAGGGGTCGTGTCCTTTTTCGACCCAAAACAATTGTTGCTATATGGTATTTATTCAAAGTTTTGTAGTTGTTAGAAATGCATGTCTGCTACACGAACGTAATGAACAATCCCACAAATAATAATAACATTCTATAAATATTTTTTCAGGTAATTAGCGCCCCCCCCCAACCCGCACACAAAAAAAAAAAAAAAAAAAAGAAAAGAAAAAAGAAAAAAAAAAAAAGAAAGAAAAGAAAAGTCAATTTAAAGATAATTAAAATAATCAAAGAAAGAAAGACCTTTTAATAGAGATAGAACGCCTTTAAATCTTTTAAAACACTTTAATCTGGCAGTAGTTTTTCAATATATCTGTTTAATAACTCAAAAGATAAATACCATGCGAAGTAGAAGTATATAAATTTGTTATTGAAAACTATAGATATTCAGAAATCTTATTTTCAAGAAAAAAATTACATACGTTTCAAAATTTTGTCATACTAGTCTTTTATTTCAACTATTAAATGACGGAAAAAGCCGTTTGTAACGGGTAACGGTAAAAGTGTTTTAAGGGAGCAGTGGACAATATAAAGTTCTTTCATAAATCACTGTCTTAAAATTATGAAATGTTACTTACATATTTATTAAAATGCAACAATATTAAATATATTAAAATTTCTACAGAGCTATTTGAATTAAAAAGTAAAATCAAAAGTTTTTATTTTATTTATTATTATTATTATTTATTTATTAAAAATGTTCAAAATGCTCCAATCTCGCTAATTTTTAATTTGTTCCTTCAATTTTTCATTATCATCGTTCAAATTTAAATATACAGTACTCTGAACAAATTTGGGTATTAATTTCTAGATCTATTATCATTAACAACATTTTTAAGTTTGAATGGTGAAATTTAAGCGAATTTCTGTTTTTTTAATACTTAAAACTCCGTTTTAAAATCTAAATGAAAAAGGATATTAAAATGGATAAAAAGATTTATTTGATGATTTATAAAATGTCTTCACTATCATTTTATATTGAGCATTTAAAATATTTTCCAATAATAATAATAATAATAATAATAATAATAAATAAACAAACAAATAAAATAAAATTTTGATTGTTATTTTAAATAACTTTGAAGAAATTTTAATATGCTCAATATTTTGTTATATTTTAATGCACATGTATGCAAATTTTCTTAATTTTAAGACGGTAATTTAATAAAGAGCTTTATAATGTCCCCCGTCACTGAATTATTATAAACATTTAATAAGCACCTTCCTTTTTAGACTTTCCAATTTAAATATCATATAATTAAGAATAAGAAACTATTAATAATAAAACTTTCTTTAGAGAATTTGTAAATAAAAATACTTATTACCCCAAAACGAATTTTGATCCCATTATTCCCAATGAAAGAAACACACAAATGAAAAGAATACATTCATTTAAACGGAATATACTTTATCATTAGAAAACGTAAAATATTAACACATAAACTCATAAATAATAATAATGAAGAAATCACTGAAAAATGTATAAACACAAACAGTACTCCATAAATGAAATGTTGCTTATACTTATAGAATAATAATATTGCTTAATATTAATATTGGATAATAATATTGTTTATGATTTATAGAAGCCAAGAATACTACTTTTATCTGAATATTAACCAGGATATTCTAGAATATTTAAACTATTAATGCATTAAATAATAATAATAATAATAATAATAAAATAAAAACACTCGTTGAAGAATAACAACCAAAAATATTTTTAAAATAATCTATAGTCGATGGGAGCATATTTTAATTATAATTTTTTTTTTTTTTTTGCTTCTTTCGTTCATTTATTTGAAGGAAAATTTACGTTATATTGGAGAAAAATCTGCACGCGATAAAGATGTGGATGTCTCAGATGCAATTTGCATCGAGGAAGAAACGCCATTGTAGACGAATATTTCTTTTCAAAATTTTCTTCAAATAGAAGCAGGGGTGATTGTGAATTCATGAAAAAATACCTGAAATTTTTGCGAGAAAATATTTTCGTATGGGTAGAGAACATAAAATTTTATACAGAGAACTCCAATCCTCTCATTATGAAAAGTATTAATTTTAATTAGGTTTAGCAGTCATATGAATTTGATATTTTAGTCTTATTTTATGAATTTAACTAATAAAAAAAAAAATTGAAATTCTGGTACTGAAAATGAAAAAAATACCTGAAATCAGGTAAAATACCTCAATACAATCACCCCTGTAGAAGTAATATAATACCATCAATAAATGATAATTTTTTTTTATTAAAAAATGCAAAACTCAGTCAGATTAGAGTGCTGCATCAGGTCGGGTAACCCGATTTTACCCGAACTCGACCCGACCCGCGGTTCGGGTTGGGTCGATCACATTTTTTCTCTTGCGGGTCGGGTTTACTTTTCAAAGAAGCGGGTCGACTTGAGAACATCTTTCAATAAAATTTTATCTTAATAAAGTAGAAATTTGTTTGCTCTATACACCCAAGATGGATATACGCTTACCCAAATTATCATAGCAAAATGAACATCCATATCCGACTAAAGCAATGAACAAAAAAAAAAAAAAAAAAAAAAAAAAAAAAACAGGGAAGAAAAGAAGCAATTATTATTTAGAATATAAGCTGTTGAAAACAGGTTACTTCTCCCACAGTAACCAGATGTATGATTCATCTATAGTTTGATTACTTACATCCTTTTAAAATAGATTGTGTATTTAACCATATAATTAATATTTTTTCTCTTGCAGATGTTTTTAAAAAGTTATTGGAATGTAGATTTAGATGCGTTTAGTGGACGTTTAGTTGACGTCTGTAACATCATATTATTTTAATATTATTCTGTGTGTGATAAGCATGTACACTTGAAGTTCACAACACACATAAATAGTTAAAAATTATTATTAATCTATTTTTCATATTTTTTAATTCTTAACTTTGTTATATCTTAGCCCCATAGCAGAAAATGCGAGACGCGCGACGTACGTAGCAGATTTTTTTTTAGTCTGCAGATTATTTCCAAATCAGTATTATGCAGCAATTCCAAATCTCCCGATTTTGGCAGGAAAGATAGCGGTTTTCAATCTTTTTCCATCCACATCATAAGTGTCAATATTGATTTTAAACATGCTTTATTAAATTCTAGAGCCTATAAAGAGGTAGAACTGCTCAATATTTCTCACTCATGTAATTTTTTGGTGACCCCCCCCCCTCCTTTTACTCCCAGTTAACGATCGACTATCAAACAGATCGCAGAATGCTTGAGATTTCCATTTCTTTCCCCCATCAGCAACATAAATGTTGATATTATTTTTTGAAAACTTACTTAATTAGATCCTAGAACTTATAAAGAAGTAGAATTGTTCAATATCTCACTTATATTTATTTTACTTAACACCCCCCCCCCCCCCCCCCCTGCTAACAATCGGTGATTGAACTTTCCACAAAAGCGTTATAATTTTTAAGCTTTCTCCATCCACTGCATAAATGTCAATATTCATTTGAAACATGCTTTGTTAGATTCTAGAATCTATATAGAAATGGAATTGTTCAATATCTCTCACTTATGCAATTTCTTGTGACCCCCCCTCCTCCCACTAACGATTGGCAATCAAACAGCTCTCGGAATTCTTGCGATTTCAAATCTTTCTCCATCTGCAACATAAATCTCAATGTTCTTTTTAAACTTATTTACTTAGATTCCAAAACCTATAAAAAAGTAGAATTGTTTACTATCTCTCACTCGTATATTTGCTTTTACCCCCCCCCCACCCCACCCTGTTCTAACGATCAGCAATCAAACGCTCCATAGAAGCATTGTGATTTCCAATCTTTTTCTATCCAGAGCATAAATGTCAATGTTCATTTTAAACTTACTTTATTAGATTCTGAAATCTATAAAGAAGTAGAATTGTTCAATATCTCCCATTCATATAATTTTTTGGGGACCCCCCCCCCTCTACCCCCTCTTTACCATTTGCTACCAATCGGTAATGGAACTCCCTGCAGAAGCGTCGAGATTCCCATTCTTTCTCTATATTCAGCATAACTGTCAATATTCTGTATAAATTTGCTTCATTAAATTGCAGAACCTATTTAGAGATAGAATTGTTCAATATCACTCACGACTCATGTAATTTTTGTTATTGCATCTTTGAATATACACTAGATTTTGTACCAATTTCAAAATTTAATAATCTTGACACATTTTTGTTTGAATACCAGTATTTTTATAGATGGATCGCTAGCACTATAATAAGAAGAAATTGATCTGAAAGGATCACAGGTTTTATTCAGAAAGTCTTTTATTGAGCTGTCAAAGAAAATAACTGTACTTAGGTTACTTAACCCATTGAACGCCGCGATATGTATCTCACTAAAAAATTTTGTATTTTCGTACGCTTTGGGTTACAAAATGCATCCCTAATCATATGTAGTTTAAATAATTTAAAAAAATAATTATTTTGTTAGAAGATGTGATATAGTTCCAAAATGGAGGTTTGGCACCTAATGGAGGTGGAATAGATGTTGATAAACTGCATAACCCTTTTAAATTAATTTTCTAATCTTGATCCCTGTTTGTTATAATTTAAGAAACGAATTTTTTTTAATTTATATATCCAACGTTTTAAATCCCTGCACTTGAATAATAAGTTATTTTTAGTGATTTTCTTTTCTTATGCAGTAGAAACAGCCGATTTTGTTTGAATAATTAAGGGGGGGGGGGGAATTGCATTACAAACTATTTGAAAAAATAGTGAAGCTAGGCACTTTAACGTTCAATGTAAAAAATAAAAAAATATATTTATCTTAATAATTGTAGAGAAAAAAATTCTTAATAAAATGTTCCCACAGCGGGAGCTTTGGCGCCTACTGGGTTGAATACGTAGTTTCTATAATACTTTATCAAAAGTTTTCTGTGAAAGTTGGAGCTCGGACATTGAGAAGGTGAGCAAAATGCAATTAAGATGTACAGATGGCAATGATGAACAAACTGTAATTGTTGATAAAAGAAAGTTTATACATTTTAATGTCCCTCCATCTGGTTACATAGGAACCAGAGAATTTTAGAAAGTTGCATTAATTTCAATATTTAGACGTTTAGAGTCTCCTACAAGTATTTTACTAGAGTCAGTACAAACAAAATCATAAACAAAATAGTAGTTCTAATACAATATGAAAGATGCCAACTCTTTACCTAGCTATATGTAATTAAAATTCTATAACTACAATGCTTTGACATATCTAACATATTAATAACATTAGATAAATGCAAACTTGTAATAAAAATATGCTTATTGAATCTGGTAACTTATCCCGTAACTCACTGTGAACTTATGCTGCAGATTATTTTCTAATGCGTAAATAGTTGTCGCAGATTGACAGAGAAATTTCTGCTACTGGGTATCTTAGTATTAGTAATTACACTTTTAATTTTTTTTTAATTATTTACCACACACACACAGCAGTGTGACAATTAAAATTTACTTTATAAATTAAAAGTGTTTTCCTAGATTTTTAGATGAATTATTAATTGTCAATTAGGTTCGGGTTTCGGGTCGGTCGGGTTCCGGTATAAAGAAGTCGGGTTCGGGTCGGGTGCGGGTTGCCAAAAGTTCTTTAGTGCGGGTTCGGGTCGAATAAAATTTATTTGTCGGGTTCGGGTTGATTCAATATTCACTTGTCGGGTTTGGGTCGGGTAAAATCCGACCCGTGCAAGACTCTAAGTCAGATAATACTCTTCTGTTACTAGAGGCTTAAGAGGATGCATCACCTAACGTTGCTGGCAACTTAACACCATGTTATTCTATGGGGAAATTTATTATGCAAATTACTCATTAACTAAGGTTTTTTTTTTTTTTTTTTTTTTTTTTTTTTTCCTGATTTAGAAAATTTACAAACATTAAAATGATTCTCTTTTTCCAAAAACTGTTTTTTTTTTTTTTAGCATTACATTTTTAAGCAAAAAAAAAAAAAAAAAGAGCTCTTAGTTCATTTTAGAGCAATAAAAATTTTAAAAATTTATTTTTGAAAACGAGAATAACTTCTTCAAAGGTTGTGAATTTTCTAAATGTGAATATGGATTTATTATTATTATTATTATTATTAAGAATTAAGTGATGTATAACTTGCATAAAAATTTTCCTATATAATAATGTAGAGTTTGAATTTATTTGATTTTCCGATGACCAAGTGTAAATTTGAAGCATGGTAGGTCATTTGGGATCGTTAAATAAATCCATTTTCACAAAACACGTATTTATTTATGATTTACCACATCAAATAAGAACCAAAATTTGTTTTGAAAATTATTTAATAGCATTTAAATGAATATATATATATATATATATTATTTTTTCATTGGGGTGGCGGGGAGAGACGATAACTTCTGAATTCATAATAAAATAGTTTAAAAATTGGTTATAAAAAATGCTTTCAACACTACAATTTAAAAAAATAATAATATTCTGGCTAAGGAATACTTTCAGTGCAATTCTATAACATTAATGACGAAGGGAGGTTATTTAGTGACCCCACATAAAAATGTAACTTTCTATGTATTCAATTCTTTCATGAAGGAAGGATGACTTCACAATTCGTAATAAAACAGTGTAAAATATAGCTATAAAAATGATCAAAGTAATACAGTTAAATATATATATTTTGGCTGAGGATGCAGTTTTATAAATTTAATGACCGGATGAATTCATTTAGTGACCCTACAGATCTAAGAACATGATTCGACAAGGATTTATTTAACAAAACAGTATTAACTGCACTATTTTATGTATAAGAAATATTGCTAGCGCTCGAATAATTTTGCTGCCGACTGTACATCAAAATGTAATTAATTTTTTCCATAGGTGAAGCGATAACTTTAGAATTCGTTCTAAAATAATGTAAAGTACAGCTATATAATAATGAAAGCCTCTTTTTTTTTTTTTTTTTTTTTTTTTTTTTAAATAATTGCAGAAACTGATGTTAGGGTTAATTTATGATCCTGCTCTGTCGTCGGATGGTTAAACAAGAAAAATTCGATTGTGAACTTTAACAAGTATTCAAAATTTAAACTATATTAGAACAAGCAAGTGTGTTAAAATCCAGTAAAATGTTCTTATTAAAAAGAAAACGCCCACTGACGCAATCTGTTTCAATCATCCATTTCCGGTCCAAATGGATGTATTTCGCTCTTTTCCTTTTTATACATACACAATCTTAGAGAATGTATGTGATCATGGTTATGGTGTGGAAATAAATCGCTAAAATATGATTCTAGAAATACCCATTAAAACATTTAATACGAAATAAATTTTCTCTTTTTTTTTTTCCATTTATCGAAATTATATGAAAAATAGCGCTTATTCTAATTAGAAACAGGTAAAAAGAAAAAATGGACCATATCACAATCATTAATGGCACATGCATACAAAATCGTAAAAATATGATTCTAAAAATATTCTTAAAAACTTTTTTTTTTTTTTTTTTTTTTCTATTACGAATTTCATGCGAAATCATATGAAGAGTAACGCTTATTGAAATTTGGAAGTGGAATATAAAGTAGAATATATCACAATTATAAATGCTTAGACATAAAATCATACAACTGGCATGGATGCATTAGTAAAAGAAAATAATTTGATACTAGGCCTCAATCCAGGGGAAAAAATGGGCTTTTTTAGTAGCCCCTTCACAAAATTCCACTTCATAAAAACGGTCCCCTGTACAAAATTCAAATCCATAAAATGGACTCTTCGCAAAATTCAGATTCATAAAGATGGCCTTTTTACAAAATTTCGTTTTATAAAAATGGTCCTTTTAATAATAATAATAATAAATCTATTTTTTAATGTTATTTGAAATGAATGCCTATACCTGGCTCACTATTAACTTGATATTAATCATTAGTATATAGAGTGATTGATAAAAATGGTAGATTTTGCACAATATGTATATGTATATAATGAAAACCTTTTCAAATACTACACTGGAAAAAAAAAATGATAGTACAAGAAGAACAGGACATTTTATTTATTTATTTATTTTTGGGGAAAAAGTGAGAATCTTTACGATGAAGGCATAAAACATTATATACATCTTCAGTGGCTTTGATTGAATATTATATCATTATATATAAATAGGTGTAATTTTTGTTCTACTGTATGCATTTGTCAAATATTTATAATACCCAAAGATATATTTTTCACAATAAATAAAAATTTTATGAAAATATTTTGTATTTACAACCCCCCCCCCCCCCCCACACACACACACATAAAAATGAGCTTAAAAAATTAAATCCTTGATTGATCCCTAGCTATATAAAATTAAATTATTTTATTGTTATACCAAATTCAAAATATCTATGAGCTAGGTCAGTTTTATGATAAAGGGGTCTGCTCAAATTTTTGTTGCTATTTATCTGAAATATTTAACTGACATTTCATTACTAATTAAATTGAAATAGTTTTTATGACTTGATAACAAAAATGCCTATTCAAAATCAGTTCTAAATGTTTAATTTTTATGCAAATGTTTATTTTTAGAAATAAACTAAATTGATATTTAGCAGATATTATTCTTATTATGATCATCATTATTTAATATTTGTATTATATTAATGTACATTTCAGACATTCTTCAGACAAGATAAATGGGAAAAGGCAAGTAAGTTTGCAATATACAAATGCATTATTACTTCGGAAAACAAATATTTTTTTTTTTTTTAGCGATTTTGTAAATTTATTATGTTGGTACTGGTGTTCTCTGCTACATGTTATAATCTGAAAATAATCAGAATTTGTGCACATTATATTTTATTGTAAAAAAACATTAAAAAATGTTGCTGTGAAATGTTGCTTGGTTGTGCAGAAAGAGTAGACAAAAAAATAAAATTTATTATCCACTGTTACTTCACAACTAGCTTTTCACAGCAACTTATAATAAATAATAATAATAATTTAAAAAGAATAAATAAATATACACATTGTGCAAAAAGTTCATTTTTCTTTCTTTTTTTTTTTTTTTTTTTTTTTTAATCTTTTTATTAATTAAATTTTGCTAGGCATTTCAAAATAAATTTTTGATAGGTGAGTAATATATTTTTCTCGTTTTACTGCTTTAATTTTTGAAAAATGTGAGTTTATTTGTTAATTTAGTCAATTTCACAAACACATTAGTCAAAGTGAGTTTAAAAAACTGGTGAATGCAAAACTATTTTTCAATTTCAAAGAAACTTGTAAAAATTTCTGTATTAAAATACATTTCTCTCTCTTTTTTTAAAAATACCTCATAGATTAAAAATTAAAAAAATCTATGAAAAATCTTCTTTGTAATTTTATCATCAAATATTATTTAACGAGAATTTTTCCTTTTGCGCAAGTTAAGAAATGAAATATGATTTTACCTTTGCTCCAATCTGGTTCCCACACTGTCCTGCTTGGATGTGCACAATTTCCCTCATTTTATTCTTTAAAACGGCAGTTTTTGATATAAATGTCTTAACTTTTCACTGATGGATCCTCACACTACCACCGCCTTTCAGATTCCTTTACTGTCGTCTACGTATTTCCGAAACAAACCGTTAGGTGTGTGTGGTCGTGGTGAAACTCCGGATCGGAAGAGCCAATAGCATCACTATATTTTCAGTGAAGTCACCAGACTTGTTTTGTTTGTTGAAGTTGAACCTGTAGCAATTTCTCGGAAGTTTCGAGTTGAGTTCTGAATATCCTCTCAACGCGCGAAAAAGAAACTTGAGGATAAGGGGTAATATAGTAAATGAAAACATTTTTAATCCTGTTGTAAAATTAGTCGGGGAAAATTTGCAAATGAAATTTCTACATTTTATTTATTTATTTATTTATTTTTTTAATGTAGTTTTGTGGAAAAATCTTAGTTAATGTCTTTTATTAAAAAATGAATATAGTGAAACCTCTCTAAAAGTCCACCTCTATTGAAGAGACACCTTCGTTAAAGAGCAGATTTTCTGCGAATTTTCTCGATAGAATTAAATACAATTTTATCTCCATTGAAGGTACATGTACAATTGTGTACTTCTCTTAACCCTTTTACGTTCACTGGTTTTGCACTGAAATCAAATATTTGACAACATTTAACATTTTTATGCAACTATTTTCCATTAGTTTTTCCTTGTTTTAATCGATTTTTGAATGTTTGCCCCTTCTCTGTTCGGTGTGCAGCAGCACTACTCCGAAATTTATCAAGTGTTGCTTCAGAGGAAGCCATATGCAGAAGTTACTTCAAATTTCTTAGAAGTCGCGAGTGCACTTTGCTGCTTGGAGGATGCACTCGCGTCTATTTTTTTCGCCCGATGAAGGGTGGTGCTTTTATTTTACTTGAAACAACTGTTGCAAGTTTTTGTAATTTACGTTGTTTAATTACAAGGTTATTTATATTAATTTAATTATTATTTGGATTAAATCGGGTTAACCTATACATGTTTCAGAAAAAAAAAAAAAAAAAAAAAAAAAAAATCCAGAAAATTAAAAATGTCATTTTTTTCCCTTTTACATATTAATGATCGCGATCAGCTATTTGTTTAATAGTTAATTTTGAAATTAGTTCAGCGATTTTCAAAAGAAATACAGGTAGTGAACTTTAAAGGGTTAAAAGTCACATTTTGCAGAAGCAAATAATTTTATTTTTTTCCTTGGCTTGAATTGACCGCTACTGTTTACCACGTAACTGAGTTCATGTGTGTAAGAATAATCTGTGTGTGTAGGAGAAAGAAGCAAGTGATAAGACTTCATACTTTTTTATATGCATTCTTAGAGATAATGTGACATGTGGGGTTCAAACTTAGAAAAGTAAATCCTGTGTTATATCTCATTTATATAACTATAAATGCAATGGCTAATTAAATGATATCGAGTTTTAAAGGCGAAATAAATGTACCGTAATATCGTGTAATCCGCAGGTCAGATAAATCAGTTTCACATTAGAAATTTGTGCGAGGTATTTCTTCGTAGTAATACACATTTTTTTTTCTATTATATAAAATTTTTGGTGTTAAACTGATCTTTTTCGTCTGCGAATTATATGCAGGAAAAGTCTAATTAGATTAAGTCTAGCTAATATTAAAAATTAAATACTGAAATTAGTATTTTCTGCCAGGAAATTTACTAGAAATGTTTTGATTAATAGAAACATCTTTTCCACTCAGAAATGCCGCTAAGCTGAACGAACCATTTCTTTCAGCACACACATAGGATAGGTGCTCCAGTGATTGGCATGCTCCAGTAATTGACATCTATCCCGAAATAATTAATGACTAAGAAAAATAATAAAATCATATATTTTACATATAAGAATTTTAACATTTCATGTCAAACACTGGAGCATAGGATGCTAATAACTGGTAAAATGAATAATTAGCAGTGTCAAACACTGGAACATAGGGGGCCAATTACTTATAAAATGAAATACTGGCAGTGTCAATTACTGGAACACTGAGTGGGTGCCAAATAAAAATTCGTAAAAAAAAAAAATAATAATTGTTATTAAATGTATATATTTTAACATATATGTGGTTCTGAAAGTCTTTCATGCCATATGTACTAACTAAGATTTCTAAAAATATTTTCTGATGACTAGAACACTAAACATGAGAGATTGCTCTAAAAGTGTCAACCACTGGTGCACTTACCCTACATATATGTATTTAGGAAGCTTCAAATCGTGTCAATGCATCAAAAGAAGTCGAAAATTTTTACGAACCCAATATTTTCTTTTCGTATATATAAAAATAGTAAAAAAGATAGAGTTATACAGCAATTATAAATTTTAGAAATAATTTTGTTCATTAAAAAAAATAAATAAATAAAAAAAAACTGTAGTCCTATTAAATATTTTAAAAATATGAAAGATATTTCTAAATTCTATCACTTTATTGTGCATTAAACCTTTTATTATTATTATTATTATTATATTAAGAAATACATTGCAGTTATTCTTTTTTTAGCAGAGAGAATAAACGTTTTGGAAATTAGTAACCATATAAAGGCATATCCATGGCTTAAATAAATATATATATATGCTTATCTTATTCTGTTTAAATAGCAATTGGTATTAACGTAGTCGTAGTCCTTAAAAAATATCATTAAATGATTTAGAAAATAATAAGAAACATAGTTATTGAGGACATAGTATGTAATTAGCACCAGCTTAGTTCAAAGCCGAACTAAATACCAAGTTTAATATAATTCCGTTCGTTCGTTTAGGAGATACAGCGTGTGTAAAATTTTTGATAAATACACACAGACATTTTCTAAAAATGGTCAAACTGTTTTCAAAATATCTCATAACGTGTAAATTCATCGAAACACGGGGCTCGAAAAATTTCCCAAATTCAATACTTTCTTCTTGTATATATATATATATATACATTCTAAGACAAAAAAAAAAAAAAAAAAAAAAAAAAAGACGCACAAAGAAAGAGTTATCCGAATGGAACGAAAATTGGTAGATGTCATGTACTTGTGGAGAAAAATAAATGATTACAGTTTCAGAAATTTAGGAGGATTTAATCAAGAAAAAGAGCATCACAAAGTGAAGAAGTCAATAACACGTTGGCCCCAGTGGCGAATCCAGAACTTGACTTTTGGTGGGGGTGGTGGGGGGGGGGGCTAAGATTTTTCAAAGTGCGCCTAGACCAATAAAAAATTTACAATTGCAATATTAAATAGTGAATGTCAGTGTTTTGAGGGGGGGGGGGCTTCAGCCCCCTAGCCCCCCCCTTAAATCCGCCATTGGTTGGCCCTCTTCTGACCCTTATGTAAGCAGTTATTCGGCTGGGCATTAATTGATAGAGTTGGCAGATGTCCTCCTGCGAGATATCGTGCCAAATTCTGCCCAATTGGTGTGTTAGATTGGCAAATTTCCGAGCTGGTTGTAGGACCCTTTTCATGCTGCTCCAAACGTCCTCAGTGGTAGAGAGATCCGGCGACTTTGCTGACCAAAATAATGTTGGGCAAGGAAGAAAACAAGCAGTAGAAACTATCTTCGTACGTGGGTGGGCATTATCATGTTGAAATATACGCTCGAAATTTCGTGATATGAAGGCCAACGAAACGGGACGTAGAATTTCGTTGGCATACCACTCTGCTTAAAAATGCTGCGGATGGAAACCAAAGGGGTCCTGCTATGAAATGAAATGGTACCCAAGACCATCACTTCTGGTTGTCAGGCCGTATGGCTGGTGACAGTCAGGTCGGAATCCCCCTTTTTTCGGGGCGTCTCCAGACGCGTCTTCACTGGTCATCGGGGTTCAAATTGGAGTGGGACTCATCACCGAAAGCAATTCTACTCCATTCAGTAACATTCCAGGTCGAATGTGCCCGATATCACTGCCAACGGGATTGTCAGTGTACAAAGTTTAATAGTAGTCGGCACAAGGAACTCCGTGAGCTCAACCCCATTTCTCTGAGCCGCCTATTAATGGTATTTAAAGTCACTGAAGTATCAGTTGTACGTAGGATAGATAATAACGACGAATTTGGGGCTTTGAGTACTGCTCTGACGATTGATCGGTTCTTACATTCTGACCTATCTCTAGGCCGACCAATTCCTTCTTAACACTATGTTCGGCTATGGTTCACCCATTCCTGCCAAGATCATCTAGTAGCGGCATCGCTCCTATCCAAATGTCAAAGAATTCGCAGATTAGAAGAGCCGACTTCTTTAAGCCCAACTACACTCCTCTCTCAAATGCTGACATTTGCGCATATTGTTTGCGCACCTGTATGCCAAGACATAATTACTTTTTATCTGAGTAGACGGAATAAAATTCTCAAAGAATTTATGACCTGGAATCAAAATTTCTCCTGTTTAATAGCCTGCCAGTTGCGCAGTTAAAATGCGCTGTAGCGTCACATGTTCATTCATTGGCCACCAAACTTTAAAAATTTGTATTTTCCATCGAAACCTGTACGCATGTCAATTTGTGTCCAATTTGCATTACGCCTTCTTGGTGTGTCTTTTTTTTTTTTTTTTTTTTTTGTCCGAGAGTGTATATAATGTAGTAACAAAAAAAAAAAAAAAAAAAAACTTTGAAACATTAGTTATATGAATCCATGAATAGAAATAAATATTTTCTGCACTCTTTCAGCTGAAACCCAGCAATACTTAGGCTTAGAGATATTTCAATTAACAACTATATTAAAAATATATCCGAATGCTCAAAAAATTTTGTTTTTAAAAACTCTTTATCTCTCTTATTCTGTTTAAATAGGAATTAATATTCACTTTTTTTTTTTTTTTTATTGTCGATTTAAGATGTATAATACAGCAACAACAAACAAAAAAAAAAAAAAAAAGAAAAGAAAAGAAAAGAAAAGAAAAGAAAAAGAAAGAAAAAAAGAAAAACTTATTTGAAAACGTATTATTAATAAATTTTTGGAGTGAAACAAATCCTTTCTGCTCTTTTGGAGAAATAATTGTAGTAATAAATTTAAGCTAAGATATTGTTAAATGCCAATCTATGATGTAACTACTAATTTATTTTTAAAAATGATTATTATAACACAAATGATAAATATAGTGCGAAATGTTTAGAGCTTTGTTATTTGTTTATTTTCGTGTAGTTTTTTAATACGATGAAAAAAGAATTACTTGTGATTGCTTTTCATTTGATTGATCAATATGAGGTCTTTCTTCGCTAAATGAAAGAAGCGCCAAGGTGGTTCTGAAGCAATGTAGGGCCGGGCCCGTGCAGAGGTGCAGACTTCTATACTCTGCACTGCTGGCATAACACAACATCAAAATCAAAAGGTACCACATTATTATGTGAAAGTACTTTTTACTTGTGAGAAAGAATTAATCTTTGGTTCTTTTGTTGGCGTTGGCTGTATCTTTTTTCAGTGCCCCATGATATTTTTCAGTTCACCATGCATTTTTTTCAGTATACTACCTTGGACTTAGATGTCAATTTAAATATATCTCCTTAAATGCATTGGAAAGAAAAATAGCATCACAAGTCTCAGGTTTCAGAGGGGTTCTGTGATAGAAAAGGAATAGGTCAATCCTTGTAATAACACCCACTGTTTTGTTTATTCACTCTCATCGGTTAGAGTTTGGAGGTATGAGAAGTCGTTTCTTGTTTCTTGCTGTAGAAAATGATTTGCTGGGAAAAAAAAAAAAAAACTAGGAAGCTGCGAATTTGTAAAGGAAAAACATTTCAGCTAAACATGGATTTTTTTTATTAATATTATTTAGAAAAAGCTTTATATTTCCCCCGACTAATTTTTGGAATCATTGAACAATCCCGACAGAAGAGCAAGAATTCCTAGACAGGACGACAAGGATTCTACGACCTCCTCTCTTTTTAGAGCTACCGTAGCTTTGAAAAGGAAGTTTTGCAGGAGAGTGAGTTTCAAAACATACATGCAGGATATCAGATATTATCTGTAAAATGCATTGAAAACCCGCTGTCGAATGATGACGAGTAACTAATCTATAACGAAGCTTCATAGATTCCAAAAACTTTATTTTTGACTCGAAACACTGAATATTTCGGATAGAAATAACCCAATGCGCCCTTCAGCAGCAAAAAAAAGTAATCAAGAGTAACAGCGCTGCTGCTTTTATGTTGCGTTAGTGTCTAGTTTTTCTCTTCTGGTGAAATTTAATGCTTTATTACTTCGTTCCGAAACAATTGTTGTGTCTTTTTCCAACTTATTCTGCTTTTTTTTTTTTTTTTCTTTAACCTAATTATTTATTTTCACATAACGTTTTTATTACAAATTCGGAGGATGAAGGGGAGGAAGGGGTAATTAAATCTATTGGATATTTTTAACTACTGGCTCAACAAAATATCAAAGTAAAAATCTTCCGAAATATTGTTGTTAAAATACCTGCTTAAAAAATATTTTTATTTACGAAAAAATCTCTTTTTTGGTTCGCCGTTAGGGAACCCTTAAATCCTAGGGCGTTCCATCCAGCACCGCGAGCCTCGCGGGCCCTTTATCACCGCCAATGGTTTTGCGACCCGCGGTAGCTCAGTCATTGGCCGCCAAAGGTTTGTATAGTTTATTGTAAGGTACCTCGGTATCTGCGTGCGTAATTTCGTCCCATTCGTATAACTCCTCGGTGTGGCGAATTTTATGTTATAGGGTGTACAATAAAATTACTGTTATAGATATACATATTATGAAATAATTTAATATATATCATAGCTGCCAACATTTTAAATTTTTAAATCAGATTTATTATCACTATTTTTCAGTAGAAATCTTTCATATTAATTTTGTACGATGAAGTTGAAAATCGTTAAAAAAATATATCTGCTATGATATGCTTATTAATCGGAGACTTAATACTTTATATGTTAAGAAAAGTAACAATACAGAAAGTTAAAAAAAATTCTTTAGTTTTGGTAGTATTAAACATAACGTTATTAGTTCCAAAAGCAAAATTTTGTACTGGTAACGATACGCTTGCTGCTACAAAAACTTGCAGTGTACTATAGTTGCTTACCTTTTGGAGATTTTAATATTATTAGCTTTAAAATTTTTCTGATATATATTAATTTAATTATTTCATAAGATAAGAAATCTTTACATATGAAATAAGAAGTAATAAAAAATAACAAAAGATGTTATTTTAAAGAATAACGATTTCTTTACTTTCTAAGAAGCACCTTTTTTATATAAAAAATACTGGGATAAAAAATTTTACTGTCAATAAAAAAAAAAAAAAAAAAAAAATTAAAACGTGAAAAATATTTTTATAATATAATTGGACAGATATATAAAATGGTATAATGTGATATGATCCATACAGAAAACAAAATTATTTATAATTATATTTTTGGCAACATATAGTCTTCTGTTGGTAACATTGAGAAATAATTGTTTTCTTTTTTGTTAGCGGAAACCGAGGTTGAAGTCATCGTTGATTCACAGGTAACTTAAATCGACTGTAAAAAGACCAATGGTTCGGAAAAAGTCATCGACAAGTTTTACAGTCATCTTTTGTTTACGAAGAAAGCGCCATTTTAGTATTGAATTATAGAGCCTAGAAACTCTATTATGGGCTTCGATTTAGTTATGTATCCATATTTACGAATATATAAAAATGTGGGCAATTAGAAAAAATAATTATAGCTAAAACTTTTTAATTGTTGTTTTTACTTTTTATTATCACAGTATAATTATTTAGAACATTTGTAAAAATGAGAAAATGTTGTCAATGTTTCACTGATATTTTGTTTTCTTACCGTATATTATGGTAACTGTACAACGTACCAGTAATGAAAATTTTAAGAAGATTTTTTGGTTATTTTATATGTACTATTATTTGTTTTAGAGATTCAAAACGGAACCTCAATTAACTCTTTCTGTATATGACTGCATATAAAGTGCTAATTGAGTAATTTTTATACAAAAAAACTAATTTTCCAGAGAGGTTAAAATGCACCAGTAGTGCACACTTCAAAACGCAATAGTGAACACCTTTTCTGTTCCAGTAATAGACACCTTTGAAAGCGAAATAAAGTGCGAAGTGTATTTAATTAACAAAAAGCATTTTCTATTTCGTTTTATTTTGTAAATAACATTTTAATCACCCCCTTGTGCGATAATCTTATAAATATCAAGGCTAGTGAGTATATTTTTCAGATATTTGCTGGAATTCTGTGTGTCATTTCATTTCCAAAAAATACAAATCTCTTCTAAAAGTTTTGAGAAAAAAAAAAAAAATCTGAAGCATTCCAATGTAATTTGGAGTAAAATTAATTAATTTTCCTTTCCACATTTCGAATTTGGGAGAATATTGAGCTATCTATGTCCATTATTGGATTTTTCCTAAAGAGGGTGCTTTAACTATCGTCGCCAGCAACGAAACCCCATATTATTCTATGGGAAATTTTGTTATACAGGTTACTGATTATCTAATATATTTTGTTTTTAAATTCTGTTTTCACATTTAGAAATTTTATGATTGTTAAACCGATTCTTGTTTACCAAAAATTATTATTATTGTTATTATTATTTTAATTTTTATTATTTCATTTAGGCTCTATAATGTGAAAAATGAACTGAGCACGATTATTTGTAAATACAAAATTAAAAATTTCGCAAAATAAATTAATTATACGCACTTTTTTCAATCATATGAAAGCAAAAACCACAAGAAATCAATTAAAAATAAAGAAGAGACAAAGCAAACAAAATTTTATTTCTTTATTCAAAACTACAAGAAAAAAGCGAGATAAAGGAAATTTCAAATTTTTTTCAGTTAAATTAATTTTATTCAAAAACTGAAATTTTATTCAAAAGCTTGAAATATTTGTATTTCAAAACGTTAATAGTAAAAGAATGTAACACCAATTCTGAAAGCTCATCGAAACTATGCAAGAATAAAAAAGCTTGTTGTTTTCAGAGTTTTAATTTAAGAAGTAGCCGTTACTGCTACTGTGTCCACTATTGAATTACCCAAATTAAAATTTATGTATATAAGTATAAATTTACTGAAAGTCTTAAATGACCATCAACAAACTTGGATGTCACCAGGTTCCATCTTATAAATACCAAATACCCAGAGTCAGTTACATCCCTATGGCAATTTTGTATTGTAGCAAGTAACTCTGAGTGTCATTCCCTGTTTTTTTTTTTTTTTTTTTTTTTTTTTTCTAGGGGGGGGGGGCATTTTTCACATGTTGACAAAAAGAACACAGTTCAATAAAAGTACTTTGGGTTATCCTATATCATTGAGGCATCACTAATTACATTTTCTGAAAATAAGTATTTAAAAATATTAATATAAGTTATTTTGCGGGAAAATAAAAAGATACGGATTCATGGTTATACGAGGTATGCAAAGTAAGTAATAAGGCTGACAACATTACATTCAATCTGGCAACACCTGAGGGCTGGTACTTGTACTTCAAAGAATAACAGGTAAAACGCGAAACGCCATCAATGCGAGTTTAAACTCGCAACGATTATTTGGTTGACCGTAGCGATTCTCCCCCCCCCCCCCCCCCAAGAAACAGTGTTTTCTTTTTCTTTTTGCATGGTGCGTTCGAAAAATGAGTCACATCTGTTTCGAGCAACGATGCTATCAGATTTTGCTTCAGAGTAGGGCGTAGTGCAACGAAAACTTTTGAAGAAGGTCTTCGGTTTTACAGAGACAGTGTTTTGTGAAAAGCCAAAGCCAAGCCAAGTTTCTTCGGGATAATGTACCTTGTCACAGGGCAATTTCCATAAGTGAGTTTTTAGCCAGTAAAAAGATTCCTGTGGTTACCCAGCCTTCTTATTCGCCTAAATTGAACCCTTTGTGATTTTGTACTCTGTCCGAGATTGAAAAATCACGTCAAGAAACGTCATTTTATAGCACTCGAAAGCATAAAAAGGCTGTAATTGACCACTTCTATATAGGCTATTCTCCAATCCAAATTCGAACACTGCTATGCGGATTGGAAGAACTGTCTCTAATGCTGTGTGGCTTCCCAAGGAAGTTATTTTGAGGGAGACAATATTAAATTGTAATTCTATAATAAATATTTAAAAAAAAAAAAGAAAGAAAGAAAGAAAGAAAAGAAAAATCAGTTTAATTATTTGATTTACATACCTGGTAAATGGATGTGGAAAGAAGCTCGAGAAAATCATTCAATTATTTATAAATTATTTTAACTCAACTAGCATCATTTAAGGGTATTCTAAGCCTCTATGTGTAAAAAGTAGTGAATACAGGGCTTGATTTCCCGACAGTTTATAAGAGGGCCTCCAAAATAGCTGACTTTTGAAATTAAAAGCATTTTACATATATCCAAAATTTACCTTGTGCACTCTGTAGTAGAAAACGCCGCCTTCAATTAATGATTTTGCTCCGGGCCTTCTCGCTTCTGTAAGTCAGTCCCTGAGCGCACATCTTCATGAACTGGCATGTTTTTCTTCGTAAACGTTGCCTTAGCAAATTCATTGGTAACACTGCGCTGAAAAAAAATCTTTTTTTTTTTTTTTTTTTTTTTTTAAATCCCTGATACCATTCCTGCTGATTCTTATGTAAAATGGCCTTCTTAATTCGAATGTAGCGACCATTTTGCCCAACACCCCCCATTTTCTCGGGACGCCAAACCCTCCTCCCATTTTTATCACTGTTCTGTAATTTTATTTATTTGAATTTGATTCGGAGGGTAGAAAAATATTATCTTATTATCTTAACACTTAAAAATAAAAATATATAATGTATAATAAATATTAATAATAATATATGAATGAAATATAATAAATGTAATTTATAATTTCAGTGGCAACCCCCTCCCTTAAATTTACCACTTGGTACAAATCCCCATGGTTTAGAATTTTTTTGCCTCTGTAGCCCCTCAGAAGAAAGTTAACAGTTAAAAGAATCCTTTATCCCCCCCCCCCCCAAATCAATTTCATAGCCATCAAATTATCTAAAAATGACAAAAATAACGTCCCTAAACATCAGTGGATGATAGGGCGAAATGAGCATCATATTCGAATTCAGGAGGTCATTTTACATAAGAATTTGCAGTAATGGTGTTGGAGCCGATTTTCATGCAGAGCAGTGTAATTAACAAAATTAACATGCTGAATGAAATTGTGACATCAGATAAAATTTAAATTTTGTTCAATTATAAAGTTAATTAAAAACGTCATTTTCTTAACAAATGATTGCTTAAAAATATATACTTGAAAAAAAAAATCTTCATTCAGTTATTATTTCTTCATAGTATTGTATGAAATATTTTTATAGTAAAACTAATAAAACGAGAAAACTTTAATGCTAGACTACAAATTCAATAGATAACTTAGATTTTTTAATTAGCAAAAAAAAAAAAAAAAAACATTAAATGAATTGAGTACCTATTTTTGCCTCTCTCCCTTTATGAGACCGCTTTAATGTATGAGCCACAAACAATAGCCTTGAATGATGGGGATTGATTACGACACAAAGCGTAAATCAATCTCTACCATTCCAAGTGTAAATAATTTCTCCGGATGTCGCAGAAACATAAAATACCTCTCCCTATAAAGATATAAAATTAGATCTATAAAGAAAAAAGTGTTCTTCTAAAGAAATATCCTTTTTTTAAACACAGATATATACATATATATATATTTTAAGTTAAAAAATAGTTTAATTAATTCGAAACTAGCGAAAATTTACATTTCTTTTTTCAAATTAAACATGGTTTTTACTTTTTTTAAAATTTTTGATAAAATTTTATGATTGATTTTTAATATTCCGTCATAAATCAATAATGACGCAGCTTTCAAATGCTGGGATTTGTTGCCAAGTTGTTATCAGACCGATTTTCGTTATAATTTCTCAAAGTATTTACTAATTTAGTCTGAATTTTCCGTACATCTTTCATATCGAGCGTCTCAAATTGTCGTACTGTTTGAGAAAGTAATATATATATATATATATATATATATATATATATATAGAGAGAGAGAGAGAGAGAGTGAGGGGAGGGCGGGGTACAGTGGATCTAGGGGCACAGTGAACCACCCCTATTTAAATCTATTAATATTCAAATCTTTTAGTTCATATAGATACTCATGTATGGCAGCATGGTACTAGTTGTATGCAGCCAAAAAAAAAAAAAAAAAAAAAAATCACTTGGAAAATAGTAAGGTAACCATTTTGAGCACTTTTTATGTTTTGAGCTGCTCAAAGTAATTTTTCCACATTGAGATTTTAAAAATTTTATAAAGATTGGACTAGTGACTATAAATACTATTTAGCTGTTAAAGGAAGGCAATATTTCTAAATTCCTAAAAATCATTAGCATATTTATAGTCTATACATTATTTTATTATTACTATCTGTTTTACTCTGGCATGGGGCACAGTGGACCGCTTCTATATGAGGCACAGCGGACCACCTTTCAATGTGCCTAAAAGTACAAATTAGATTTAATACTTATATTTGTTTTAGTTAAATTTATAGATACAAATATACTGTAAAGTATTAATATCTTAATGTTATACTAAAATAAATAAAAAGAATAAATATTTGAATAGTAACATAATCATTATTAATATCTAAATTTATTAACTATTTGAATTATATAGCATTAATAAAAGAAAGAAAAAATATCTAATTTAATAAATACTAGGAATAATTTATTATTATTATTCTTTTCAGAGATCACATGTGAAAAGCAAAAGTAGCTTAATATATTTTAGTTAAATTTATCCTACAAGTAAAATGTAAATTAATTATATCTCAAAATAATTAAAAAATATAAAATATTTGAATAGTACAAGTATAATATTTATTAATATTTGGATAAAAAAATTTGATTTATATAATATTAATAAAGGGGTAAAAAACAATTATCTATTTTAACTTAATAAATTTCTAACTGAGATTTGATTTCTTATTTGTTTATTTTAATTTAATTTAATTTATTTTATTTCATGAAAATGCTTGAATTATGTTCTTTAGACTAGAATAGTACAAGAAACTAATTTTAGAGAGAGAAAAAAAAAGTAATTTATATTAATTTAATGTAAACAAATGAGACTGGTCCACTGTACTATTCTGATGGGGCACTGTGGTCCACTTTGTGAGTGCCCACAGTTTATTTTTTCATTCATAATTTATTGGAAATATTGTTATAAAAAAATTAAGACATGTCAAGTTTTTAAGTACAGTGCTTTTCTGTTTTTTGTGATAAAAAATTAAGAGTGTAAAAGTGGTCCACTGTGCACCGGTCTTCCCTATTCAAAGCTAATTTCATCCAAAAGATTTATATAAATATAAACATTAATAATAAAAATAAAAATAAAGATGAATTAGACCACAATTCTCACGCTGTGATGAAAAATGGGACCCACTCACGCCAATAATTAAATATAATATCAGTAAAAACTATTAATATCAGTAATAAAGGTTATTCACCAATCTGAAACCTTTAATAAATATGACGAACATTAACAAATTTAATATCAAGAGGGAAAATGCTCAAAAATAGAAGAATTTTTCTTCCGAGAATGTACATCCTTCACAGAGCAGAGAATTACAAGATTTCGAAGGCTGTAATATATCTGTACTGATAAGTATAAAGGATTTAAGTCCAAAAATGTCGATTTTGAGTTAAGTACATAGTCAGACTCAGAAAAAAAATTCTCTATCGATTGGTATAAAGGATTTAAGTCTGTGTCATTTAGTTTCTGAGAAAATCCATTGGTAAAAAAAAAGATTCATATCAGAAATTTATCGTTAATATTTGGTATAAAATATTTAATTCATTTTTTTCCCTTTATTAAATGAAGGTTGACAATCACTGAATGGTATGAAGGGTATATGTCAACATAATCCCTTTTTCCTGATCGATTCTTCTGATTAGTTTTTAGTTAGTTTAACTTTATTTTTCGTCTCCTGAAAAATCAAGAATATGGACTTAAATCCTTTATACTTATCAGTACAGATATAATGTAATACTTCTATGTTATTCGAGAAACTAAAAATTCATTGTTATCCAACAGAATTCCGTGGGATCCTTTTCCTTGGACATCACTAGGCGTTTCCCGAAAACTATATTTTCTTTATGTTCTTAAAATTTAATAATAATAAAAGATAACATAGAAGAGAAATGCTTGACAAATTATAAAGTAAAACTCCTTATACGGAAAAATGTATGTATACGTAAGAATTTATAACTATTCGGTTGGAGGTGTTTGCGTTGGTGAAGTGGTTATGGTCAACTGACTGCATGTGGGTCATAGGCCTAAGTGGATTGCTCATCGCGTCTGTGTGTGTGGGAGGTCTTTTTGAAGGGTTCTAGCTTGTATCTATGCTAGTTTGTCAGGACGGCTTGGTCGACGAGCGTGACCTGGGATCGAATCCGGTTCTTCTGGTCGCCTACCATATTCGAGAGAAGAACCTCTCGGGTACTCTGGTTGGTTGGAATTAAAACAAGTGAACGCACTGAGCCATGTTTTAACTAATTTAATAAATGCGCTGTATTTTTTTTCCCTTTGATTTTCAGTTTTATTTAAAAGTGTAAATTTTTGTAAGGGTTTACAACAGGGTCTAAAGAAAAAAAATCTGCTGAAAATCTTTACAAAAATTGTATATTTCCAATCCAACTGGATGAAATTAAAAGGAAAAAAAAAAAAAAAAAAAAGCCTTTTTCTATTGCTTTTGTTTTGACATCTGATGTTTTATTTCTTTTTTTTTTTTTTTTCCTAATAACATCATATACTCATTGTTTACTTGCAGAATTCGCGCATTCGTAAACGGTAATATGAAGCAATATCGTTTGAATACCTTTAGCTCTGCTTATAAAAGTTACTTCAAGCTACGAAAGGTGTGAAAAATCTGCATAGTTTTAGAATATAAATAAATCTATTTATATTCTAAAACTATGCAGATTTTTCAACATGCGACTAAATCAAACTGATGTGATACTTTGATTCATTCAGTCAACCATTTGATTCATTTCAGTATACTATTTTAAGGGGGCTTGATACCTTTGACTTGGCATCACTGAAGGTTTATTATAAAAGCTTATATTTCCATTTAATATTTATAAATTGAACTATATTAGGACTGTTCAATAAAATATATATTCAGGCAACAATTTTTGTTGTTTTTAATATACATTTTTTTATAGATTTCAAATGTTTAAATTACGTTTTCTCAGTTTGCATTTTTTCAAGAATTCATGATCTTCAGAATGCTAAAACTTCTACAGATATTTAAGAAAAGACTTGATATATATAAATGATAGATATCTTAATAAACTTTAACCTTAATATTTTAGCATTTAATAGATACATGTCAATACCAACACTAACACAACAAAAATAAAACTGATAATAACACATTGCTAAAACTATCACAAAAAAGTTGCGATACATGTTAAGATCCAATAAGAGGCAAAAACAATTTAAATTACTTACGCCCACGTGAAAGAAAAAAAGGACCATTAAACATAATGGCGGAGAAAGTAATTAAAGGACTTCAGAATAATAATTGGAATAAAAAATGGATTAATAATTGGAATAAAAAATGCATATATATGTGTGTGTGTGTGTGTGTGTGTGTTTAGATATTCATCAAAAACCTACTTAAAAGAATTAAGGATGGATTTCGCAATACCTTTAAAAGAAAAAATATTAAAAATAAAAATACAATAAAAAGTCAGGTTTTATTGCAAAATTTTACACAGACATGCATTTTTTTTTTTTTTTTCCTCCAGCACTAATTAATAAATTTCAAAATCCCTCCTGAATTCTTTTAAGTAGGTTATACTGAACACCCCCCCCCCCCCCCCCCCAAAAAAAAAAAAAAAAAAAAAAAAAAAAAAAAGTCTTCTTAAATATATCTGTAGAAGTTTCAGCATTTTGAAGATAATGAATTCATGAAAAAAAAAAATGCTCTGGGAAAATGCAATTTAGAGATTTCAAATCTGAAAAAATATTTAAAAAACCATAAGAATTATTGCCTGAATACATATTTTATCGAACAAACCTAATATAGCTCAACTTATAAATATTAAATGGAAATATAAGCTTTTATATGAAACTTTCAATGCTGCCAAGTCAAAAGTGCCAAGTTTCCTTATGAATGTGAATTTCAAATATTTATTTTTTAGTGAATGAATTATGTAAGATGGATGTCATATCATTCAAAGTTCGGGAAAAAAAGTAAAATTATATGAATTAAGAAAATCAGCTGCATAGTTCGGTTTAAATTCCACTAGCTCTGTAGATTTACTTGATCTCTGACATCCAACCAATAAATACCATTATAATAAGATGCAACAAAATATATTATCTTCTTTTGGTTTCACTGTTCTCATGCAAAAATTATCGCATTATTGGTTGGTTTAAAGCGTAATATTATTATTCAAGAGTTATCTACATTCTCGAGATATGATGTGTATTGCTTAAACAGTACGGATAAAATTCATATCGGTATATTTTATGTTTGTGATATTTATCACACATTAATGAAAATTGCATAGAAAATTTCGAACTCGAGTGGTACAAATCTAATCATTCGATATAAATCAAATACTCCTTGGATAAGATAGAAGCGTTTATCTAGTTGGTGACATTAGAACCATCATTGCATGCATCCAGTACTTGCATGTTATCAGCATCACACCAACGTGCTGTTGTTTTTAGCAGAAAAAAGATAAAAAAGCACAGAAAAATTCACTACTGTAAAAAAAAACACTTGATTTCTTTAAATAGGGAATTATGATAGCATATATGAACTAGTATAGGCACAATCCTAGTATTACTTCAACATATAATAACATATAATGATATTTTTTTAACGTGCCACTGAAAAAAAAGAACACAACTAACTGTAGAATCCAGTATGATAAATATTATATAATTTATAGGAAAGCGTATAAAATACCTGAAATACAATATCTCTCTGATCTATTATTGTCCATTTTCGAAATAGCAAAATTTCGAATTTAAAGACATTTTAGTATGCTATCGCATCACTTATGAAAGGTTACAATTTAATTTCGAGAAGATATTTAGCTTGTAAATTATGCAAAAACAATTTTGTTAGCACTTACGCATATGCAGTTGAAAACAATTTATTTAAAAAAAGGCTCATATTTCACCACTTATTTAATATTTTCATATTCTGATTTCAGTATGTTTGTGTCTACTGTAGTAAGTCAAGTTTTCTAAAAATTATGCTGCATATGTTTAAAATCCCTATATGTTATAAACAAGAAACGTTCGAAAAATTTTTGTTATTGAGAAAGAAATCTTTGTGTCTCCATGAATATACATGCAACTCGCATACAAATGAATATTAGTAAATATAGGAAGGGACATAATCACATACTTACTACAGCGACAACGAATTTCAAGCATTATTTTTCACAGGGTAATTCTAAACATTTTCGTTTTGCTTAACTTTTTATTGACCACCTGTTGAAAAAAAAAAAAAAAAAAAAATCGCTGAAATATATAAAGTGTAACATGGTCTTCCCTACAAGATTGGAAACTGAAATCGTAAAAAGTAAAGGCAGAAAGTAAGGAAACCTGAAATTTCTGTTTTGAATCTAATAATTTGTGCACCACGGTAGTTAAATAATTATATACTATCTTTCTATAAATGACCGGACACTTTCGATTTCAGACGATTTTTCAAATATCTCAAAAAGTGCTCGAAGAATCATCTTGAAACTTCAGGAGTGTGAATAACATGTTACACCTCATGTACTTCAGTGAAAGTTTTGCCCCGAAAATAAAAGGGGGATCGGTAAAAAATTAAATAAGAAAGAAAATACTTGGGATCGCCCTGTAAAAAGTAATGCTTGGAATGTAATCTGGCTGTAATATGTGATTATGACGCTCTTTTTTATTCTTTGTATAAATTTTTATAAGACTAACACATATATTCATGGAGATATAACGGTTTCATTAAAAAAATGCAAAATATTTTGTCACATTTTTAGCTATAACACGCAAGGTAGTAAATCCAGTGTAAAACCATTTTCAGGAAACTTGACACATATCATTAGACCCATGCGTTAGCTTTAGCGAAATTTCATTTGCATAATATAATAGCCGATAGTATTGGGCTACTTGTATCAAAACCCCAAACAAATATCATATAAATTCAATAATTATAAGATAAAAAAAAAATTATAAACCATGTTTTTAAATTTTCTGTTGAATCATATAAACGCTACTGAAGGCAGCCGGAACCCCAGCAATTGGATAAAAGTATTAAAAAAATTCCTTGCTATCGTCTTTTGAGCTATTATAAAAGTTTCAAATGGCTAACTAGCCGGGAAGTTAGTTAAAAGTTGATTGCAAGCTTTGTACTGGAAACGCTGCCGAAGGCAGCAGGGTCCCGAAGCAATTGGATAAAAATATTTTTTTAAAGCATTTTCCCCGTATTCTGAACTATTCCGAAAGTTTCAAATGTCTAGCTACTCGGGAAGTTAGTTAAATAAATTTTCTGTTAAATCATATGAACGCTGCCGAAGGCAGTAGGGACCTGAAACGGTTGACTAAAAGTATTAAAAAAAAATGTATCGCCACCGTGTTCTGAGCTGTCCTAAAAGTTTCAAATGTCCAGATAGTCAGAAAGTTAGTGAAAAATCGATTGCAAGCTTAGTACTGATAACGCTGCCGAAGGCAGCAGGAACCCGAAACAGTTGGCTAAAGGTATTTAAAAAATGCATTTTCACCGTGTTCTGAACTATTCTGAAAATTTCAAATGTCTAGCTAGTCGGGGAGTTAGTTAAATAAATGTTCTGTCGAATAATATAAGCGCTGCCGAAGGCAGCGGAACCTGAAATAGTTGACTAAAATTATTAGAAAAATGTATCGTCACCGTGTTGTGAGCTGTCCTGAAAGTTTCCAATGTCTAGCTAGTCGGAAAGTTAGTGAAAAATCGATTGCAAGCTTTGTACTGATAATGCTGCCGAAGTCCGCAGGAACACGAAACAGCTGGCTAAAGGTATTAAGAAAATGCATTTTCACCGTGTTCTGAACTATTCTGAAAGTTTCAAATGTCTAGCTAGTCGGGAAGTTAGTTAAATAAATTTTCTGTCGAATCATATAAGTGCTGCCGAAGGCAGCGGGACTCGGAATAGTTGACTAAAATTATTAGAAAAATGTATTGTCACCGTGTTGTGAGCTGTCCTGAAAATTTCAAATATCTAACTAGTCGGGAAGTTAGTTAAAATCGATTGCAAGATTTGTCCCTGACAAACACACAAACAAACAAACAAACAAGAATCGAAGTTAATAAAACCATGGTAATAAAAAATTATACGCGTTAGAATGAACTGTATTTCAGTTCTTCTCAAAAACAAGGAAAATGATAAGGGATTTTCTCAATATCTATTTATAATCGACGAACATTGTATTACAATTGACCGAATCAAAATAAAAATGTGAGTAAAACCCTTTATAGTGTATCTGGTTTCTTGAGAGGAACTGAAAAGCAGTTCATTCTATCGCGTATAATTTTTTGAATTTACACGATACTTCTTTGGGGTTTTTTATATTGGTAGCTCAATACATTTGGCTACTAAATTATGCGAATGAATTTTCGCTAAAACTAGCGCATGCGCAGTTAAAAATTATTTAGTAAAAATGCTCAAATTTCATTACATATTTAATATTTTTCCATTCCGGTTGCTGTATGCTGTGTCTAATATTGTGTCTGTTTGTCAAGTTTTCTGAAAAGGGTTTTGTACTGAATTTTATACCTTGCATGTTATAGTTAAAAAAGTGACAAATTTTTGGGGATTTTTCAAAGAAACCGTTCTATCTCCCTGATTACATGCGGTAGATATATAAAAATTTATACAGATAATAAGAAAGAGCCCCATAATCACATGCTATAATCAGATCGCATTTCAAGCATTACGTTTTACAGGGTGATGCCAAACACTTTCATTTTTCATTAATTTTTTACTGGTCCCCTTTTTACATTCAAGGCAAAACTTTAACTGAAATATATGAAGTACAACATGTTCTTTACACTCCTGAAGTTTCAAGACGATATGTCTAGTACTTTTCGAGATATTCCAAAAAATGTCTGAAATTGAAAGTGTCCCGTCATTTATGGAAAGGTAGTGTATATCGTTTCATCTAAAATATCAAACATGCTGAAATCTTCATTCCATTTCATTATTTACACTTATTCGTTCACATTTATATATTGCTTACGAGATTCGTAAAATATTTTGACGTGCGAGCTTTTCATTTTAATGTACTTATTTTTATTATTTCACAGCATACAGTATACAGCACCTGCAACACAGCATACAGCAACCTGTTTGTAAATGTACGAAAAAAGAAAAAAAAATGTATATATATATAAACAAAACTACTAACAACAATGAATAGACAAAAACATTTCGAGTCGTTGTTTTAATTCGAAATATTACTTCAGAGATAGAAATATTATTACTTGTTATTATTTCTGTGTTTGAAGTGACAAGGAACACTTTTTAATATTCATTAAAATGAAACGAAAGTTTTAGTTTAGTGACTGAAACATGTGTTTTATATTAATGAATATTGTAATTTTTTTTTTTTTTCATTTCAGAAGCAGAAGCCTATTTGTAAATGTATGAAAAAAGAATATATATATATGTATATATATATAAACAAAACTACTAACAACAATGAATAGACAAAAACATTTCGAGGCGTTGTTTTAATTCGAAACCATATTTTTAACTATGTAAACTTGTAATAAACCGATATCCGAAATAATAATAACATTAATAATAATAAATTATAGCTAACATTACATTTTGAATAAAACGAATCACAATCATAAAAACATGGGAGGGCAAATTTATAGGTCTTTTGAATCGTTCGTTTTACACATATCGACGAGCTACGATGTTACTTAAAAGAAAATGAACACTTGCATGATTACACATATCGACAAATAACAGTTTTAGACAGTATAAGAAGATCGTTTCCTGCTACTATTTGCATCTAAAGACACACAAACAAAACAAACAAACAAACAAACAAAAATAAAAATCTTGCATACTATTTACACATGCAAGATATAGTTCTGATCCATAGTAGCTTATTTTCTATACTTTTTTTCCATGAAATTTTTCTGGTGACTATTAAAGTAATAATTTTATTTAAATTGGATGTTCTTAGTTTTATTTTCATAATTTTTTGACTAAACAAGACCTTATGAATATAAAATTTCGATGATATGTTCACTATCAAACCATTATTTGAATTTAATATCAATTTGTTATCAGAAATGATTCGTAAGCAAATACCAATTTAATTGTTTTAAAAAATGCGTTTCTGTAGAAGGAGAAAAAAAAAGAAAAAAAAAAAAAAAGGAAAAAAAAGCTGTTGCTTTTACACTCATGTCCACAAATTAAGGATAATTCAGATTCACACTGAAATCGAACTTTAATGCAAAAATTTTACCTGTAGAAATATCACACACATCTTTAAGAATAATATGCAAATTATAGGAAGCCATCACATGACGCCGATATGATGTTACAATGACGAAAGTGTAAGAAGGGGGTAGATAAGAAATGGGAGCAAAGAAGGAAAATTGTTCACAAGCGTTCTGTGTGCAGCTCAGTGCCACAACCGAATAGTTATGACACAGAGGACGCATGCAGATAATTTTTTACGTGGTAGAATTATCGGCCGACTAGAATGTGGGCGTACTCAGATAGAAGTATCGGGGGAACTTAGAATCGCCCAAAGTGTCATTGCTAGGCTTTGGCAACGATTCCAAAATGATGGAAATGCCACTCGACGTTACAGTACTGTTCGGCGACGAGTTACAATTCCGAATGACCACCGGTATTTGGTAGTAACTGCCAAAATAAGCAGATAAAGCACAGCATCAGACCTGTCTCGTCAGCTGTCGGCAGCCACGAGTGCCACAGTTTCAAGACAAACCGTGGATCGACATTTGGGAGATATTGGTCTATATGCTTGCAGGCCTGTTAGATGTGTTCCACTCACGGCAAAGCACTGTGACAGCGGTTAACTTGGAGTAGAGAACATGCAATGTGGACAGCGGCACAGTGAGCTTGTGTGATGTTTTCCGACTTGTCCAGGTTTAGCTTGCAGTGTGATTCACGCCAGACTTTCAAATGTAGAACGTCAGGTACCCGTTACCACCAAAACAAAGTCATTGAACGACACCGTATGGGGCAGGAGTGCTCGTTTTGGGGGGGGGAGGGATCATATTGGACACCAGAACAGATCTGCATGTTCAAATCAGAAGAATGATAGACCAAATTTATCGAGACATCATTCGGGAACAACATGTACGTTTGTTTAGGGGGGCCATGAGCCCAGAATTTGTGTTTATGGATGACAATGCGCGTCCTCACCGTGCAAACGTTGTACACGGATGACTAAAATCTGAAGCTATCACTCGCATGGAATAGCCAGCATTCTCACCAGACTAGAATCCGATAGAGCATGTGTAGGACATGCTTTTCCGACGAGTTGTAGTCAGTCAACTACCTCCTACATGTGTACCGTAACTTCGGAGAGCATTGCTTACTGAGTAGAGTAACCTTCCCCAAGATCAGATCGCTAATTTAATACTCAGCATTCCTAAGCGTTGTAAGGACTGTATTTCATCATCTGAGAGACATACAATGTATTAACCCTCATACAAACCATGTAATGTTAAGTTTTTGTAAGGGAAATATTTTTTGTAATTGCTTCAGGGAGCAAAAATCGTAGTTTTTATAAGTGTTATGCTACATAAACCACCTTTTTTTTGTTCTTCATCTTTTGTTTAATAAATGGACTTTATGAATATGTCATGTTTGTTTTGCTTTTGAACCTTTATTTGCCTCAGATAGCATTATCCTTAATTTATGGACATGAGTGTAGATGCATGAATACTGAAATGTTTTTATTCGAAGTGTCATCAATATTAAAGCCACTATCAGGGGTCGTACTCTCCGTCCTTTTTTCAGGACACTCTCATGAATGAGAAATTTTCAAATTTATTGCTACCACTATTTTTATAAAATGATATCTACCCTGTCTAATCATAGCACATTACTATAAATATACCAGAATTACTTCTGCATGAAATTAGTGATGCCAAAAAAGGCGGAGATTTTTTAGTTGCTGAGAGTGTCCTGAAAAAAGGGCGGAGAGTACGACCCCTGCACTATAGTGACTATAGGGAAACTTTTTGGAGCATTAACGTCAAAGTAAACGGAACTAAGTTATTTATATAAGGAAAAATATTTTAAACACTGGATTTGACTAGTGTTTTTTTTTAAAATCTGATTCTTTTATTGGTGAAAAATTTATCTCAGACTTACAAAAAGGCTAACATCAGAAGTGGATGCAATAATTGCAGTGGAGCAATAAAACAAGCCAGTAGAGCCACGCGAATTTCTAAGGAAATCCCCATCAGGCCAGCCGTGCTACTTAGAAGCGCGTTATGTTTACCGTGTTTCAATAAAATCCATTAAAATGCCTTGATGATACAATCCTATAATAAAGAAAAATTAAGTAAATAAAAAAACAAGGGAGAAAAATCATGCAGCACGCATTGATTAGTAACACTTTCCAACTGTACGCAATTGTTGTATCGAATAATTTTTAATATTCTTTGCCTACGTTATCGCAAAACAGACAGAAGGACTGAAAAACATACAGATAGACTAATTGATTTTAAAATTACTCTTAGGCATTTTGGAAAGTGTTAAAAAGGCCTAACGCAAAAGAAAATGCAGCCGTTAGATTATAATTACAGCTTTTAAACTCTCTGAATATTTTACTGTAGCCCTGTAAATCTGAAAGTTAATCATATCATATTCTATATAAAACATTATTTCAGAATATTAATAATACATGTCAATGTTTTTATGATTTTTATAGTAGAAAGTTTTTTAAATATAACTTTTAAAAAATTCTGTCCTAAAACGTAATATATTTCCTTTTTTTATTGTTGTTATTGTTGTTGTCCCTGTAAACAAACTACAGTCGGTAACAAAAGTGTCCGAACACTAGCAAAAATTCCTATGCAAAAAAAGTGCACTTCATACGGTTTTGTTAAATAAATCCTTATCGAATCATGTTCTTACACTGACTAAAAATAGGATTCGACAAGGATTTATTTAATAAAAACGTACAAAGTGTACTTTTTTTACATCGGAATTTTTGCTAGTGTTCGGACACTTTTGTTACCGACTGTAGTTGTACAGGACCTATTAATGACATTTTAAATAGGGAACATTCCATAGGGAACTTGAGTGTATCATTTTTTAAAAATTCTCAAAATATTCACGGATGATAGGAGCCGGAGACAAACAGATAGAAAGGTAGGCAATCGGACAGGCAGATGCACAAATTGAAATCATATTCCCACTAAAATTACAAGAAAGTGTTAAAACGCTCATGTAAACAAAAGTGCAATTCCAGCAAATTTTTATTAATAGCTCTTAATGTAACTGATTATTTTTGTGTGGCCCTGTAAATATAATGCTAACCATACTATATTACATAGAAGGCACACTCTTTTGTGCATACGAATAATATATTTCAATTGCATTAAGCTTTGTGGAAAATAAAGTTATTAAAATTTGGTTTATAAAAATAACTCTCATACAACACAATGCTTTGGAGTATTTTCAAGTGCCCCTGTACACAAACCAGTTAGAAATGTACTCTATTTTACATTGGAAACATCCGATAGGGAATTGAATAACGTATTAAAATTTCATTAAAGTTTCTATACATTAAAGGTATTAAAATATGGTTTATAGAAACTACTCTCATAGAACACAATGCTTTCGAATACTTTTGGGTGTCCCTGTACACAAACCAGAAGAGGCATTCATTCCATTTTCAATAGGGAACGTCCGATAGTGAACTTGAATAAAATATATCGGTTTAAAGAAATTCCATAAATATTAACGGGAATTAGAGCGCAGAAAAACAGACAGAGAGACGGACAGAAGAACAGTCAGACATATACACAAATTGAAACTATATTCACACTAAAAAAAATGATAGAATGTGTCAAAAACGCTTAATGTAAACGAAAGCACAATTATAGCAATTTTTTATTAATAGCTTGTAATATAAATGAATATTTTTGTGTCACCCTGTAAGTCTAATGGTAACCATGGTATATTCTATGCAAAACATTCCTTTGTGCATATAAATAACATATTTCAATTTCTCAAAACTTCGTGGAAAGCAAAGTTATTAAAATTTGATTTATAGAAATATCTCAAAAAGAACGCAGCAATGCTTTAGAATACTTTTGAGTGTCCCTGTACATAAACCGATGGTGGTATTTCCTCCATTTTATACAGAAAACATCCAATAGTGAACTTGAATAACATATTTCAATTTCATGAAGATATTGTACAGTAAAGGTATGAAAATATGGTTTATAGAAATACCTCTCATAGAACACAATTCTTTGAAATATTTTCGGGTGCCCCAGTACACAAACCAGTAGAGGTATAAACTCCATTTTCAATAGGGAACATCCGATATTGAACTTGAATAACATATATCCGTTTAAAAAATTCCATAAATATTTACGGGAGTTAGAGCGCGGGCAGACAGACGGACATATGGACAGATACACAAATTGATATCATATTCACACTTAAAATAATATTAGAAAGTGTTAAAAACGATTAATGTAAACGAAATGAGAATTCTAGAAAATTTTTATTAATAGCTCTTAATATAACAGAATATTTTTTTGTCACCCTGTAAATCTAATGCTAATCATGCTATATTCTATGTAAAGCATTCTTTTGTGCATATAAATAACATATTTCAATTTTCTAAAACTTCGTGGAAAGAAAAGTTATTAAAATTTGATTTATAGAAATATCTCTCATAAAACGCGATGCTTTAGAATACTTTTAAGTGTCCTTGTATATAAAAGAGCGTTGGTATTTAATCCATTTTATACAGGAAACAACCAATAGTGAACTTGAATAACATATTTCAATTTCATTAAGATATGTGTACAGTAAAGGTATGAAAATATGATTTATAGAAATACCTCTCATAGAACACAATGCTTTGAAATACTTTCGAGTGCACCTGTACACAAACCAGTAGAGGTATAAACTCCATTTTCAACAGGGAACATCCGATAGTGAACTCGAATAACATATATCAGTTTCAAGAAATTCCACAAATATTTACGGGAATTAGAGAGCGGTCAAACAGTCAGACGGACAGACAGACAGACAAACCGAAGTCATTAACTCTTTTCAACCTTGTTGGGAAGTGTTAAAAATGTTAGAAAGTGATAAAAACGCTTAATGTAAACGAAAGTACACTTTTAGCAAATATTTATTAATAGCTTTTTATATAACTGAATATTTTTATGTCACCCTGTAAATCTAATGCTAATCATGCTATATTCTATGCAAAGCATTTTCTTTTGTGCTTATAAATAACACATTTCAATTTCATAAATATTCGTGCAAAGTAAAGTGATTAAAATTTAGTTTATAGAAATATCTCTCATAAAACGCAATGCTTTGGAATACTTTTGTGTGTCCCTGTAAACAAATCAGTGGTGGTATTTACTCCATTTTATACAGGAAATATCCGATAGTGAACTTGAATAACATATTTCAATTTCATTAAGATTTGTGTACAGTAAGGGTATGAAAATATGGTTTAGAGAATTGCCTCTCATGGAACACAAATCTTTGAAATATTTTCGGGGGTCCCGGTACACAAACCAGTAGAGGTATAAACTCCATTTTCAACAGAGAACATCCGATAGTGAACGTGTATAGCATATTTTAATTTCATTGAGATTTTTGTACAGTAAAGGTATCAAAAAATTGTTTGTAGAAATGCCTCTCATAGAACACAATGCTTTGAAATACTTTTGTGTGACCCTGTACACAAATCTGTGGTGGTATTTACTCTATTTTATACAGAAAGCATCCGATAGTGAACTGGAATAACATATTTCAATTTCATTAAGAATTGTCTACAGTAAGGGTATGAAAATATGGTTTATAGAAATGCCTCTCATAGAACACAATGCTTTGAAATGTTTTAGGGGATCCCTGTACACAAACCAGTAGAGGTATAAACTGTATTTTCAACAGGAAACATCCGATACTTAACTTGTCTAACATATTTCAATTTCATTAAGATTTGTGTACAGTAAGGGCATGAAAATATGGTTGATAAAAATGCCTCTCATAGAACAGAATGCCTTGAAATACTTTTTGTGTCCCTGTACACAAATCAGTAGTGGTATTTACTCCATGTTATACAGGAAACATCAGATGGTGAACTTGAATAACATATTCAATTTCATTAACATTTGTGTACAGTAAGGGTATGGAAATATCTTTTATAGAAATGCCTCTCATAGAACACAATGCTTTTAAATATTTTAGAGGTCCCTGTACACAAACCAGTAGAGGTATAAACTCCATTTTCAACAGGGAACATCCGATTTTGAATTTGTATAACATATTTCAATTTCATTAAGAATTTTGTACAGTAAGGGTATGAAAATATGGTTTATAGAAATGCTTCTCATAGAACACAATGCTTTGAAATACTTTTGTGTGTCCCTGTACACAAATCAGTGGTGATATTTACTCTATTTTATACAGGAAACATCCGATAGTGAACTTGTATAACATATTTCCATTTCATTAAGATTTGCGTACAGTAAGGGTATGAAAATATGGTTTATAGAAATGCCTCTCATAGAACATAACGCTTTGAAATATTTTCGGGGGTCCCTGTACACAAACCAGCAGAGGTATAAACTCCACTTTCAACAGGGAACATCCGATAGTGAACTTGTATAACATATTTTAATTTCGTTAAGATTTTTGTACAATAAGGGTATGAAAATATGTTTTATAGAAATGCCTCTCATAGAACACAATGCTTTGAAATATTTTCGGGTGTCCCTGTACACAAACCAACAGAGGTATAAACTCCATTTTCAACAGGGAACATCCGATAGTGAACTTGAATAACATATATCAGTTTCAAGAAATTCTATAAGTGTTTACGGGAGTTAGAGCGCGGACAGTCAGACTGACAGACAGACAAACCGAAGTCATAAACACTTTTCAACCTTGTTGGAAAGTGTTAAAAAGCTGTTAGAATAATAACATGATAAGTAGATATGTAAAAACTGTACCACATTTTTTTTTTTTTCCCTTAATGCATTTTGTATTATTACACGGATCGTTTTCTGGTTTAACTAAATTTCAGTTGAAATGTAGAAGAACATTTATGACTTATTTGCAGCTTTTTTTTTTTTTTTCTTTCTTTGTCTTTTTTTTTTTTAAACTAACAAACAATGAGCTTTTATAAGTTTGTGAGTAAACCATACAAAATTAAAACTTTCTCTTAACTTACATTTGTGGTAACAAAGACAAAAATGAATCTATGCTTGCATATTTTTTGCAAAATGGAACCCAATTTATTATTAAATATAAAGAACTTCCTTTTAACAATCGACTAAGAATAAAAAATAATTAGGCCAAAACTTATTATTTAAAACACATGCTTTCAAACTTTACTTTAAAATTATGTTCTGATATTGTGAAATTTTTATCTACCAATTGGAAATGATAAAAAGAGTTTCCCTCCACGTCAAATTAGATGTTTAATTGTACTATGGTTCATGGATTTGAGGCATCTGTTTGGCAAATATATATATATATATATATTAACCCTTTTATTGTGCTATTTACACTTTTACATTTTATAAATACAAGAACATGCTATAAACATAGATCCGATCGTTTTAACAAATATATAGTATCTAAAATTTTTATGAAAGTAAATGAGATTAAATTATAAGTTTATTGATATTATGGGAAACTCAGATATGTAACTAAAGAATGTGTTGATTCTTTTGTCACAGTTCAGAAACGGGAAGAGTCTTAGAGAAGAGATATCATGATACATTCTCATGATAAGACATTTAGTTGTAATTATATTTAATCTTATAGATCATAATATAAAGTAAAAGAAAAAAGAAAAAGTAGAAAAAAATAGAAAAAAAAAAGAGAGAGAGAGATAAGAAAGAAAAGAAAAATGACTGATAATACCTGAAGCAATTCGGGAAAAAAAAAAAAGATATTTGAAATAGCTAAATTGAAATTTAACGGAATATATTTCTCAATACAGCTTATTTTAACCCCTTAACGCGCGCTGTCCTCGCTGCGAGGACGCAAAATTTAAGATCCAGCTGCAAAACTTCATCCCGGAAATTTTTTAGAAAAAATTTACGTTTATAACATATCAGAAAAGACCAGTTTTTTAAAATTTAAAATTTCTTTTGATTTAACTTAGTTCATGAATTCCGGTGGCAGTATAATTTAAACGATCCAAATTGTCTTGCGCCGCAAAGGGTTAAAATGTATCATAACTAGATAAGCGGAAAAAAGCATTTCGATAAAAATAGATAAAAGAGAAACAGACTCCCTATTTACGTAAATCTTTTCATTTTTAAATGTAGTTTTTCATGAAATATTTCTATTCAAACTTTTTTAGTTTTACCGCATTCTTTTGAACATTTGCAATTTCTTAAAAATGTTATCATTAAAGAAAAATACCGAAATTTGATATAGAAAAAGATGTTTCTCATCTCTTATCCATTTCGTTTTATCCTACCGTGCACATCTGAAAGTTTATCTCAAGTTCAGTGTTCAGAATGAATGATATGTACTCGTAGTAAAACACATTCCAACTCATTTCTTTCTTTGAGGTTACCTTGGCACGGTGACGTACTTTTACGTATGTCCTCGTTCGACTTTAACACGTATTGTAGGAAATCGTTGCAGGAAGTCTGTGGTGCAATACGAGATAGCTCTCAATGATTCTATTCTGGATCCAGCTACTACCGTTCGTCCTCATTTAAATGTTTAGCTTGAGTAAATTAAAAGAAAAGAAAAAAACTGCATTTAAATTGCCGTTCAATTTGTGTTTTTTCTTTTTTCGTCTTTTATTGTTTTTCCTTCATTTGCTCTATCGTTCAAAAAAAACCTTAGCAAATATATAACCGTGCTTGCAAATCCAAGAGCATGATGTAGTCGAAAGTATTTTAGTGTTTATAAAAACTACTTATTACAGATCCAGAGTTACCAATGAATAAGAAATAAAACGTAGGAAAATAAACAAAACTGCATTTTAATCGTCTGTCAATATGTTTTTTCTATTTCTATTTCTTTGTCTTTTTTTTTTTCTTTTTTTCTTTACTTTTTCTTACTTTACCCATATAAGGGTGGGCCTCGGTAGCCCAGCCGGTAGAGCTCCGGGTTCGTAATTGGAAAATTGCGGGTTCGGTACTCGAGCCGTCGTGTATACTAATGGTGGCTGGTGCCCGTAAAATGTGTCATGGCCGCAATGTTTTCCATGTTCTCTCAAAATTATACCTCTGGGGGTTACCGAAGCGGGGGAGCCATCCTCTCAGTGTCGGATCAAAATTGTGATGGCATGTCTCCGGTCCACTTCTAAGGGTGAGTCCCAGACCGTCGCGAATTGCCCACTGCGCAGCACTAGTGCAACGGAAAGCCCAATCAACCCATATAATGGTAGAGGAAGTATTGTTTTGGGGTTAAATTTTCGAAATCGAATTTTTGCTGTATTATCATGCTTGGAGGTCCTGTGAATCCGAAAATCAGGTTTTTAGCGGTTGATCTCTGTGTGAGCCTTTTATCAGTATAACTCAAGAATAAATATTAGCAGGAAGTCAAACTGTGTATTCTAAATATGTATCATAACTGGGATGCTATTTGAAACATATTATTGAAATCTGACAAATTTATTCATTTCATTTTATTCGTAGGGACATTGGACACCCAAAGAATTCAAGGGTGAAATTTCTAATTGATACACTTTAACACCTTTAGACTGCGCTAAACAAAATGAAATGAATATTTGTTTTTTTAGGTGCATAAAAACATGTTTGTATCATATATGGTACAAATATCATTTAAGATTTGTTTACGAGGCCAAACGAAAGAATTCGAATAAATTAGTTCTACACTTGGAAATTGAAGGACGTGCATTTTGAGTTTTGTTAGGTGTTTTTCATACTGTTCTAAATTTAAGTACACAGTCTATGGTGTGTATATAATTTATAGACGATATACAGGGCTACCCAAAACTAAGTGAATGCATTCTTTACTGTTGAGTGAAATCGGAAGAAGTGCTTTACTAAAGTTTACCAAATTTAAGAAAGCTGATTAGGACTGATAATTATTTTCTTGTACTCATACAGTCGCTCTCGTGAATAACAAACATAACTCAAAATTACTAACTTATCAGGAGGACCAAAACAAATGCGCTAGGAAAAAGTACTTTTTAACATTTCTTTATATATATATATATATATATATATATATATTTGAGGAGCAAACATTCAAACCATGTTTTCTACTTCGGATAAAATTTTTCAGAAAGCACAAAAAACTAATAAATTAAAATATAACTAAACTTAAACTCTAATTATCTTTTGTTTAGATGTATTACTAGTTTCTAGGGAGACATGTTGACATATCTAGGAAGATATGCAGACATACTGTGTTATGTTATGTTTAAAGAAAAATCTATAACTCAATTCTTTTATCTTTGGAGAAGCACGGTTTGAATGTTCGCTCCTCATTTGTTATATTTCTTGTGAATTAAAATGATACTCTGCTAAGTATAATTATTTAAAAGAAAAAAAAAAATCTGTCTTTGACAGATTTTAATTTAGTACGACAGGACTAATTTATATATTACTATATCATTAACTTAAAAAAAAAAAAAATATTTAGAAAAGCTTCAACAGCTATTTGCAAGGTATTACTGACATATATTAAATAGCCATCTATTCAGAAACCATTATCAATACATATCCACAAGAAATAGCCAATAAATATTCAGAAGCCATAAACCATATATATTCTAAAGGTTTCGCCATTAGATATTCAGAAACTATTATCTATACATATTCTGAAGTTATAGCCGTCAAATATTCAGAAGTCATAATCAATACATATTCAGAAAGATATCGCCAACGCATAGTTGGAAGCCACCATCAATACGTATTCTAACTTTATCGCCAACAAATATTCAGAAGCCATCATCGATATATATTCATTAGATATAGCCAACAAATGTTCAAAAGCCATCATCAATGCATCTTCAGAAAATATCTCCACGAATGTCCATAAACCGTCATCAATACATATTCAGAAAATATTACCAATAAATATTCAGAAACCATCTAATTTCAGAAATGTTGATGGTGTCGGATGCCAAGATCGGAAATTCGTTTCTACATGTAAGCAAGGAAGAAGGTCTAGCTTAACAGTAGGTTTTGAAAAGCGCAAAAGTTTTTACGGATTTGACAAAATATGTTGAGGCAGTTTAATCCTTGCTTTCCGAAGATCAAGGCGTTACTGCAGAAAAATTGCTTTCAGGTGCCGCTTGGCACGTTTGGCGAAAACCACCAGTACCGCGCTTTTTTGTATCATTCAGAACAAATCGTCGTGCAACATTCCACTTGTTACATTTGTTATCTCTGGCGAATTAGCGCATTTTTTGAATGAGGCGGTCTTAACTAAATTCCAACTACAAAATTGGGTCACAATGACCCCATCTTGGGAAAGCGAGATACTATTGTAACAATCGCAGTTATCGTAGATCACAAGTCGGATCGTACACTCCGCAGTAAAATTATCCGAGTACTAGCAATAATCCCCGTCTTAAAAATGTACACTTCATACGGTTTTGTTAAATAAATCCTTATCGAATCATGTTCTTAGTCAGTCTAACAACATGATTCGATAAGGATTTATTTGACAAAGCAGTATTAAGTGTACACTTTTAAGACGGGGATTATTGCTAGTGCTCGGATACTTTTGCTGCGGAGTATACGATCCGACTTGTGATCTACGATAGCTGCGATTGTTACAATAGTATGCCATCCTAAATGTTAAAACTGAATATTGGAGGGCATCTTGACAAAAACGTAAGTGAAATGGTGACAAAGCAAAATCTCTATCTGAAAGAAATAGTCCTGTCGTACTAAAAATCATTAAAAAGTATAAAAAGTATAACCTTTATTACCAGGCAACCAATAGGAATTGAGCTAAGCCATTTTGACAGGTCATAGGTAAGGTACTGCCTAGGGCCTTTCAATAAACGGCTTAAACCAAAACCGTGATTTTTCTTTGCCCTGAGAGCCAGATAGTAAACAAAGTACTAGTTTAGATTCCAAATTTCAATGCTGATTATTTTAGCTATAATTATGCGTTTTGAGGTTCTATGAATATGAAAGACTTTATCTGCTGAATTGTGTATATATCTGCTATCAGCAAAACATAAAAACAAAAATTTAAGGAAATTAAAATGGCGCATTTTGAAATCATGTGAGGTTGCCACTTGAAAATTTTAACCAAGATTGGTAATTTCAAGGAGTAGTATGGGTGAAATATCTCTGAATAATTTAGAATATATATTTTTTTAATAACAACCTTAAATTGTTTTTGAATGTACGAACCATGTTCATTCGGGGGGTTGAGGAGAGTGTAGTCCACCTTTATACCGAAATAAATGTCAAATAACTCTAAAAAAATTTATTTTCTACTGTTTTTAAGTATGTTTATAATTAGTAACTTGTTATTTTACACCTTAATCTATACTCTGTCTTTGTAGTCTTCAAATAAGGGGCAAGAGAAAGTCATGTGAGTGTCACACCAGATTATTTTTCTTCATTTTCTTCATTGTTTATAGAAAATGTTAGCAAAAAAATATAAATGTATTTGCAAATCAAGGAAAGTGACATAGTAAAAAGCATTTAAGTGTTTATGATAAATAGCTCATTACAGATTCGGAGTAGATAGAGAATAACAATAAGGAATTAAAAAAAAAAAAAAAAATCAATGATTTCCATATATTTTTCTACTTTATATAAACATTATACCGTTTCTCTTTCACGTAAATAATTAATATGGTGCATATAGTTCTATTTAAATGATGTACTCTGATATTTTCATTTCTGTAGTTATGAAAACCATCAACATTATAGATGTCACAAAATCACCCTGTTTAGTTTAAAAATGTATAGGTCTTTTGAATAAAGCCTTAAAGATGATTAAAAATTTTCAAAAAGTATGTAATTAAGTATAAATAATAATAACTTATTATCAAGAAATGTATTTGATATTTTTCTGTGAAAAGTGCAAAAAATCAGAATTTTGTCTTTTAAGAAAGTTTTGTATTACTCTTTCTGAAACAAAATTATAAAATATGCAACTACGTCGTTCATTTAAAATCCTCGCATCTTATTAATTTCGTCATAACAAACAATATTGAAATTAAATACTTTTATTTTTTTTATTTAACAAAAAAAAAAAAAAAAAAAAAAGGGGGGGGGGGGAGAATTATACTATTATATACTTCCACAGGAAAGGGCTGCACCAAATTAGAATTTGAAACATCTACACAGCCAAATATTTCCGATAACTTTTAAACAAAAAAGGAGATGTCATAGAAATTATATGTATTAAATTAATAATAAACAAAAGTTAATTTAAAACGAATAAAAGGTTTTAAATGCAGAAATAGGCCACCAAGAAAACATGTTACAGATCATTGTAACCATCATTTCCTTAATGAACTCTTAGGAATGTCTTTCTATTATGTAATACTGCAAAAAAGAGGTAAGAATTGATCTTAATAGCAATTAAAAAGGTGGGACGATGATACTAAAGCACTATGAGCGCAGTTTATGCAGTTTGAAAAGAGTATTAAAAAATAAAAATGGCTAACATGGGCGTAGTTTGTAATCCATTTAATCCAGACCAAGCCAACACTCTTGGTTTAAAAGCGACATGTAATCATTAATTACAAAAAACTGGAACAGTTTTTTAAACACTAAAACTAACTTGTTTTGTTTGGTGTTTTTACTATGATTTATCCTTATAGAAACTCCAAACACGAAGGCGAAAATAAATGGCTGAATTTTGAATTCGGACTCACACGAAGGTTACGGCCGAGATCAGATCACCAAAATTTGTCATAACATTATTAATTAAAATCAAGTTGAAGAGAAAAATCAAACTCTTAATACAACCTCGCCAGACTGGTAGTAACAATGCAAAAAACAGAACTTTTTCTTTTTAACAAAATTTTGAAAGAAGAAAAAGAAAGAAAGAAAAGAAAAGAAAATGAAAAAGAATCCGAGCATTTCGAAACCTTAAAAGCTTTTACGCACATAAAAGAAATGTTATGCGTAACAATTACTTTTGGAATGAATTTTTAAAGGATATAAAATAAAGTCTTTGAGAATTTGGTTTGATTTTTGCTTTGACATCTCACTAAATTTAGACGCAAAATGGTTTCATTGGATACAGAGAAATTTTTTTATCAGTGTGACTTATCCTCTGTTCCAGATTTCCTGAGGTTACAATTTTTCTTTCTCCTGCAACGGATATTGAGACAAAAACAAGTGAATTCAGGATGCTTTACATTCAAACTAAAACAAGAAGTTTTAGTTTTTGACTTTTGTTATTTGCAATTAATTGGAAGTTTAGTCTACCTTTTTTGGGACAAGGTAATTTTACTCATTTAAAATCAACTAACGAATTTACGAACAATTTTAGAAGTAAAGAAGTAAATCGTGTTTTTTTTTTTTTTTTTTGAGTTATAAAAATAAAACTTTATAAAAAATTTCCAGGGCAAATTTTTACAGTTACAAATTACAGTTAGGTGGGATATAATATATCCCTCCGCCCCTGAAAGGGTTAACATATTTTATTTTAAACCGTTATTATTAGCATACTTTTCCTGCAATGATTCATTTACTCAAAATATTAAATTAAAGCAGGTCTTAAAAATATATTTAATGAAACATTTAATGAGACAGATTTCGTATTAAATCAGTCTCATTAAACCACTAATAATAATTATTATATATATACATAACTTTTTTTTTTCTTTTTTTTTCAGAAATACTTTTAAAATTTATTGATATTGGTTTGAAATGTTTATTTTCAGTATAAAAGTATAAACATTCGCTTACAAAAAGCTCTTTGCTATCTAAAGTATAAAGATTTCCAACATTTATGACGTTGCTTAAAAGTATATTCTAAGATGTTGAAACATTTCATTTTCCAATTTAAAGCAACACAGCAAGCTATCATTTATATATATATATATATTTTTTTTTTCTTCTTTTTTTCTGTTAACTATATATTTAAATAAAATAAAATTATGTAAACTAATGATTGAAACTTTTAACTTCTTTATTTTGAAAAAATAAATAAATAAATAAATAAAATATTAAAATAAATAAAATAAAATAAGTAAATAAATTATTTATTAGATATTTTTTCAGCCAACTAAGCAGCTTTATCTCTTTATTTTACTTCTGAAATTAAAAAGAAAAAAGTGATTACATTACCAAAGAGAGAGATAAAACATGTAACTTAACATTTTGGCAACTCACACATACGGCGAGATCCAGCAACGTTTAGGCCAAACCGTTTTATTTTTATACATATATGCATTTAAAGATTACAAATTCTTTTTATTTATTTATTCCTTCATTTATTTATTTGTAGTAAAGATATTTGTTTAAATGTTAATTTAAAATACCTTTTAATCATTAATTAAACTATACTCTAAAACTACATTTTGTGAGTATTTTCTATGCTTGATGAATGTATTTTCGAATATTTTTAATGTTAGCCACATATAATATTTGTGAACGTAAAAAAAAGAAAGAGAGAAATAAGGGGCGGGGGGGGGATAAATAAAAGGAAATTATGATTGGTTGAACGAAAAAACTAGCATAAGCAACATAGTACTCCGTGTTAACTGTTTTCCTTGAATACTATTCATGAAATTTCTGAGGCCTAGGATCTTGACATAGACAGACGGCTTTAACCTCTACATAAACAACAATTCTCTGTAAATTATTAAAAATTTTCTGAAAATATGCGTTTTTTCCCTATTCGGCATATTTTTAATCCATTTCCTGCAGTCTATTTCTGTTATTAAAAATTTTTTTTCCTCCTTCATCGTTCAGATTTCTGCTCCATACCAAGATTTTTATTAAAACACTTAAAGCTTTAAATATCCTTTCATTTATCTGCATCTACGGTGTACCAATTTTATCTATTTTGTGATATTTACTTTCTATTTTCCATTTCCCGATCGTAAGTTTTAAATTCATACGTGCTAAAATTTCTTCTGAAATAACAATCATTAAAAAAATATGTACAAGAAAAATTTTGTTCATTCAACACGAAATGTCTTGGAAGCTTTCAAAATTGTAAACCCTTGAGTAACGACCTCGAACAATTGCGTTCAGGGCATTCGAGAAAACAGGTTGGTTATAAACATCAAGCGACAAATTATTTAAGTTTTTTTTTTTTTTTTTTTTCATCTATAAGTTTTTGTTATTAATGTAAAGCTTACATCTAAATTTAGATTGTTTAAACCATAAGTTTTGACTTTGTGTTTATTAAGTTTTACCACACCAATTTTCAGCTGGTGTAAAATTTGTTTAACCTCTGGCAGAAAAATATTACAGTATATTTATTAATATGAATATATCTTACACGGAATATGTTTTGAACAATGCTGTCAGCATTCACGTTATTACTTCCATTACCCAACTACCGTAAGTAATAGAAGCATTGTATTCGATCGAAAAATTCGACATCGAGTTTTCACCTGATTTACATGCTTTAAGGTCTCCTGAGTCCAAAAATGTAGTTTTTGGCAATTGGTCAGCGTGTGTATGTATGTCGGGAGTCTTTTGACTATCACATCTCCGAAACTACAAAAGATAGAACTACGAAACTTCAGAATCGACACTGGTCTGGTGTGCAGATGATTTCTCCAACGTTTGGTGAAAATTGGAAAACCGGAAGTGGGGCCGGAAGTCCGTATCTCAAAAACGGCTCTAACGATTTCCTTCAAAGTTACTATATAAATACTCTCTTAGATGTCCTTCCGTATGATATAGTTCATTAGTTCAGGAAAATTGATAGGCGTCCTGTATAAAAAGCTCAATTTGAGGCCTCACAAGTGCGTTTTTTAAAAATGGCTGTACACATTTTTTTCAGATTCGCCATATTAACCCACTTTTAGATATAATTTTGTATGTAATTCTTGTTTGCCGGTCAACAATTGAGTATGCCAAGTTTTGTAAAAGTCGGTATCTCAAATACGGCTCTAATGATTTTTTTTTTTTTTGTTGTTACACAGACACATTTTAGATATATTTCTCGTGCATTATGTTGTTATTACAACGAAATTAACAATTATCCTGATGAAGTAGGTCAGTTTTAGATCTCGGAAATTGGTGTTTCAAAAAAATGGATTTACCAATTTTTTTCCCCCCCTTAATTTTTAACAAGTTATGTAAACTCTGTTTAATATGTCTTTAAACGTGTATCAGCTTTCCCTGATCGGAAAATTTTAGGTGTTTACTTTGTTAGGTCAGTTTTATATGTTCTGATCACATTATCTCCCAAAAATGCATATAATACGTGTAATAATGAGTAATGGAAGTCATGTGGTTGTTTCACTCCAGATTTTTATATTATTAAAGAAAAACATCAAATACTTGCTTAAATGTGACTGTACTTACATAATTAAAGGTAGGACCAAATCGGATCTGGTGTGATCGTTTAATTTTAATATATTGAAGGAAAATAAACAATTACCATAAGAAATTGTATTCATTGAAAATTCATCTGACTATGATAGTCGATTTTAGTACAAGTTTGTTTAAAGTAATTTCGTAAAAGTTTTATTTGCATTTTTAAAAGTATATCTGTTCAGTCACAGACAGAGAAGAGGATAAAAAGAATCACTTCAGATCTTTGAAACAGATCTGATAGAGTAAATGCATGCGGAAACATTTAGATCAAGAAATAAAACTTTTGAGAGTATATTAAAATCGTAAAATTTCATTTCAGTAGAAGCAAGAAGGAAAATTTCTAGATTATGAAGCACTTTATGCCATAAAGAGACTACAATTATGAAAAGTTTGTTTTTTGATCAAGTGGCATGGAATTTCTAAATAAACAAATTAGTTAAGGTTAAAAAAAAAAAAACTTTTAGTTAACGAGTTAGCAGTCTCGCCGCACTAATATCGATTCAAGTGACAGCTAGATCCTAAATTTGAAAGCACTAAAACAAATTATATCCTTTGAAAAGTGCTTGATATCGTAGAAATTTGTAGGTATTGCTGGTGATGTAAGGATTGTGTGGCTAATTGTCTGCTTAAGAACATACGATGTCTTGCCTAACCTAGACGACAGCCAAAGCCCATGTAATTCTGTGAGGAAATTTATTTCGAATATCTTGCGGTGATTCTGTATAGGAACAAATGATCATATAGTATACATTAAAAACATAAGACAAATTTTATTTCTCCTGGGAAACATAATTCTAGAAATAACGCTCGCTTATCGATTTTGTGTGGCCCCCAGGCCCCATATATAAACAATAGAATATGTAAAATTTAGATTTGTTGAAGAATGCACTGTAAAATTTAGTGTATTCCTTTAAACACTTCTTAATATTATACATCAGTTTCATGGTGATATACATGTATTTACGATAGATTTGATACGAACGAGCAGACAGACGTAATGAAAACTTTCGAATTGTAATAATGGAGAAGATTAAAAATAATTATAGCGCTTTTTTTACTTCCTTATACAAAGTATAAGGAGAAGGGCCCAGACACTAGTGGAAGCCAAGGAGCTTCTTCAAGATAAAGAAATCGTACAGCTTAACTCACAGATTGAAAGGTTGAAAGAAGAGCAATCGACGAAAGGATTCTCCACAGCAACTAGGAAGGTGCTGCTGGCAAAGCAATAAGTCCAGAAGCTCACAGAGAAGAGCACTAAAATCCCAAAAACAGCAATGTTAGCAATTTCTGATGCACTCCAGTCCAGAACCTAGAAGAATCGCTCCTGGAGCTAGAAGGAAGGATACAACATTCAGAAGCAAAAGCACAGACGCTGGAAGCAATCATCAAAGGTAACGGTATGAACACTCAAGAACCAAGCAATCAAAGATCTACCACAACAAACAAGACTGCACCGATAAATTACGCAGCGGCAATCCAGGAAGCAACAGCCTCAATAATAGTCAAGGCTGCAGATAATAGAAATGCGATGGAGATTGCCAAACAAGTAGAACAAGTTAACATCACAGAAGAAAAGATCAAGGACGTCCAGAGGGTACGGAATGGGATAAAAATAGTATGCCATAGTGCAAGAGAGGCTGAAGAAATAAAATCCAATCTTAGAGCATCAACTGAAATAACAAGCAACGCCAGCATAGAAACAGCTGGCCTAAGAAAAAAGAAGCTCGTCATTAAGGATATACCGAAAAGGGTAGACTCAAGTACAGTAAAATATAAGATACTGCAGATACTCAACCTGAAAACAGACGGAACAGACGACTCGGCAGTGCAACTCATCGACCAATTACACAAGAAGGACCTGAAGCTCCAGAATCTAACAGTCCAGCTTCCAATTCCACTGGCAGATGGTCTCCTAGAAAAAAGAACAATATGCTTAGGATTAAAGCATTACCAAATTAAATCCAAAGTAATAGTCATCAGGTGTTACAACTGTCAGGGCTATGGCCACACGGCTCAATCGTGCTGGTGGGATACCCGCTGTGCGCGGTGCACCGGGAGGCATAGAACGGCAGATTGTTCATCTGACAGGACTGGCTGTTTCCCCTGCTCGCTTTATAACAATGAGAACGCATACAGAAACAAACCAAAGCTAGTGACAGACCACACAGCATACTCTGGTCATCGCTACGTATACAGACAAATACTGGCAATCCGGAAAGCGGAAGTAGAACATGGCAAGATGGAGCTAACACCTGCTTATGACGTCATCACAGGGAACACATCGATTTCTTACTCAACAGAAGGCGGAAGACCGCTGATTTACTATAACCAGCTAAAGAAGGAAGAAGACGGGTATCAGCGGGTAACAAGCAGACGAAATTTCACAAGAAGAAACCAGCCAGTAAGAACAAATCAAGGCCGACCAAGGCGAAATTATAAAAGAAGAAATTATGGATGGTGAAAATGTCGTAATACATGAACTCAACACATAGCCACAACAGAACAGTAACAACACAAAGGGACCATGCGCTATCAATATAATTCAGATAAACCTTCATTCTAGCAAAGACGCTACAAGAGACTTATTTGGCTACCTCGCACAGCAAAAAATCAACATAGCTTTAATTCAGGACTTCCACGAAAATAAACACACTGGGAAAATCTCGGGCCTGGGATCGGGCTGGCAAGCATTCGGGACGCCAAATAATAGGGCGGCTATCATAACTAAGCTAGGAATGAATCCACTTGAGATTATCAATCTAGAACACACAGTAGCGATATTAATCGAGAACACAAAGGAAAAAATCCCTATAATAAACGCTTATGGCCCCCCCGAGCTCAAAATTCCAATCGGTTCTCCAGGAAATAGATCACATTATACAAAGAACTCAGGGAAATATCCTTCTGGCAGGGAATTTTAACGCTCACTCCACCCAGTGGGGGTACGATGAGGTGGACACTAGGGGCAGACAGTTGACAGACTTCTTGGCCCAGCACACTCTACTGGTTAGAAACGAACCAGGAGCCCCACCTACGTTCCAAACGATCAGGAGCAGGGGATGGCCAGATCTAACGATCACAACGGCCAGCCTCCTGGACAACATTAAGGGCTGGGAAGTAAGTGACGATCACTCTGGAAGTGATCACAAATTCATTAAGTATACACTTGACTACAGCAATCACAGTTATCACAGACATAGACTAGAGGCAAAACATGGCAAATATTCGAAATTTGAGAAAAATGTTAGAAAACTCAGCAAACGCTTTGTCGGCCCACTAACATCAGCACAGGATAGGAATACACTAGACATAATTCCGGCAGAACTTCTCAGTGAACTTAAAACACTGGCCTTCGCCTGTTACAAATTACGAAAAACCCCGGATCAAAAAGAACCCACATGGTGGACCGACAAAATCAAAATTGCTAGGAATAAAGTAAGAGCTTTCCGCCGTAGGTATCAATCCCAGCCAGACCCTGACTTGAAACAACAACAACATATACTGTAAAAAAGAGAACGAGCCGTATATAAGAAATTGATAAATAAGGAAAGGTCTAAGGCATGGATAGCTTTCTGTGAAAGCGCCAAAGATATCTACGGCCCCTAATATAAGATTGCCTCAGGCAAAATGTCAACCCCTGCGAAGCTCTGTAATGTTCTGGATGATAACGAACTTGTAACTATAGACAGTACCTTAAATAGATTCCTGGACTTGCTTTATCTAACCGACGCTAACATACCACACAAACTAAATCCGTCACCTCCCTGCTTTGCAGAAAATAGCCCTAAAAAAGTAACTTCACAAGAACTAAACAGGATAATTAAAAATATCAAACAGAATAAAGCTCCTGGCCATGACTATATCGATTACAATCTAATAAAAAGAATAAACCGTACAAGCCAAAACCTACTCCTGGCCCTATTTAATAAATGTCTACAGCTAGAACACTTTCCGAAGCAATTCAAAAAGGGTACAGTGGTTCTGTTTCATAAGGAAGGCAAGGATCCAAAAGACCCAAAAAACTATAGGCCAATATGCCTCCTTCCAGCTATCAGCAAAATTTTGGAAAGAATAATACACGGCAGGATGAATCACTACTTCGCAATTTCTAAATATTGGAACCCTAATCAATTCGGATTCAAGCAAGGCACCTCAACAGAAAACGCACTAAAAAATTATTAGACAATATTCAGCAGGACAAGCTAGACAAAAAACAGACACTTTTAATATCAATAGACATAAAAGGTGCCTTTGACAATATCAACACTCTTAGGAAACCTCCAACTCTCCGGCTGTCCGACATACCTAGTCAACTGGATAGTTAGCTTTCTAGAAGACAGGTATGTCCAGCTGGAGGAAAATGGAATAAGCAAGATCAAACAAACCTTTGGTGGCTGTCCCCAGGGGAGCTGCCTAGAACCGCTGCTTTGGCTACTAATAGCGGAGACAGCACTTAATCGTACAGTCGGTAACAAAAGTGTCCGAACACTTTCAAAAATTCCTATCTAAAAAAAGTACACTTAATACTGTTTTGTTAAATAAATCCTTGTCAAATCACGTTCTTAGACTGACTACGAACATGATTCGACAAGGATTTATTTAACAAAACAGTAGTAACGCTACTTTTATTAAATAGGAATTTTTGCTAGTGTTCGGATACTTTTGTTACCGACTGTATCTGGGGGAACAACGTTAGGATCCAAGCCTTTGCAGACGATTTTATATTAACTATAAGCGCGAAAGACACAAATACTTTAATTAACACAGCAAACACAGCATTAGTTGAATTTGGCAATTGGGCAAACAGGAACAACCTAACTATTAATTGGAGCAAAACAGAACTTCTGCACCTTAACAGACCTCACACAGAAAACCTCTCAACTGCAAATTCATACAAACTTGAAGGAATACGCTACAACGACATAGAATTAGAGACTAAAGAAACCATGAAGTATCTGGGAGTGGTCCTTCACAAAAATCTTAAATGGCAGTCCCATGCAGAACATCAGGTGAAAAAAATCTATAAATCCCTCAGCTTGTTCGGGCGCATGATCTCAAGGGGAGGGGGGGATAAAACCTAACTTGATTAAAACATGGTACAAGACAGTGGTGGAAAAGACACTGACCTATGCAGCCCCAATCTGGGGCAATAAAATAACACAGCAAAGTAAAGACAAATTACTTAGCTGCCAGAGACACTTCGCACTGGCCACCGTGAGGGCTTATAGAACAGCCCCGACCTCGGCACTTCTGGTACTCTCTGGCCTGATTCCAGTACACCTGCAACTAAAATATGAAGCTGCGTATGGTACAATTACAAGACTACACAGGAACTACCAGCTTCAAGAACACGTATTCAACTACACAGACTTTACAAAAAATCAGAACATTTGGTGGAAACACCCTGCTGACACCCCAGAGCCATTTATAGGGTCTTCTGCTGACGAAACACATATCTACACGGACGGGTTGAAGCTGGAATCAGGTGCTACAGGATCGGCCTTTGTAGCTCTCAAAAACTCCCACAAAATTCACGAATGGTCAGTGCCTCTAAGAAAGTGTAACAGTGTCTTCCAGGCCGAACTACTGTCAATCTTCAAGGCAGCAGAATGGGGCAACACAATGGGTATCACATACAGTATCCACTCGGACTGCATGTCGTTGTCGGCCATCCAAACAATATCCAAACCATTTTCCACCGATAAATTGATTCATAAAATTCACAATGAAATAGTTCGATCTGATAACAGCTTCAAAATTGAATGGGTTAAGGGCCTCGTAGGCATACTAGGGAATGAAGAGGCTGATAAATTACGAAAACTGGCAGCCGATAATGCAAACAATAAAGAACAATACTACTTAGAAAAACCAATCTCATACTTAAAGAAAAATCTCAAAAATCTTACCCTGGACCAATGGCAGTTCGAGTGGGACTACGGGGACACGGGCAGGCTAACTCACAGATACTACCCAACAGTAGGCACAAAGACCCTAGTTAGCTGCAAGCTTCTATCACAAATATACACGGGCCATGGGGCATTTCAGGCCTATCTTCATCGGTTTAAGAGGAAGAAGAGCCCGGATTGCGCCTGTGGCGAGCTAGGAACATCCTTACATTACTTACTAGCCTGTCCGCTAACGGAAAACCTCCATCTGGCCCAAATCACACAGGCCAATGAACAACTCTGGAATAAACAACTAGCCAACAACAAACACGTACAGAACAAGGCAAAACACATAGTCAGATGGATCACAAACAACATAGACGATATTTCACAGTGATAGAAAGCCAACAACCCTCGAGCAGCAGGAACCAGCTAAGTACTGTTAAAACCCGAAGAAGAGGACCTAGCAGACTTTTATTTACTAGATCAAAGGACTTTTTGTTTATTTTAGGTCATGATCGTGGTCCATGAAGTTAAAGCGGCGGGTACCTATATAGTCTGAGCTCCGGTAAAAATAAAAATGTAAAAACAGAAAATCTTGCAATAAAAAGTTTTAAAAAAGTATAAAAATGAAAAAAAAAAAACTATTATAAAAAATACAGGGTGACAAGAAATAACTTGGACGAAGTTTCAAACCAAATATCTGTAACTACCACTATCGTAAACTCATTTTGGAAGATGTTGTCTTACTTTGGTCGCAAAAGTTCTTTGGAAACAAAAGATGAACCTTCCAACAGGATTCCACACCTACTCACAGAGCTAAAGGCACTCAAGATTGGTGCAAGGCAAATTTTCCTGAGTTCATTGGAGCTCAATAATGGCCACCGTATTCCCCAGATTTGAACCCAATGGATTATTCTGTTTGGTCCATCTTGGAGACAAGGGTGTGTGCTAAACCTCATGAAATTTTGGCATCCCTAAAGGAATTCTTATGCAAGGAATGGGATAAAATATCAGTAAGTGAGTTGCGGCCCATAGCCGAAAATTTTGTGACACGTTTAAAGCTCTGTATTAAGGCTAAAGGTAGCCACTTTGAAAATTTGTAAATATAATAGACAATATAATATATTCATATTTATTGAAGTTTGGTCGTAATATTTTTATTAGCATTAAAGTTATAATGTATCATGTGTGTCCAAGTTATTTCTTGTCACCCTGTAAAATGTATAAAAAATTTGTAAAAAAATAATGTATAAAAAAATATTTTAAAAAATGTAAACGGTTCTTGGCTTATGAGTCCGTAAGTCCCTGCCGTGCCCATGAATGGGCATGAATGTTTTTTTTTTTTTTTCCTTTAGTGTATGAATGACGTGGTCAAAAAGCAACCATGTTGACTTTTATCTTTGCAGAATAGTTCTTTTATAAAATGTAGGATGGCTAACAAGTACCTTGACGCAGTCAGTGATCAGAAACCAACCATAATGACAATTTCTTCAGCAGGTTTATTCTTAAAACTTTCAGGTCCGATGGACCTAACTATTGTTAGTCGATACTTAGTGATTTCATCACAAAGAATAATTCCTAGCTCATCTAGTTCTGATCACAATCAATACCTTCTTTTAATGTAACATGTTTGAATGCGTGTCAAAAAGCAACCATAATGTTAATTACCTTTACCGGATTTGTACAATATTATTTCCAGAGTACAGGACATAAAAGGTCGCACAGCATACAATTCCCGGCAACATAGTCTTTTTGGTACTTATCTAGTTTTGACACTTACTTCTATTCTCAATTGTAGGGGGTAATACTTTCCTTGTTAAGCCTTGAACTATTTCCTGCCACTTTTCTTTTTGGTACTCATCAAGTTTTGACCCGCACCAATTTTAATTTACTTGTCATTTATTTGCATATTTCTAATTATTTATTTTATTGCTTATTTTCTTTTACTTATTCTTTACGATTTTAGTTATTATTACTTACCAGACATTTAAGTACACTTGATTCAGCTTAGTTTAACCATTTACCATAAATTTTCTCAGCTATCAAATGCAACAATATCTCTTAAATTAATTTCTAATAACCTTGCTAATCTCTTAAATTTAAAATACCGTTCAAAGTAAGTAAATCAAAATTAGTTAATCTTCTGTCGTCGTGATAGTTATAATGTCAGAACAACTAGAACCTCCAGCAAACTCAAGCTAAAATCCGGTCCACTTAACTTTCCAGTATTACTACTGTTAATTCACAAAAAGTTAATTTCTCACTCTAAAAAATTCAGTAAACAACAAAACTGTGCTCTCTCGTCGTTGCGATAGCAATTCGGTCAGTACAACAAGAACCCACTGTTTCATTAAGCTACCATCCACTCAGCTTCCTCTTACTTAGACTACAGTACTTAGTAAGCCCCAATTCTTATTTTCTAACAATAATCTACCAACAATCTTCAAATATTAAATAACTAATTTATTTATTTATTTTATTTTATTTTATGGTGTATTTAGTTAGGCCTTGCCATTTCAAAATCTTCTAAATTTTCGCTATGCGCCCAAAAACTATCTTTCATCCCTCAGTGGCTTCACGTATTCAAATTTTTATTATTTTTTTTTTTTATTTATTTATTTATTTTTTATATAATCTCATTGTTCCTATCTCGTTCAGTTGTCCCCTTCCCTTTTTCAAATGGCCACCACTTTTGTTTTTTATTATTATGTGCACTACTACCTTAGCGGCTCCCCCAGCAGTTTTTTTTCCTCCCTGCCTAAATTCAAAATTGTTTTAATTTTTGTTTTATTCCGTTTATTTCGACTCTCAGCTAGTATGTGCACTTATTCCAAATTCCATAGCGTCCAGGAGCATGTCTGTGCGTTTCCACCGTGGCTATCTTGGAGGGTGGGGTGTGCAAGTTGAGCTATGTGTCCAAGAAGCAGAAGTCGCTACCCTGCAATTCCTGAGCTCTGGTATTCCAGTCACATTGCTGGCCAGAAGTGACTTAGCAGTTCCATCTAGCTCCTGATGATGATGGATGAAGTCTGAACGAAGAATCATCGGACACAGCTCATTCTATAAAGCGACTAGATTACTGTCTGGTTGTAGGCAGCTTCCATGCGGTGATCTGACGATTTATTCGCTCCGGCGGACGGCATCCAACCTGTTAAGCTTGGCCGAGTCCAGGCAGGCAGGGGCCGTCCAAAGGTTTCTAAGGAAGTATAGTAATCCCGATTTGCGAAGTGAATTTTGTACTTCACATAGCTCAAAAACGAATCATTGTAGAATGCTGCAAATTTATATGTGTGACTGTCATGATATCTAGCTGTACACCTGTAACTTTAGTTTTAATACGAGCTCCCGTTTCAGAGATATCAACGACTTTACACGAATTTTCGTGACGTCTGTATGTAAGTGTGTGTGTGTGTATCTCGCAGAACTCAAAATCGGTTGGTCGTAGAACGTTGCAAATTGGTATATAAGTTTGTTATAACATCTAGTTGTGCACCTCCCTTTTTGGATTTTCTGTGGCTTTCCGTTTTGGAGATATTTAGGAAAATTATATTCATAATGACCAAAAATACAAAGGTTTTGACCATTATATATGACCTACCATCATAGAGATGTCAAAAGAAGCTAATGATAGAGCCAGTAATGATGTCGTTATGATAATTGAAGACATTTATGCATCTATAAAGTTATGCCTAAAGACATAAGCTGGTTCTAGTTGACGATATTCATTTCCTTTAATGAATATTCAGCCCGTAGATAGAGCTCGTTATGATGTTGTTATGAAAGTTGTCGATATTTTTTAGTGTAGAGAGTAATTCTTAAAGGCATAAGCAGGTTCTCGTCGACGAATACACTTTATATAATAAATATTCAGCTCGTAGATAGAGCCCGTAATGTTGTTGTTATGAAAGTTGTTGACATTTTACCGTGCACAAATTAATTCTTTAAGACAGAAGCAGGTTCTAGTAGACGAATGCACTTCATTTAATGAATATTCAGCCCGTAGATAGAGCCTGTAATGATACTGAATTATTGATAAAAAACGTTGTCGACATTTTAGCGTGTAGACAGTAATTCTTAAAGAAATAAGCTGGCTCTAGTCGACGAATGCACTTTATTTAATTAATATTCAGTAAACAGTTGGATAAATCTCTTGTTTCTTTTGTGCTTCAAAAATAAAAAAATCAATTAATATTCTTGAAACAATCCAATGAAATGGCCATTTTTACTACAGAAATCAAATAAACATTGTTAAATACACTACAGAACATAAATTCCGCTAAATCAGGAACAACCGAATATTTTGAGGTCTGAATTGAATTTGAATTCATCGAGAGTATTGTCAGTGGTTTATGGAATTTCCAAGGTAGTTCTGTGCGAGAAACCAATGCATCATTACAAAATTTCCAGAATTGGACTCTTATTGAAGATAGAGTTTCCAAATTTTGTGAATCCCGTACTACCACTTTTCGCCACATTTGAAGTTAAGTCAATGCCCACCTTCGTGAAAATGAAAAAAACATTAATCTGTTTCCACTTTTATTACGTATAGAGAGTAGCACATAAAAATATAGGCAAGTTCTAGTTTACAATCATCAACAATCACTTTTTTTTTTTTTTTTTTTTTAATATAGTTCTTGTGAGTCATTTATAGAACTTTCGAATAATTTAGTTCTGCGCTATAAACCAACGAATTTTTCCGGAAAACTCCAGAACTCTGTTCTTATTGAAGTTAGAGCTTCCAAACTTCGGCAAACCTAAATACAATATTTTGCCAAATTAAGTCGTCAAGTTGCTAATTTCGACGCCGAATCGCCAAATTCGATGTCAAGACCAAAAATATACTCTGGCTACTAACTTGGCGGCTTGGCGAGTTTAGCAATAAAATTTTGCGGCAAATATTGTTTCAGGATAGCCAGAAACGCTTTCTCAATTTTAACTGAGTCGTTTAACTTAATTGTTTTGATGAAATTTATCGTTTCTCGCCACTAATTTTTGCCAAAGAGAAAAAAACTGGGCTGTCTATACTCGAAGGATTTTCATTGAACTCTAAGCTGTGCATTTTCCTCACACAAAAATGTCAATGCTTTCATAACAATATGTATATTACTATGGTTGTATAAGGAAGTCATTTGATGTCATCCTCAGTTTTTTTTTTTTTTTTTTTTTTTTTCAATTTATCGAATTTTTTGTGTCATTACAAGAATGAGTTTTGAGCAAGTATAGCTAATGTGTTTTTTACTATCTATTCAATTCCTCTGACCGTACTTTACGCGTTTTCTGAATAAATTATTCATCATATATGAAATTAGCTTTTTGTGCATGATGGATTACCTTTCGCAGAACTATTATTAAAATAATAAAATGACAATAAATATAGACAAATAAATGCATTTTGGAACTTTATGTACAAACAATGTCAAATCGATATATTACTATTTTTTATTTATTTATTTATTTATTTATTTTCATTTGATTGAGAAGTAAACGTGGTTTAATTATTTGATTTTGACACTATCCAACCATTTAAAATTGACTCCAAAGCCACAAATATGAATTATTTGGATGGTTAATTTGCATTAACTTTAATAGTTTTACAAATTTGTTTTACTTTTAACTCAGGAAATACTTCCTGATTAAAAAAAATTAAAAATAGCGATATATTGTGGCCAGTTACAATAATTTTTATTTAATGAATTCTAAAAATCACAGGAACAATGGGAATAAATAAAAAAATAACGAGCTCCCTCTTGGCATGACACTCGACTAAAAGAAACGCTACATTTGTTTTCTTCCGACGCGACGTATGTCTGAATAAAAAAAAAAAAACAGAAACATGAAGGAATTGAAGCTTTGCGACAAAAATACCGTAGAAGTCGACCCCCAAAAGAGAATAAAAAAATTAGAAAAAGAAAGTAAAATGCGAGTGAATGACTTCACGGTCGTTTCACTATCACTGGCATAGGAAAATTACATGTTAGTTACGAAAAAAATAAAGTTTTTTTTTTTTTTTAATTGGTATTCTAGAGCAGGGGTGGCCAACCCGCGGCCCGCGGGCCGCATGCGGCCCACCACGTAGTTTATTGCGGCCCGCGAGGAGATTAACGATATTTAAAGTTTGACGACTTTGGATAACGGATCAAAAATTAATAAATACGTTCTGACTTTTCGAAGTGAAAATACCTTTCAACGATTATGGTAGCTAAAGAACTGTTGTAATAAAATATTATTATATCCATTATTCATTCTTTTTATTATAGATTTAATGTACAGTCGTAATTTTTTCACGATTCTGTTGTTAATTTATGAATGAAAATAATTTAAAATAATGCATTCTGCTCCGAATTTTCAACCTGCCCTTCCCCGAAAAAAGTATATGCGTACCTAAATCATATACTCACAAACATATATGCACATATGCATATGTACAGTCACAAAATAATAGTAATAATAATAATAGTTTTCTTCCTCGACTGATTTCGCCGTAAATTATCGTAGAAACCAGCAGCTGATGCCTAAGGATTGGTAATAACATCTAGAGTTTTTAATTCAATTGCTAAATTTTGCTTAGGGTTTCATCTACATATTAAAACTTGCATAAACTTCATTCCCCCCCCCCTGAATTATAACACCCATTGTTAACTACATATTCGAATTTCTTATGTCAAGGCGGTTCGGAAAAAGGTAGAGTTTACATTGTTTATATCAAGTCTTCATAGAGTTACAAGCAAAAATTGGTCAGGGGTAAATCTCTATATTTAAAAAAATTAAATAAAGATATCACACAGAAAAGTATTATACCCATTCAGATAATAATCGGAAAAGTAGTATAACAATTTTAAATCTATAATAATAAAAGAAGATGTCTGTCTGTCTGTCTGTCTCTCTGTCTGTCTGAGCATCTATACGTTCAGCCCCTACTGAACGCAGAAGTATAAAATTTGACATACGGGTGCTCAGAAGCCTTCCCGAGGGGATAGTGAAAACAGAATTTAAAAATTTTAATTAGTTGCGGAGATATTAATTAAAATGTCGACCCATGTCGATGGAAAAATGACCGAGAAAAAGAAACTTTCTATCAGCAGACGATTTTCTAAGCTCTCTCGATCGGAAACGAAACACATGGAGACAACGGTCTGCGATAAAAAAGGAAATGAATGTAACCAATTAAGATATCACGCGCTTCATAGTGGGGATAAAAATTGCAATTTTCAACCTTTTTCAAATTTTCATTCACGTTACATTTGAATTAATATTTGACCTAGACAGCATATTATAAAGCCACTGTTCAATTTTCATGAAAATATATTAATAAATAAAAAAATGACGTATTTATTGGAAAAAGATTAAGTTTTCTTTTATACTTTGCAGTATTTTAAAATTGAGATATGCTGTTGAAATTTCGTAGTATTACGTTTTAATGCCCGATAATTCGATTGTGAATATTTTTGAAAGAGTACGATTATTAGGGAGGGCTTAAGGAAGGGGGAAAAGGGGCAAACATTTAAAAAAAAAAAAAGAGTTACTGCGTTTGAAATTGGTTGGTATATTTAGATTTTAAGGCAAGGTAAATCGAATGCGAATATTTTCGAGTGTAAAATTATTATTATTGGCGGAAAGGGGAAGGGAGAGCGAAGGGGCAAATATCTAGAAAAGGAACGGGAGTTTCGAAGAAAACAACGGAATACCCAGAACACCTTCATTCTTTAATATTTTGCAGAGTTTCGAATTCGAATTTCTGCTCACATACCGTACTAAGGATTTTAACGTTATATAGCCCGGAATTATGCAAGTTTCGAAGAAAACCAGGGATAAGTCGGATTACTGAAAGAAATTTCGCAGAATAAAAGAAAAAAAGAAAAAAAAAACATTACGTGTATTTCAAATTCTAATTATGATTAAATTATTTTAATACTTCATTCGAAAGACATTTTGAAATACTTTTATATTATCAAATCGAAAGTGGAATTCGAGATTTCACCTGATTTACACGTTTTAAGATGTCCTGATTAGGTTTTCTTTTGTATCTCAGCTACTAATTAAAATAATTTCATAAGTAATACATCATTTGAAAGCTTTGTTGGTTTAGAATTGAACAATATATTACAGAAATTTGTACCGCCAGATGGCGCTGTAATATTTTAAAATTTCAATGTTTCAAATTCTAATGAGCGAGGAAGGTGTTGTATGTTCTAAAATGGGGATAAGGCGCCGCAGGCGCCATCGAGCGGGACTTAGCTAAAGTCAGAAATTTGAAAGATCATAACATGGTGAGCGAACAGGCTGTTTCACATATTGATAAGGGAAAAGGGCGCCGAAGGCGCTACCGAGCGGGAATTTACTGCGATTTCAATAAGCTATTTTCACGATATATCAATAAGCTGTTATTAGACCTAAAACGGGAAAAAGGCGCCGTAGGCGCCACCGAGCGGGAGTTTCGTAAAGTCGGATTTTTCAGGGATCGCGAACCAGCTGGTCGCCGAAGGCGGCTAGTATAAAATAAAGTAAAGTAATGTTAATTAAATGCGTAAGCAGAGTAAAATATGACACAAATGATAACAAGTGACAGCCCCTGAGAGCAATAAAAATTGAAATATCACTATAATTTGAAAAATAAAGATGAACTGTAAATTTAGAAACTCATATTTTTGATGATGCCCGTTCTATTCGTGCAAAAATTAATGTAGGTCATAACACATAATTTTTTGAAATATGATATTATTAATAATTTTCATAATTCACAAAATGTTTTTTATCAAAAATATGCATGAAATATATTTGGGTTACTTCATTCTAACGTAAAAAAAAAAGAAAAAAAAAATTAATATATTAATTTTTTTGGAAGACAATGTTTATTACATTCATTTAACATTAGCATCTCCATATTTTAGCAAATTATAACTCTGTAAAAAATTGAGAGAAACTTATAAAATATACCATTTTCTGGGCTGTTTTGATCCAAATAATCCAAAAAGCTTGTCGAAATTGGGAGTTGCCATTGGAAAAAAATAAGTTGAGGCCAGTTTTAATATGTACACACCCCTTAAGCAAAATTTAACCAAACCGTTCTAAACTAGGCCTTATTACTAATCGAACAGCACCAGCCAAATGTCTCTACACTAATTTACTGCAAAATTAATCGGGAAAGGTGTATGTGTGTGTGGGGGAGGGGTGGGGGGTTATGACTGTACATACGGTGCGGCCCGAATGAAGAAAATAGATTTCCAAAGCGGCCCACCAAGTGTTTTGGGTTGGACAGGCCTGTTCTAGAGTGTTATATCGCTTCTTATTTTAAGGAATACTTAATGACGTCTTTTGCAATTTTTTTTATGTAGACTAGGAAATTTGTTTCTTAATTCTTCCTGAGATTTTAAAATCGATGTTTTTTTTTTTTTTTTTTTTTTTTTTTTTTTCCGCATTTGTGTCTTGAGTGTGTTCAAGCATAAGCTTTAGTTTTACTCTCATTAAATTTCTTATTCATAACATACTTTTTCCTTTAATCAGATGCTGAAAGATCTGTCTGGCACGTCAAATATTTATAACATAAAGGTACATCAAGCACGTTTTTGTGACACACAACATGTGTATTCCAGCTGTGGGTGATATACCAGAAAATAGATTAAACATTTTTCTAACTTGAATATGTTGAAAGCAATGGTTTGATAATTGTGAAATTACTTTAGTTTTATTATTTTTGTATTATTCGAGTTATACGAGGAACAACTGTAGACTTAAAATTAGTTGAAAATATCAAGGTATAAGATTAAAATTCAAAAGATATTCATTTGTATAAGATTAAAATTCAAAATTTACACGATAATTGTGTTTTGCGAATTCTAGTGAATTTTAATGCTTTCCAAACTAAATTGTTGTATTTCGAGCTAATAACAAATATCTGTTAAGTTTATTATTATTATTATTATTATATTTATTATTATTTATGAAACATAAAACGATTGAAGATGATAAAAATTTCTGTATTAAATTTACATCTATATTTTTTATGTGTAAAATTTTTCATTCTGATCTAATCAACATTAATTGAATCTTATTATTATTTTATTATTATTATTATTATTATTATAAGAATATTAATACGATTTTCCTGTTCAGTTATCTTTATGCATGCTCAACTTCAGACATTTAAAAAAAATGTTATTAAAATATGGTTTATGATATTCGTAATTAAAATAGAGTTACTGAACCGAAGTACTTTTATCCCTTTAATGTTCTTTGGTTTCTCACTAAAATCTTTAACATTTTTTATGCAACAATATTTCAGATATTTTCCTTGCTATAATCGATTTTTAAACTTTTGGTACTTTTTTGGTAGACAGTAGCACTACTCTGAAATTTATTAAATGATGTTTAAGAGGAAGCCACATGAAAAAGTTATTTTGAATTTCTTAGTAGGAGTGAGTACATAGCTGCTGCTTTAATGATGCATTCGTGCCTAGCTTTTTCACCTGAGGAGGGACCGTATTATATTGTTCTAAAACAACTGTTGTGATTTTCTTTTCAATTTATAGTGTTTATTTTCAAAGTTATTTTTATTTTTATTTTTATTATTATTAAATTAATTATTATTCGAATTTAATCAGTGTTTCAAACCAAAAATTTCTCAAAAAGTAAAATTGCTATTTTTTCTTTTTTACATATTTATGATCAGTTGTTTGTCTAATATCCATGTTTGAAATTAGCTTAACAATTTTCAAAAGAGAAAAAAAAAAAAAAAAGAGAGAGAGAGAGAGAGAGAGAGAGAGAGAACATTAAGAAGATGCATAACCGATCGTCTAAGTCAGTCAAAAGCCATGTTATTCTATTCTTATTCTGTAGGAAAAATTGTTTATAGATTTACACATTGCATAATTGACATTTATAAATTTCGTTTTCACATTCTGAAAATTCACAACCATTGAATTGATACTCGTTTTCTAAAAAATTATTTTTAAAATTTTTAATATTTTGAGTTCAAAAATGCGAACAATTAACGTAAGTGCAATGCCCTCATTTTTTAGCTGAAAAAAGAAGCTGAAAAAAAAAGAAAGAAAGAAAGAAATGGAAAATGAGTACTAATTGAACGGTTGTAAATTTTCAGAACACAAAAACTGAATTAAAAAGAAATACATTAGGTAATGGGTAATTATATATAAAAAAAAAAATCTCCATAGAGTTACATGGGAGCTTTAACCCTTTAAGGCGCAAGGTAACTGCGTTCATTTAAATTAGACTGCCACCAGAATTTACGAACAAAATTAAAATAAAAGAAGTTATGATTTTTTTTTTTTTTTTTTTTTTTTTGCTATGTTATAAAAATAATATTTTGAATTTTGTAATAGCTTAAAAAAAAATATTAAAAATAAAAATGTAATAAAAATAATTTTTGCATATTTTTACAAAGCCATGCACTTTTTAGTTTATTTCCCAAAAACTTTTTAATAAATTTTAAAATCCATCCCTAATTCTTTAAAGTAGATTCTATTAAACATAGAAAAAAAGAACCAAATAGCTGTGAAAGTTTTAGCATTTTGACGATCACGAATTCATGAAGAAAGGCAAACTGAGAAAACGCAATTTAAATATTTCAAATCAGTGAAAAAAAAAAAAATTATCAAAAACCATAAGAATTGTTGCCTGAATATATATTTTATTGAAAAATCTAATATAGATCAATTTATAAATATTTAAAATATATATATAAGCTTTTATATGAAACCTTCTGAATTGCCAAGTCAAAGAAACCATGTCCTCTTAAATGGTTATAATAAATTTGGATTTATAATGATCCAAATGCATAGATTATTTTATCAGCTGCAATTCTTTTTAACTGTGTTCATTCCCCCCCCCTTTTTTTTTTCACTTGATGAAATTTTACAAAATATGTTAGCAGTTAATGCAGCTAAAACGAAATATTGTACAAATTCTGTTTTATTAAAATCTAGGGTAGAAAACTTGGGTAATTAGCTAAATGCTGATTTTTTACCATAAGTCATCTATATTGAAGAATAAATCTATAGAAGAGTATTTTTTTCTTTTCTTTTTTTTTTTTTTTTAATAGAAACGACTAAAATTTTAAATTTAGGGATATATGTAAACATGGGAGTTAGATGTAATAATTTTTTAATCAATTAATTTTATAGAGTTGCCAACTTTTCTGATTCTTTCCAAAAGAATTAAAGCCACTATTTTGAAAACATTTTCCAATGTGTTTAACGGTAAAATATTAATAAAGAACATTGCTGTTCAAAAGTACTAATACTCTGAAGTCTTCTATCTAAATCGGGTTATTTGGCAACTATGATTTTACTGTTGAAATTAAAATTCTGCGGCAGATTTTAACTTGTTAAAATGACTAGCTAGTTTTTTTTTTTTTTTTTTTTTTTTTTCTTATTCTTATTTCAAAAATTAAGGAAAATATTGCATTCAACCTTTTCTAAAGCATATCTATATTTATGATAGAAAATGTGAGCAATATAATCTATACTTTTCTTTGAGAGAGAAAAAGATTAACGAATGTTGCATTTGAAGAAATTAAACAAGAATAAAATTATCGAAATTTATAAAATTTGTAGTTAAGGTGTGAATGAATATTTTGCTTAACGGAATTTTACGTCTTGCAAAAGGGCGTTGGTGTTCCTCTTTGGGGGAGGTGGGGGGGGGTCTTTATAAGGGTTCTAGCCTTATTCCCACAAGTTTCAGGGAAAAACCACAGAGAACAGCTATGTTAACAAGATTCGAACTTAGATTCGAACCAGGCACTTTCCGTCCAGCATATTAGAAAGCAGAAACTTTCGGCTACGGTCTGGGGGTCTTGCAAAGAAAATTCATAAATTTATACATTTATGAATTAGCCTTATTAAGTGTAGGGCTATAATACTGCCTCACATAGGCAATTTTATTGGATGCTACGGGATATTTTTTATCTTTATGAATAATAATGTCGATTATGATGATGGGTCATGTGTTAACAATATTCTGAAAAGAGAAAAGGTACTTTGAATAAAGTTGCCTGCATTCTCATTTGAGCGCATTCTCCATTGAACAGATAAAATATAATTGCCACTGATGCTAGTCATGAGTCGAGACGAGATAAGAAGTGAAACACATAGCCTAACCCTTTGTATCACACCGGGACTTAAAGTACCATAAAAAAAATTCCTCAATATAGCCTAAATTTACTACAGGATTTCATTGGGACTTCAATGTCCGTACAATTTAAGCTTTTATTTACAAAAAAAAAAAAAAAAAAAAGAAATTTTTTAACAGTTTTTTAAATTTAACACTTTCGCGACCGTTGACGTAGATTCATGTCATTTGAAAATCTCTTCTTAACTCCACCAGTGGGCGTTTCTTTCGCAATTTGCATGTTATTTATTTCTCAAAAATATACCAAATATTCATATTTGTACTATCAATATGCTATGGATATAAAAGCTTTGATTAGAAAGAGTATAGCTATAATGTATATCCATTTGTAATATAAATGTGAATGCAGAAACTGCGCTCCTAAATAAAGGAAGACGCACCCCTCATGCCTTAAAAATCCGGTTAGTTCCACTACCGGGGCTCGGAATTTCCGAGTGGCACACGACAACAACAACAACAACATTGTAACTAGAGAGAATAACGCCCACAGGCGGACCTTACTGTGAAAAAGACAAAAACATGCGGTCGCGAAAGTGTTAATATGAGATGTTTCTCATGCATAAAGAAATATAATAAAAAAGTTTCAAACTATTTTTCCAAAAATAAGGTAATTTTGGATATAAAGGGTTAATAAGGTTTGAAAAATGCTTGTCATTTTAAGTTTATGTTAAAGAACACTCTCTTGATGGAAACTCGCATAAATAGGGGCAAGGGTTCCTTAGAAATACCCCTCCCCCCAACAGAGGGGGGACCCCACCCATGCCTAGGTTCCCAGTGTAATAGACAATTGGCCTTAACCCATATCGTACCAAACATTGAACAAATATTTTTTTTTTCTTTATAAAATCTTAAATATATGTTTCTTTAAGCCTATGTATACACACAAAATCAAAAAACTTACCAACCTTTCATTAGCTTAATCGGTACAGGCTGTCCTAAAAATAGAACAATGGTTTAGGACAGTCGGAAATATAAGGAAAACAGACCACCGAGATATATTCTTTTCATATAATTGTTTTACCCCTACAAAAGTGTAGAATATTACCTCAATAAATTTATATGTCCTTATTGTTTAACGTAAAACCTTTTTAAGTAATAATGTGTTGAAAATGTAATGAATAAATCTTCAAGAATCGTCATTTTAAAAATTAAAAAATATATATTAAACGTTAATTTAAAGTAACGATAAAGACACATATGTATTTATTGGACTTTTAAACAATATATCGTCTTTAATTTGAATTAAAATATTCAAAATAATTTATATAAAAACCACTTATGCATGGTGTCCTATTTTTAGAACGATGGTGGTGAAATATCGGTTAACTAGAGTGACCATATTTCATTATTTTTTTTACCATGTTTTTTTTTTTTTTTTTTTTTTTTTTTTATTTTATTAACTTCGATTCTTGTTTGTTTGTGGGTTTGTGGATTTGTGGGTTTGTTTGTTTGTGTGTTTGTCAGGGACAAATCTTGCAATCGATTTTTAACTAACTTCCCGACTAGCTAGATATTTGAAATTTTCAGGACAGCTCACAACACGGTGACAATACATTTTTCTAATAATTTTAGTCAACTATTTCAAGTCCCGCTGCCTTCGGCAGCGCTTATATGATTCGACAGAAAATTTATTTAACTAACTTCCCGTCTAGCTAGACATTTGAAACTTTCAGAATAGTTCAGAACAGGGTGAAAATGCATTTTCTTAAAACCTTTAGCCAACTGTTTCGGGTTCCCGCTGCCTTCGGCAGCGTTATCAGTACAAACCTTGCAATCGATTTATCACTAACTTTCCGACTAGCTAGACATTTGAAATTTTTAGGACAGCTCACAACACGGTGACAATACATTTTTCTAATAATTTTAGTCAACTATTTCAAGTCCCGCTGACTTCGGCAGCGCTTATATGATTCGACAGAAAATTTATTTAACTAACTTCCCGACTAGCTAGACATTTGAAACTTTCAGAATAGTTCAGAACAGGGTGAAAATGCATTTTCTTAAAACCTTTAGCCAACTGTTTCGGGTTCCCGCTGCCTTCGGCAGCGTTATCAGTACAAACCTTGCAATCGATTTATCACTAATTTTCCGGCTAGCTAGACATTTGAAATTTTCAGGACAGCTCACAACACGGTGACAATACATTTTTCTAATAATTTTAGTCAACTATTTCAAGTCCCGCTGCCTTCGGCAGCGCTTATATGATTCGACAGAAAATTTATTTAACCAACTTCCCGACTAGCTAGACATTTGAAACTTTCAGAATAGTTCAGAACACGGTGAAAATGCATTTTCTTAAAACCTTTAGCCAACTGATTCGGGTTTTTGCTGCCTTCGGCAGCGTTATCAGTACAAAGCTTGCAATCGATTTTTCACTAACTTTCCGACTAGCTAGACATTTGAAACTTTTAGGACAGCTCACAACACGGTGACAATACATTTTTCTAATAATTTTAGTCAACTATTTCAGGTCCCGCTGCCTTCGCCAGCTCTTATATAATTAGACAGAACATTTATTTAACTAACTTCCCGAGTAGCTAGACATTTGAAATTTTCAGAATAGTTCAGAACACGGTGAAAATGCATTTTTTAAATACCTTTAGCCAACTGTTTCGGGTTCTGCTGCCTTCGGCAGCGTTACCAGTACAAAGCTTGCAATCGATTTTTCACTAACTTCCCGACTAGCTAGATATTTGAAACTTTTTGGATAGCTCAGAACACGGTGGCAATATATTTTTTTAATACTTTTAGTCAACTGTTTCAGGTCCCTACTGCCTTCGGCAGCATTCATATGATTCAACAGAAAATTCATTAAACTAACTTCCCGAGTAGCTAGACATTTGAAACTTTCGGAACAGTTCAGAATACGGTGAAAATGCTTTTTAAAAATATTTTTATCCGATTGCTTCGGGACCCTGCTGCCTTCGGCAGCGTTTCCAGTACAAAGCTTGCAATCAACTTTTAACTAACTGCCCGGCTAGATAGCCATTTAAAACTTTTATAATAGCTCAAAAGACGATAGCAAGGAATTTTTTTAATACTTTTATCCAATTGCTGGGGTTCCGGCTGCCTTCAGTAGCGTTTATATGATTCAACAGAAAATTAAAAAACATGGTTTATAAAATTTTTTTTTATCTTATAATTATTTTTCATTGAATTTGAGAACAAAGATGGCGGCGTCCTCGAATTTCGAGGACAAAAAAATAAAAAAATAATTAAATCACTTTAAATTGTAACATTTTAGTAATTTTTATGCATAAGGCACCTAAAAGAACTTATTTCAACTTATTTATTATACATATAATAAATTACTATAATAAAACATTAATAACATTATAACCGGCGTCCCCAAATATGCTATAATTTTTTGGGGACGAAGGTAGTTTTGTCCTCGAAATTCGGGGACTGTCCTCGAGATTCGAGGACATATGGTCAGCCTAGCCTTAATCCCTATACCAACACCGAAGTGCTAATTTTTTTTTTTTTTTTTTTTTTTTTTTCAGTTAGGTTTATACTTGTTTATATTTGTTAAGATACATCATCTTTCAAAATGTTATTATACATTAATTTATAGATGTCAATGAAGATTTGTATTTTAAGATATTCGTTATTCCTCTCAAGTGATGTGGCTCCTTCTCATGTGGATTGGATTTCAAGCAGTAAGTCTTATTGCCGAAACGTCAGTGGAGGCCCTACATTGAGACTCAAAACGGTTTTGGGCTGTGTCTGTGTGTCTGTCTGTCTGTCTGTCGCGCGATAGCGGCCGCACAAATAGCGCTATTGACTTGAAATTTCGTACACATGTTCATGAGCCCCACGAAATCAGCTGTATAGTTTTTGGTATGTATTCCATCTGTAGTTCGTATACAGGGACACGCCAAAGTTTTTCTTATCATTACGGCCTATGGGAGGAATTTGTATGTATCGCGATAGCGGCCGCAAAAATAGCGCTATTGACTTGAAATTTAGTATACATGTTCAGGAGCCCCACGAAATCACCTGTATAGTTTGTGGTATGTATTCCATTTGTAGTTCGTATACAGGGACACTCCAAAGTTTTTCTTATCATTACGGCCAATGGGAGGAATTTGTATGTATCGCGGTAGCGGCCGCAAAAATAGGGCAATTGACTTGAAATTTGGTACACATGTTCATGAGCCCCACGAAATCATCTGTATGTTTTTGGGTGTGTATTCCATTTGTAATTCGTGTACAGGGACACGCCAGAGTTTTTCTTACCATTACGACCTACGGGAGGAATTTGTATGTATCGCGATAGCCACCGCAAAAATCAAGCTATTGACTTCCAATTTTTGACGAAGCGTCAGTGGAGGCCCTCTGTTGAGACTCAAAAGGATTTTGGGTGCCGTCTGTCCGTCTGTATGTCTGTCTGTCGTGTGATAGCGGCCGCAAAAATCACGCTATTGACTTGAAATTTGGTACACATGTTCATGAGCCCCACGAAATCAGCTGTATAGTTTTTGGTATGTATTCCATTTGTAGTTCGTATACAGGGTCACGCCAAAGTTTTTCTCATCATTACGGCCTATGGGAAGAATTTGTATGTACAGCGATAGCGGCCCCAAAAATCACACTATTCACTGCAAATTTGGTACACATGTTCATGATCCCCACGAAATTAGCTGTATAGTTTTGGGTGTGCATTCGATTTGTAGTTCGAGCACTGAGACTCGCCAAAGTTTTTTTATCATTACGGCCAATGGGAAGAATTAGTATGTACCGCAATAACGGCCGCAAAAGTCCTTCGATTGACTTGCAAATTGGCGCACATAATCCAGCTTTGCATATAATTAGCTGTATAATTTTTATTGCTATATTGTTTAGAAACTGTGTATAGGGACACGCCAAAATTCTTAACATTACGGCGTATGGGGTGAATTTCGTTTAAACGTATTTTAATACCATTACTTTGCAATCAAGAAAATGAAACTAGCGTACGTGAGTAAGATGCTTAAACTTATGTTGTTTGAAGAAAATATGTGCTTTTAAGATTTCTAATTAATGTACAGGACCTTACAAAAGTGTTCTGACAATGTAACGGTGTCATCCAAACGATGTTAAATTTGGATTAATTATTAATTTTAAATGCAAAATAAGCTGAATAGTTTTTACAGTGTATACAATGTTTATGGTTCGTTTACAGAGACACACAAAAAAATTTCGTAACATTGGAGCCTATGGACAAATTTTTATTTAAGCGCGCACTTTAATGCGTTTATGCTGAATTGAAATTAATAAAATTAACATACATTATAAAGATGCTTAAAATCATGTTTACTCTTAAAAAAGGGTATGTATCGACTAAATAATTAATGGGACCACACAAAATAATTACGAGTATGTACTGTAATCATCCAAATAATGTCAAATTAGTTTGAAAAATTAATGAGTTATAATTAATTAGGTTTATTCTTATTATTGGCGTTTATAATGATTGTGGCTACTTTACCGGGATACATAAAAGAATTTCGTACTATTACGGTCTATAGTCGGTATTTCTTAAGAGTATTTTAACATGGTTACACTACACCCCATCAAATATAATGAAATTTTATTAGAATTTTAAAAGCATTTTTTCCTGTGGAAAATTGTGGTATAGAATTGGTAGTTAACTTAAAGGTTACGCAAAATATTTCCGATATGCTACGTATTTTTTTTTTTTTTTTTTTGTATGAAATTTGGTAGTTATTAAATTTGGTAATTATGAATTTCAGAGAAATAATACAAGACCGTCGTTTATTAAGAATACATATTGTTGCGTACTTGGGGGGTTCGTAAGTTGTCCGAAAATGAAAGGCGAAACTTGTAATAATTCAGTGATTTATTCACAGAAAGTTCCAGAAAAATAGAGTTCTATAAACCAAGTATCAGCTTCAATTCAACCAGTAAACACAGCTTAATCAATAGCCGTTAACAGCACAACAACAGCGCAAACTGTTTAACAATAACACATAAAGCAAGTCACATTCAAAAAGGCTCAAGGCAAAGCAAACTGACGCAGATCTGAGACTGACTGCCTCGGTGAAAAAAATGCTCCTTTTATACTTTTCTATCGAACCCAGGCTGTTCTGGAAAATTCTCGTATCTCATCAGCCAATGAGATTAGAGCGTCCATATTTGGTATATCCCTAATAAGGAATTTCTCGCCAAGGTCGCCAAAAAATCGCCAAAGAGGGAAACAGTCGCCAAATTTGGCGACAAATCCATTTCTTCCCTTCTTGTAGCTTTTTAATGCGTTTTTAAGGGAAAATTAGGCTATTTTAACACTAAAATGACTAGAAATGCAGAAAATTAGCATTTTGTCAACCTACTAAGCCTCGTTGAAAGAATTTATGGAAAAGTAAATACAATTATTTATAATTCCGTATCACTTTATATGATATACAGATAAGTATACAAAGAGAGATAGAGCAGGGGGTTGAGGGAGGCTGCACCCCCCCCCCCCCTCAGGAATGTATCTGATTATGATAACAAGTCTATCGAATCAATATATACTGTTATATAATAAGGAATAAATAAAAATGACCTATTGAATAATGTCTGATACAAATAGGACGTTGAGGCTCCTGATCTGCAGATCCACTAGTTTATAAATTAAATACTATTATTATAACAATGTTAAGACTGAGAAACATGTGTTATTTGTGAAGCAAATGTATTTAGCATTTGATAAAAGAATTACCTTCATAGATTTTTCAGATACAACAATTATTCATCGCCATTTAAAGTTTATTTTATTATGCTGTAAAGTAGGCTGACCATATGTCCTCGAATCTCGAGGACAGTCCCCGAATTTCGAGGAAAAACTACCTTCGTCCCCAAAAAAATTACAGCATATTTGGGTACGCCGGTTATAAAGTTATTAATGTTTTATTATAGTAATTTATTATATGTATAATAAATAAGCTGAAATAAGTTCTTTTAGGTGCTTTATACATAAAAATTAATAAATTTTACAATTAAAGGTGATTTAATTATTTTTTTATCCTCGAAATTCGAGGACGCCGCCATCTTTGTTCCCAAATTCAATAAAAAAAATATGGTCACTCTACTGTAAAGTTGAAATGTGTTACATTTGATATATAGGTTGTAAAAGGTATTAACAGTTTGGAGAAATCTGAAAAGTCGAGAATTAGCTTAAACTGGTATATAGACAATAAACCATTTTCGTTTGTGACATGACATTGTTGTCGCAATGATAATGAATTTTACAAATCTTCCATGGTCATCGATCAAGGCTGTAGACAGAAAAAAATTCGGAAGGGGTTCAAACTTAGTACATAATGTTAAAGAGACAAAAATATTTTCGACAGATTTTGAAAATTCATTGAGAATTATCATACATTTTCATCATATCATTGAGAATCATCATACATTTTCATCATATCATTGAGAATCATCATACATTTTCGCCATAGACCTATAGGACCCTAGTGTAGTCAATCTTCCACAACCATATATTTCGGAGTATATATAAGAGAAAATTTTCTGGTCCTAATTACGGTATATTATGATGTCTGTTTGTTGTGTAATTATATATTTTTTTGTCATTAAATTTTATTCATTTCGTTTTCTGAATGTAAAATCTCATGACTTTATTATTATATATATATATATATGTATATATATATTACAAAGACAGCAAATATCAACCAATATTGAGATTCATTGGATTGGCCAATATTGTATAGCATACTAAATACGAGCTAGAATTCCTTAGAAAGACCCCCCACACAAGGCATTCCACCTATAGGCCTAGGATTCTAGCGTAGTCAATCAGCCTTAATCCGTACAATATTGTATAGCATACGTTTTTCCCAGTATCGGCCGAAATTTTTGTATGTCGGAGGGGAAAATTCATCTGAAATCGTTTTCTGTTCACTTTTTATAAGAGGAAAAAAATAAATTAAATTAAAATTAAAAAATAATTAAAATTAAAAAATCAAATGTCTAATTTTCAGGAAATTCAAGATTACAGGTCCAACATTGGACAATATCGAGCAGCATTGAACAGGATTGGAAATATGTTGGATATTCTCTGATGCTTGCAAGATTCAGGCGTTACTAAACTGTATTGAGCCGATATTGCTGTGCGAGTACTGCAGTATAGTATAATTTATTATTTTACCGGCATTTTGATGCGAGATTAATGTCTGCCCTGCATTCTAAATCTTAATTTGTTTTTGTTTACGAAATTCTAATACTCTAACCTCGTTCTTTTCTTCTTTTGTTGTTTCATTTTCGAGCATTCATTTATGTTTTTTTCTGCGTATAGATGGCAGCACTACATACTTCTCACGAGACTCCCTATATATTATATAGAGGGAGTTCTTTCTCACTAGCGAAACATTCCTGCAATATCAACTACTATAGATAGGTATTTAATTTTTTGTTTTATGTCTTTTTTAAAGGAATTACATTTACTTAATCATTTTTAGCAAGAGACAACATAAAAAAAATAAACAAATAAATAAAATTTTAATATATTTGGTTTTCAATGAACATTGTACAATGATTTTAGAAAATACACCATTCAAAAGTAAAACTAATAATTCTAGTAGATTTAAACTAAGTTAACGTATTATGTGTACTTTTTTTACACATGGATTATTGCTAATGCTCGGATACTTTTGCTGCCAACTGTAGCATACATATTTGCTCCTATTTAATTTAAGGTAAACGCACCAGTAGTGGACCCTGTACCAGTCAGTACTGGACACTTTTAATTTTAAACTCGGAAAATAAGCTACCTAAAAATTCTGAAGATTCGAGCAATGTTCAGGAAGGGAGTTATAGTCCTTTACTGTGAAACCCTTTAAGAAAAAATAATTCCGTCAATTCGTTTTAAAATAATGTTAGTTTAACTAAAAAAATTTGCACTTTTTGTGATTTTGCCGTTTTCTTCTTATGACTTTGAATAAGGAAGGAAATGAAATTTTATTTGCTCGCTCTCTGCTTATTTTTAACTGATTTCTTCTACCTTTTGCTTTCATATGACTAAAATAAGTATGCAGATTTCATTTATTGTGCTGTTTTTAACACTTTCCAACAAGGTTGAAAAGTGTTTATGACTTCGGTTTGTCTGTCTGTCTGTCTGTCTGTCCGCGCTATAACTCCCGTAAATATTTATGGAATTTCTTGAAACTGATTTATGTTATTTAAGTTCACTATCGGACGCTCCCTATTGAAAATGGAGTTTATACCTCTACTGGTTTGTGTACAGGGACACCCGAAAATATTTCAAAGCATTGTGTTCTATGAGAGGTATTTCTATAAACCATATTTTCATACCTTTACTCTAGACATATCTTAGTGAAATTGAAATATGTTATTCAAGTTCACTATCGGACGTTCCCTATTGAAAATGGAGTTTGTACCTCTACTGGTTTGTGTACAGGGACACCCGAAAGTATTTCAAAGCATTGTGTTCTATGAGAGGTATTTCTATAAACCATATTTTCATACCTTTACTCTAGACATATCTTAATGAAATTGAAATATGTTATTCAAGTTCACTATCGCACGTTCCCTATCGAAAATGGAGTTTGTACCTCTACTGGTTTGTGTACAGGGACACCCGAAAGTATTTCAAAGCATTGCGTTCTATGAGAGGTATTTCTATAAATCATATTTTAATACCTTCACTGTAGACATATCTTAATGAAATTGAAATATGTTATTCAAGTTCACTATTGGATGTTTCCTGTATAAAATGGAGGGAATACAACCATCGGGTTTTACACAGGGACACTCAAAAGTATTCCAAAGCATTGCGTTCTATGAGAGATATTTCTATAAATCAAATTTTAATAACTTTAGTTTCCACAAATTTTAAGGAATTGAAATATGTTATTTATATGCACAAAATAATGCTTTGTATACAATATAGCATGTTTAGCATTATATTTACAGGGTGGCACAAAAATATCCAGATAAATTAAGAGCTATTAATAAAAAAATTGCTAGATATGTACTTTCGTTTACGTTAAGCGTTTTTAACACTTTCTAATATTTTTAACACTTTCCAACAAGGTGGAAAAGTATTTATGACTTCGGTTTGTCTGTCGGTCTGTCTGTCTGTCCGTCTGCCTGTCCACGCTCTAACTCCCGTAAATATTTATGGAATTTCTTGAAACTGCTATATGTTATTCAAGGTCACTATCGGACGTTCCCTATTAAAAATGGGGTTTATGCCTGTACTAGTTTGTGTACAGGGACACCGGAAAGTATTTCAAAGCATTGTGTTCTATGAGAGGTATTTCTTTAAACCATATTTTCATACCTTTAGTGTAGACATATCTGAATGAAATTGAAATATGTTATTCAAGTTCACTATTGGATGCTTCCTCTTTAAAATGGAGGAATTACCACCATCGGTTTATGTACAGGGATACTCAAAATTATTCCAAAGCATTGTGTTCTATGAGAGATATTTCTATAAATCAAATTTTATTAACTTTACTTTCCACGAAGTTTTTTTGAAATTGAAGTATGTTATTTATATGCACAAAAGAATGCTTTGCACAGAATATAGCATGGTTATCATTAGATTTACAGGGTGACACAAAAATATTCAGTTATATTAAGAGCTATTAATAAAAAATTGCTAGAATTGTACTCTCGTTTACTTTACGCGTTTTTGAAACTTTCTATCATTTTTTTAGTGTGAATATAATTTAAATCTCTGTATCTGTCTGACTGTTCTTCTTTCCGTCTGTCTGTTTCTCTGTCTGTTTTACTGCGCTCTAATTCCCGTAAATATTCATGGAATTTCTTTAAACCGATATATTTTATTCAAGTTGACTATCGGATGTTCCCTATTGAAAATGGAGTGAATACCTATTCTGGTTTATGTACAGGGACACCCAAAAGTATTCGAAAGCATTGTGTTCTATGGGAGGAGTTTCTATAAACCATATTTTAATACCTTTAATGTATAGAAACTTCAATGAAATTTTAACATGTTATTCAAATTCCCTATCGGATGTTTCCTATGTAAGGTAGAGTACATTTCTAACTGCTTTGTGTACAATAGCACCTGAAAATATTCCAAAGCATTGTGTTGTATGAGAGTTATTTTGATAAACCTAATTTTAATAATTTTATTCTCTACAAAGCTTAATGCAATTGAAATATATTATTCGTATGCACAAAAGAGTGCTTTCTATGTAATATAGTATGGTTAGCATTAGATTTACAGGGCCACACAAAAATAATCATTTGCATTAAGAGCTATAAATAAAAATTTGCTGGAATTGCACTTTTGTTTACATGAGCGTTTTAAAACTTTCTTATAATTTTAGTGGGCATATGATTTCAATTTGTGCATCTGTCTGTCCGATTGTCTACCTTTCCATCTGTTTGTCTCCGGCTCCTATCATCCGTGAATATTTTGAGAATTTTTAAAAAATGATACATCTAAGTTCCTTATGGAATGTTCCCTATTTAAAATGCCATTAATTGGTCCTGTACAACTAGTTTGTTTACAGGGACAACAACAACATCAATAAAAAAAACAATGTATTATGTTTTAGGACAGAATTTTTTAAAAGTTATATTTAAAAATCTTTCTGCTATAAAAATCATAGAAACATTGACATGCATTATTGATATTCTAAAATGATGTTGTGTGAACATGATATGATTAACTTTCAGATTTACAGGGCTACACTAAAATATTCAGAGAGATTAAAAGCTGTAATTATAATCTGACGGCTGCGTTTTCTTTTGCGTTAAGCCTTTTTAACACTTTCCAAAATGCCTAAGAGTAATTTTAAAATCAATTAGTCTATCTGCATGTTTTTCAGTTGTTCTGTCTGTTGTGTGAAAAAGTAGGCAAAGAATATTAAAAGTTATTCGATACAATTGCGTGCAGTTGGAAAGTGTTACTAATCAATGCGTACTGCATGATTTTTCTTTCTTGTTTAAATCTTGTATTAACACATAGTATTTTTATGGGTGTCCACTACTGGTACCAAAAAATGTCATCCTGACAAATAGTGGATAGCCCTGTCCTAGCGACCCTTTACTGAGAGATACGACAAGGTGTTCATACTTTTTGATTGGTGGAAAGCTCCCTTTGACCGCCCGAGGCGATTTCGCGCATCGCTACCATAGACATAAGGCAGGGAGAAATTGTGACTTTCAAAAATGCTTATAATTCATATTAATTAAATGTAATTAAAAATTTTTGAAGCAAATTTTCATGTTCCTAAATGTTTTTCCTATTAATAGAAATAAAAATTTTCATTGATTTTCGTCAATTCTTTTCTAAATAAGTACTTTTCTTAAAACAGTTTCGTATTTGGCGATAACTTCAATAATTACACAGCCAACCCCTTTCGGAAAAAATCGCACTTTTAACGTGCGGCGTTCGGTTTTTTCCCCCTTCTTTTTACAACAATTTTGAAAATAAATTATGCAAGTTAACATTAACTAATATACACTTATTATTATTTTATTTATTTATCTATTTATTTTTGTTTTACCTGATCTTATTAAAAATTATTTTGATTAATATAACAAACATTTAGATATAACTACAATTAATAGAGTAAAGCATATTTTTGGAAATTTTAGTGTTAAAAATACATAACTAATAAATAAAAAGGCCTTTTAATTATTTAATTATTTTTTTTTTTTTAAATTTCTTCAGGAGTATATAAATAAAGGCTAGTACATTCATTTAATGCATAAAGCTACAGGTAACCTGTATACTACCCAAGCTACCTGCTTAAAATATTTTGCTGAATTTATGTGCAACCATGAGTTAAGTAAACTAAGGCAATCTCCTAACGAAAAACCTTTAATTTAAACAAGATAAAAATAAAGTAAAAATATTAGTTACATCCCGCGTAAAGTCGGGAGAAAGAAAACAAGCAGCATGCTCGGTGAGCAAGATCGAGGATGAATATCTAGGTAAAAACAAGTTCATCAGTTCACTTCAGTTCTGCAACCGCGTCGGTTGCCGTGAATACACAGTTAGCAGTGCCAGGGAGTTCGAGGCAGTAGAATGTTCTGCTGAATCATAGAGTTTGTGACATGAAGAAAAGTTTTGTTTTCTAGGTAAGGGATGCCACCGCAGTACCCCCCTCCTAGTGGAACGTTACCTGGTCATCTAAATCGTGCAGGAAAACGAACTTTGCGTCCACAACGAGTATGTTTCACGTCATCCTCCGAATGTTCGATAGTAGTTTCAGTTGTAGGCTTGCTGCTGTCGGAACTTTTTGTGCAGCTGTCAGTTGCATCGTCTGGGTGGGATTCGGGCATAATGAATGCTGGTTTAAGGCGGTCGATGGAAACGAATTTTGGTTTGTCTCCAATCTGCAGCTTGTAGACTTTGTCAGTCCGTTCGAGGATTGTGAAGGGGCCATCGTATGGAGGTTTCAACGGAGGTTGAACTGCATCGTGGCGCACGCAAACTTGTTTGCACCGTTTAAGATCCATAGAAACAAAGGTACGACTTTTGGTGTCGTGGTTGCTAGTTGGAGCTGGAGATAATCTGTGCATAGTCTTTTTGAGATATTGGACAAATTCAGCTGCATTGAAGTCCTTCGGCGAAGGTGTGAAAAATTCTCCTGGTAGTTTGAGGGCTGTACCATAGACCAACTCGGCTGTAGTGGCTTGTATGGTCTCACGGAATGCAGACCGCATTCCCAGCAATACTGTGGGTAGGACTTCAGTCCAGTGATCAGTTAAGTGAGCATTTAAGGATGCTTTCATAGTACGATGCCAGTTTTCAATTAAACCGTTAGAAATTGGGTGGTATGCAGTTGTGTGAATGTGCTTAATTCCTAACAATTTCAGTAACGAAGTAAATAAATGAGATTCGAATTGCCTTCCCTGATCAGTTGTGACGGTTCTGGGAATGCCGAAACGAGCAATCCAATTTTCATAAAACACTCTAGCCACAGTATCCGCTGTAATATCAGAGATTGGACAGGCTTCAACCCAACGCGTGAAACGATCGATCATTGTTAGACAATATGTGTAACCGCGAGAAGGGGGTAGAGGACCTACGAGATCAATGTTGATGTGCTCAAACCTTTTGTCTGGAATATTTTGCACCGGACTGTTAGTATGGCGATAAATTTTTGACCTCTGACATGGTATACATGCCCGTGTCCAAGTTGTGACGTCTTTTCTAATTGAAGGCCAAACAAAACGGGATGTTAGGAGTTTCACCGTAGCTCTTATACCTGGATGAGCGAGATTGTGGAGAGTATTGAAAGCAGCTTTCCGAAATTCTAATGGAAGGTATGGCCGCATATTTCTCGTTGAAATGTCGCAAAAAAGTGGAGCTTCAGTTCCGTCTACTACCATAGGTTTAAATTTTAAAGCAGTGTCGGAGTTCCTAAGATCATGTAACTCGTCATCTGTGTTTTGAGCATGTGTCACGGCTGAATAATCTAATGCGCTCGGAACCTCTAAAGCCTCGATTCGCGATAACGTGTCGGCCGGGATATTATTCGAACCTTTAATAAACTGAATGTCTGTACTAAATTGGCCAATATAATCTAGGTGGCGTAGCTGTCTGGGTGAACATTTATCCGATTTCTGTAAAAAGGCATATGTTAGTGGACGATGGTCCGTAAATATTGTGAATTGCCGACCTTCAAGCATATGTTTGAAATGTCGAATGGCAGCATAAATCGCATAAAGTTCACGGTCGAAAGTAGACCATTTTTGTTGGGTCGGGGATAGTTTTGAAGAGAAAAACGCTAAGGGTTCAAAATTATGATCACTGTTAAGTTTTTTAAACTGATTGAGTGAGGCGCCCACCGCTGTGTCACTCGCGTCTGTGAAAAGCGTTAAATGGGCTTCAGGGTCAGGATGTGCCAATATAGTAGCCTCAACTAGCTGTTTTTTGCAAGATTCAAATGCAGACTTTTGCACCTCAGACCATTCGATTAATTGATTCTTTTTATTTTTCTTACCTTTTAGCATATCATTAAGAGGAGCCTGGATATGAGCGGCGTTTTTGACATTTCTATGATAGTAGTTTAATAACCCAAGAAAACGTTGGAGTTCTTTTACAGTTTTTGGTAACTCATATTTCAATATTGGTTCGATGCGTTCTGGCTGCGGTCTAATCCCGTGTTTATTTACCAAATAACCTAAAAACGATAGCTCTGGAACTCCTAAGACGCATTTTTTAAAATTAATACGTATGCCATAGTCTGAGAGTCGTTTCAAGACACATTCGAGGTGTTTCCGATGCTCTTCCTCTGAGCTGCTCGCAATTAGGATATCGTCTAGATAATCAAAAACAAAATCAAAACCTTGTAAAACTTCGTTAATGAATCTTTGGAACGTTTGGGCCGCATTGGATAATCCAAATGGCATGAATACAAATTCGAATAAGCCAAATGGAGTTGTGAGGGCAGTTTTTGGTATGTCTTCCGGGTGAACTGGGATTTGGTGATAAGCCCTGACAAGATCTATTTTAGAAAAAATGACTTTCCCATGTAGTTGATTTGAAAAGTCTTGTAAATGAGGCAAAGGGTATCTATCTGGTATTGTTATACGATTAAGGGCTCTATAATCGCCCGTAGGTCGAAAATCTTTTCCCGTTGCGGAATCTTTAGGTACCAGATGTAATGGACTAGACCAGTTTGAAGTGCTTGGCCTACAAATACCATGTTCAACCATGTACTCGAATTCACGCTTAGCTGCCACTAATTTTGCTGGGTGTAACCTACGTGGTCGAGCAAAAACAGGTTGTCCGCGAGTTAAAATTCGATGTACAGTATTATGCTTTATCTCTTTTACTTTGGGGTAAGGACGCACTACATCACTGTATTTATTTAAAAGATCCCGGTAAACCGAATTGTTTGCGATTAACGATATCTGTGGTGTATTATCGATCGATTTTTTTCCATTGCTGGCCAGTTTAGTAAGTGGATCTTTAAGACGTCCATTTTTAAGATCTATAAGTAGTCCAAAATGTCGCAAAAAATCTGCACCGATGATAGGTTTACTGACGTCAGCGAGAACAAATGGCCACTGAAATTTACGTCTTAAGTTTAAACTTAAAGTAATCACCTTAACACCACGTCCGGGTCACCACTACAGGTAACCTGTATACTACCCAAGCTACCTGCTTAAAATATTTTGCTGAATTTATGTGCAACCATGAGTTAAGTAAACTAAGGCAATCTCCTAACGAAAAACCTTTAATTTAAACAAGATAAAAATAAAGTAAAAATATTAGTTACATCCCGCGTAAAGTCGGGAGAAAGAAGACAAGCAGCTTGCTCGGTGAGCAAGATCGAGGATGAATATCTAGGTAAAAACAAGTTCATCAGTTCACTTCAGTTCTGCAACCGCGTCGGTTGCCGTGAATACACAGTTAGCAGTGCCAGGGAGTTCGAGGCAGTAGAATGTTCTGCTGAATCATAGAGTTTGTGACATGAAGAAAAGTTTTGTTTTCTAGGTAAGGGATACCACCGCAAAGCTTAAACTCAATAGGTGCCTTATATTTTTCTTATATTTATTCAAAAATACGGAATATGAGGGGGAAAAGAATAAGGTTAAAAGTATTAAAATGCTTATTGTTCTCTTATTTATTAATTTAAAAACATAAATTTTTTTTATTTGTTTATCTATTTCATTTTATTTATTTATTTTTTATGGAGAAATCAAGGCATTAATAGAAGTAAATACCTCTATGGTGGCCAAGCGGAACTGCAGTCAAAGTTGGTAGATGGGAAGTGCCGGGTGCGATCAAAAAACGCGTTCATCGATCTAGCCGTTCGGAGATTTCCGTAGTTCTCTCTAAAACTCGCGTAAATACGAACTAGATTCACTTAGGACCCCCCCCCCACACACACACACGGAGGGCATTTCTCCTGTAGGCCTAGGCCCCTAGAGTAGTCAATCAGTCTTAAGCCATACAACCAATCAACCATTCTTTATGAGATCAACATATGTTAGAATTTTATGTTGTAAAATTATAAGTGCTAATTTCTTTATTTTCTTTATTTGTTTATTAATTAATTGATTAATTAATTAATTTATTTTTTAGTGTCATATTTCTTTTTAACACATACGTTATTTTCTCTCTCTCTCTCTCTCTCTCTTTTTTTTTTTTTTTTTTTTTATCATACTTTATTCAAAGGTACAAAATACGAAAAAAAAATGTATATATAAATATATATATATATATTTGTATTACATTTGAAGAAAAATAAACTTTTGACATGAACAATAAGGATGTATAAAACTTTTAAAGTTAATAAATATTTTTACAAATATTAATATTATCAATGATTATGCATTTAACTATAAAATATTGGTATGTTTTTAAGCATTAAACTAATTCAATTTTCCTAAACTGAATTATTTTAAGAAAAACATGTTGGTGTTAATGTGCTAGTTGCCTACAAAAGAAAGGCCGAGGTATGGGTTGAATAACTTAAGTAAGGGGTGGTCTTTTTAAGGTGTTCTAGCCCATATTTACGCTTGTTTCGGAGAAAACTGCAGATAATTTCGAAAAGTTAGCCCGATGAGCGCTACCTGGTATCGAACCTGATATCTCCCGTCTACCAGCTTTGAGAGCAAAGTTAATTTTACAGTCTCAAAAACATTTGACCCCCTGAAAAACCTTTTATAAACCAACTAAAACAATTTTTAAACATTTAATGTGCTGAGAATGTATATATTTGTAAGTTATTGCAATAAATAAAATTAATCATAAAGCTAAACGGTCATCTCTCAAATGAATATATCAAATCAAGTTAACTGTTAAATCATCAAGTTTTTACTAATTAATCTTAATATCGATGAACTTTCTTACCAGTAACTACAAGGACAAATTTGATAAAATAAATTATTTTTTAAATAAATACAAATAATTTTATTATTATTATTTTTTTTATTATCAGTTTTTATAAATATATATTTTTAGACTACAGTTGCATAGTATATTATTAAAAACTAAAGAGTATTAAAATTCAGAATTTTTGATATGCAGTATGATAAGATGGTGTAAATTATTTCTATGAATATAGAAATGTAATCTAAATTTAAATAATAATTATAATAATAATAAAACGAATGTAACGTAAAGCATAATGTATCTTAGTTTGATTGCAAAGAAAAATTTTTTTGCTTTACTTTAGAGAATATCTTTAAAAACTTAACCGATAAATCACCAAAATGCGCGATCAGCGCCAAGCATTGTAAAAGGTTACTGTAGCAAGAGGGAATCTGGACAAGCGTTTGTCCACTGAGCATGCGTACTAAGTACCTGTCGTATCTCTGAGATTATCCAGGGTTTCTACCCTGTCCTGTCCACTACTGGCTCATGTGACTTTTAATACCAGATCCAGTAGTGGACACAATTCTGTAATCTAGCAATTTTAGAGTTGAATTTTAAAGCAAAAATTCAAAGGGGTCCACTACTGGGTCTTTAGTGTGTCCACTACTGACTCATTTTAAGCTCTTCAGATTTTTGATTTTTTACATATATAAATGCTACAATTAGCAATTTTCATAATACGGTCGTATTAAGAAAGAGTTAGTAAAGGTCTGAAATATTAATTATTTTTTGAAACTCTAAAATTTAGGAAATTACACAAAAAATAGCCGGAAAGTTTCCACTACTTATGCGTTTACCTTATTTTCTCTAACAACGCATCTTCTCCGACAGGCATCCTCAGGATGTCCTGTGGATAAAAGGGAAATCCTATGGACCTCCTCAAGATGTTCTGTGGACAAGTGTGTTGTTAGGGATTTATTTGATATTTCGGTGGTGTACAAAATACACCACGCGTGAACTTGTGTTAAAATATGTAGTTAAAAGTTAATACCATTCAGGCATTAAAATTTTCTTCCCAAAATTTTGACAATGTAATTTAAATCAATACAATGTCATCTTTTAAAATATTTTAATAGTTGAAAATTCGTTTTCCAAGTATGACGTGGGTGTGTGAGTCAAGGGGATGACAGATCGTCAAGGTCAGATAAAAGTCCTTGTTATCCTTTGTGAATTTTTTGTATAGAATAACAATTACCTAACTGATATTTTTGTATTCGTTTTCACATTCTGAAATTCTTTATAGAATTACAATTACCTAACTAACTGATATTTTTTAATTCCATTTTCACATTCTGAAAATTCACAACTGTTAAGTAAGCAGTAATTTTCTTCAAATTGATTTTTTAAATTTTAATTTTGAGTTTAAAAATATGAACAAATAACTTAAGTGCATTTGTCTCATTTTTTAGCTGCAAAATGATGTGCTAAAAATTTAAAGAATAAGTTTTTGGAAAATGAGTACAAATTGAACGGTTGTAATGTTGTGAATTTTTCGAATGTAAAAACAGAATGAAAAAAGTATATTAGATAATGAGTAATTTACAAGGGATTTGATGTCCGAAGACGGGGAAATTGTAAGAGGAAGAGAGGAGCCGCGACGTTAATTATCTACTCGAGAGGTATAGGCCTAGGCCTGGATTGGATGGTCTCCATGGGAAAGGGGGAAGATTTCAAGGGATCTTAGCCCGCATTCACGCGAGTTTCTGAGAAAAACCATGGAAAAATTCCGAAAAACCAGGCCGATGAGTGCAATCTAGGCAGCTCCCGTCTACTAGTTTTAAGAGCAGAACCGTAGCTTGTTAGAATAAACTTCTGTTCTAGAATGAAATTCATTCATTGAGGTGGATTTCTTTCTCCGAAACTCACATGAATGCAGGCTAGGATTAGGATACTTTAGAAAGACCTCAAAGGAAAACGGGGACATCCCACTCAGGCCCTAGAACGTGGTATAAGGAGAAGTTGGTTTTACTCTCTACACCATGTAATGGTACTGATTTGCTAATTTCTATTAAAATTTCTGAGACTATAATAAATAAACGTCTCTGCAATTTGTAAACTTACCAGTTTTGAGGGGGGGGGGAATTCTTTAATACTGGAAAAAAAAAAAAAAAAAAAAAAAAAACGTATTTTTAAAGACCCAGGTCGCGTTTGCTGCCCTAGCTTTTCGGAGTTTTTCTCTGTTTTCTCCGAAACTCGCGTAACTATGAGCTAGGAACCCTTAGAAAAACTCTAACGGAAGGCATCTCACTCAGGTTTAAAACTCTAGAGAAGCAATCGGCTTTGAACCCTTCACCAACACTATTTAATTTATTTCAAAGACAATCTACTTCAACTATATTCTCTAATATAACTGATTCAATGAAAAATAATATCATTTAGATACTCTTTCAGATCGTATTTAGTGCTTTTGAATTTAAAATTTGTATAGTTCAAGGTATTGTAAAAAGTTAATCTCTAACGAAATTTCCATATGCTTTTTTAGTGAATTTAGTGACTTCATTAAACAGAGGTCTGACTGCATTTACTTGCACTTTATACACAAGAATATAAATATTTAACTCTGAGTTAGCCATTTGCATCATTTGCTAAAATTGGTGGCATTTGAAAGAAAGATTTATGAAGCATACAGGCTCTTGGTACCAGGCCCATAAAAGATGCTATTTTCTCTCACTTGATACAGATCTTTTCATTTAATGTGAAGCACACACATTTGTTTCACAAATCTGGGGGAAAAAAAGGTCTGATTGAATCAGAGTTTTTTGAAAAATATATGCTTATGTATGATATTATATACAGGTGAGGATATATTTGTTTGTGAATTAGGTGATGTCTTGTGAGATGATGCCTTTTCTTGTAGTGAAGTTGAGAACTCATGAGCTGATATGTAAACGAATAATTGCGCATACGCTTTACCAAGTGTTTGTAATCATAAAAGATCTACACATTGAAAGAATATAGGTATTTAGGTATTGATTTGTCGGAAGAAAATAGAACAGGACTTCGACATTTTTTCCCAAATTATTAGTGACTTCAGGATCTGCCTGGTCCATTTATAAAACGAGGATTAGGAGGTTTTGCTAAAAAGAAGAGTTCATTAAATGAGCAAAATTACAGCTATATTTAATACATATTACATATTAGTGTGAGTGATAATTAAACAAAATTTCACCGAAAATTATATTTAAAAAAAAATCTCATATGCCCTCTAGTTTCTGTAATCTGTAGAAATTTTATAGAAAAACTACTTTTTTTTCTCTGCCCCCTAAACACCCCCCTCCCATCAGATATATGTAAGTCTCACTATATTTTTTAAAACTCTAAATGATAATTAAACAAAGTTTCAAAAAATATGTAAACGATTTTCGTTTGAAAATATTGAATTTGTGGGACCCCTGGAGCTCAACTATGATACCACATCTGGCAGATCATTTGAATGCACGAAACTTTTGAAATCAATGTGTTTAGCGAAATTGTTTTACTTTCAATATATTTTGGTATATCCAAACTTTTCAAACACTCTGTATAAATGAAACTGAAATGATAATAAGAAGCAGCAGAGGCTACCACGGCTTATGACGGGTGGAAAGAGTTAAACAAGTTTTACACGAGCCCAGTTTTTCCCAAATCCTCTGCAAGACCATAAAAAGAAAATATGATAAGGAATAGTTTTAATAAAAGAACATATGATAAGAAAGAAAAAGTTTTGAAAAATGAAAATTTTTATATTACTATTAGGTGAAAAAAAATATTATTTTATAATTCTTGATATATATTTTTTTTCCAAACCACATTTATATGCATTAAATCAATCATATATATTAAAATTTAAAATTATTATTGATATTTTTAATTTTATTTAAACTAAATCAATTATATATACTATATTTTAAAATATTACCTACTTTGTACAGCTATACTTAACGTAATATACATTTTGCAGTGAGTGGTAAAGAATATTTCATTGAAATTTGTAAAAAAAAAAAGACTCATATGCTCCCTCCCCCACAAGCCCTCCGTAATCTGTTGAAATTTGCTTTAAAAACTGCATTTTTATTTTTTCTTTGCCCCTTAAATCCCTCCCTTTCAGATATATGTAACTCTCGGTATATTTCTTAAAACTCTAAATGATAATTAAACAAAGTTTCATTAAAATCTGTAAAAAATTGTAAGAAGAAAAAATATTTTTTCCCTATAATCACTCTTGTCCCCCTTATTACCAAATTCTAGAAAATCAAGCGAGAATTTTTCGCAATATAATAAATGATTCAAACTATTTATAGTATTCAGACTATTGTTTCACCATCTAGAAATGTATACACTAGAAATTCTCGATAATTTCGTCTATTCAGTTTATTGGCGTGCCTTATGCGCATAGCTCGGAAAACTATATTTCTAGTTAAGTTTATTTAGAAAATGGCCACTTATTCATTCTAGAGAAAGGCGGTATATTTTTTTTCTCAGTATAAAGGGCTATTATGGGCTATTATCTGCTATAAAGGGGTTATTATTGGAAATTTACTGGAATTGCATTTTTGTTTATATTAAACGTTTTTATCACTTTCTAAATGTTTTTTTTTTTTTTTTTTTTTTTTTTTTTAACTATGAATATGATTTGAATTTGTGTATCTGTCTGTCCGGCTGTCTATCTGTCCGTCAGCCCGTACCCATCGTCCTTAAATATTTTCAGAATTTTTAAAAAATGATAGATGGGCTTCAAGTTTACTACGGAATGTTTCCTATTTATAATGGCTTTAATAGGTCCTGTATAGCTCGTTTGTGTATATGGACACACACACACACATTTAAAAAAAAAAAAAAAATCCAGTGCATTATGTTCTAGACAGACATTTTTATAAATGACATTTAAATAACTTGCTACTGTAAAAATCACATAAAAAATGACTTTATTGTTAACATGCTAAAGTAATATTTTGTATAGAATATGATATGGTTAACCTTCAGATTTACAAGGCTATGCTGAAATATTCAGATACGTTAAGGGCTGCAATTAGATTCTAAGGGCTGCATTTTCTTTTGCGTTAGACAATTTTAACACTTTTTAACAATGTTTAGGAGTGTTTATGGATACAATTAGTCTATTTGTATGCCTTTCAGTTCTGTCTGTCCGTTTTGTGATCAAGTAGGTAAAGAATATTTAAAGTTATACAACAAGTACGTTCTGTTGGAAAGTGTTAATAATCAATGCGTACCGCATGCTTTTTCATTCTTTTTTTTTTTTTTTTTTTTTTTTTTAAATGATAAAGTCACTAAAATCACATAGAATATCGTGATTGACTTCTTACGTGCTCAAAACGTATCACAGCATTTAAATTCAAATGGGTGATTTTACTTTACAAGATATTTTATCTCATAAATGCATACTGTTTTAATGTTTTTTTTTTTTTTTACTCTACATTCTTAAAGATTTGGAAGTTCATCAAGCAATTGGCTAATGTCTTTCATTGTAGAAATGGTACTGTAAGTCTTTAAGACAAGCTTCATTACTTTCTAGTGTACAAAATAACTCATATTAAAACTTATTCTTTCGAACATGTTGCAAAATTAAAAATGATAATAATTAATATACATTGCACAATAAAAGTATATAATATACTTTGAAAATTAATGCCCCGCAACAAAAATCTGTTCTGTACCTATCTGATAATGCTATTTACTTCAAACAGATGATGTGGTCAACAGTGGCCAGAGTAATAATCTAGAATGGGGATGATGTGCAATATATAAATATTTACACAACGTTGAAAATGCCAATGTAAAAAAGTATTAAATAATAAAATTGCAGTTTCGTTAGAGTTAAGCGTACCGACATCACTGCAGCTGCACTGATGACGGTACGCTTAAGTAGACAAGTATTCAGAAATATATTAAATGTACGGTTTATATGTAAATATGTGATATACTACTCCCTTCATTTAATGATAAACCTTAACCAAAAGATGATTCCCAATCATTCATTCTTAAAAAATATTCTGATATATCTTTCAGACATGTATATTCAGTAAAAGAGAATTTTTCCTTATAAAAACTATAATTTTTCGCTGAATATATTATTGACACATCATTTCCTTTACGTAGTAATGATGTTTCGAACATTGAAAATAATAATTTCAAATTTTCAACCCAAGATTTTTTACAATTATTCTGAAATGTAAAACGCTATTCGATTTCTTCGTTACTTTACTTATAACTACTAACAGATCCACCTTGTGGAATTCCTTTAATACTTTGGTATGTACGATTATTATATAAAATATAATTATTATACAAAGTGAAATTTAGTGAAGTTTTAAAGCAATGAACTGGAAATAAATGATAATAAAAAAGCACTTAATCATATTCATTCGGAGTTAAGCTGATATGCAACAGTGGTGTTAAAAATTGAAAGGAAATTAATTATCAGATAATAAAGATAAAAATTAAAAGGGATTTCTATTTTAGGTTATTCTAAGAGTAATACTATTTTTATATGATTTAATTCATATGCCCATCTAAAATAATGAACTGGGGAATGGAACATTTCCATAAACTGTCACATCCGTCATTTGGAAATCAAATCAGAATTATTATCTAGTATAATTATTTATTAAATTTATTAGCAACTAGAAGTATTGCTTTAAGAATATAACATATAAAGTCAAGGTAAAGCTATGGTATAATACTACAGTAATAGCAAAACAATTCTAATGTTTTATTTTCTAAAATTAATTTTTAAATTTTGTGACTGGTGTGACATTTCTTGAAATGGTCCAGTGTAGAAAATATGGGTATATACACATATCCAGCTGTCGTTATGTCCGTCCTAGAGGGTGACGTCTCTTAATATATTCATTTTACAATTTATGAGTAATTTTATATGAAAAGCGCGCTAATTTGTGGCAATTTCCATGGTTCAGGGAAAAAGAAGTCTTGACTCGCGTTTCCCTCCCACTGTTTGTGTACAGAAAATTATGAAGAATCGTGGCAACAAAATATTAGCGAAAATATAGTCAGATTTATTTCGAATCACCTTGAACTTACTTTAACAATAAAGAAAATTCATGTGGCGCCCGACAATAATCTCTGCTGAAAACATTATTATTTTGTTTATTTTTTATTTCGATCGCAACAGTTACAGACGTGATAACGCGTTTCAGACACATCTCCAGACAAATAATCATTAAAATTACGTATAGTCCAAATCGTAAACCAACCGTGAAGAAAACAGAATCTTACTTTTATGGAGTTATGCTGGAAAATCTTGAATCTAATTTAAATGGATGTCTGTTACGAATGCTGCAGTAAGAATAAAATATTATTTGTATTACACACAGGCGATCTGGATGTAATCGTTTGTATAATATAGGGCGGATACAGAAAAATGGCCAAAAAAGAAAGATGAAGGGGGAGGAGGCACTAACTACCCATTTCATATAGTATACATATATATATATATATATAAACTTTGAAAATTACCTAAATGAACAATAGAGTAATCAATGTAATCAGAAAGCAGATTGGGGGGGGGAAATCAAAATATTGGAATAATACAAAATTAAAGGAATGAAAGCTTGCTGAATTCCCCAAATCGTCAATGGGCATTGAAGGAATCGAGCAAGTAAATTCTGATTTTCAAAGTTTAGAGTTTATAATGCTAAAATACCTCTAAACCCATATTCTAAACATAATTACCATGTCAAAAATATGAAGAAAGGAATTAAAAAAAAGAAGAGGGAAATATGAATTTTAAACCAATATCGTGCTTACAAAATCGCAAATTTAAATTATAAACAAAAATAAAATTAAATTTGTATAAAATAGGCACAAAAAGCAGCTCTAAATTCTTATACAAAAAGATAATTTAGTTAATAAATGATTAATAAGAAACGACAATGGAATGTAAAAACACAATTTTTTAACAAAGTTAATAAACAAGTTGAAAAATGTTAATTTAATTAAAAAATAATTCAATGTAAAAATTCTATACGTGCAGTATCAACTTCTTCAGCAGGTTAGAATACTGCACTTTCAAAAAAAAAAAAAAAAAGAAAGAAAGAAAGAAAGAAATCATGTAATTCTATAAGGTTTCAGAAGATATGTCAAGCTGACATACACCAGTATGTATTCAAAAGTGAAAGAATAGCATAGCTTGAAATTATAACAACAAAAAATATTGCATTAATCCAATGTTATTTAGTATTAATAATTATTCAAATTTGAAAATAAGCAGAAATTTCATATGTAGTTTTAGAAAAGGAAATTATAAATTATTTAACATAATAAGGTGTTATTTAAATTGACATGCTAGCAAGAACATACCCGCACCTGTAACTGTTTGGGAAAAAGAAAGTTTAGACATACCATCTGCGTAATTTGAAATGTCAGCACATACTGTAGACTGGGCTTGCAAATTTTAATAAACAGCACACTTTAAATAATAAGAAAGCACCACAGAACTGGCGTTTTAATGTAATAATTACAAAACTTTGAATAAACACCATAAAATGCAATAGACCTAATACAATGCAATTGTTTCGGGCCGAAAGAACACACGACCCTTCGTCAGAAGTTTTGTAATTATTACCAAACTTTAAGCTTCAAATAGTTTAAAATTCAATATGGTCAGTCTAAACTTTTTTTTTTCTTAAACAGGTACAGGTAGGGGTATGTTCTTGCTGGCATGTCAGTTTAAAACTTAATGTTAAATACTTTATAATTCCTTTTTCTAAAACTATATATGAAATTTCTGCTTATTTTCAAATTTGAATAACTATCAACACTAAATAATATTGGATTAATGCAATATTTTTTTATTGTTATAATTTATTATGCTATCCTTTTACTAAATTATTTTTCAATACATGATGGAGTATGCTAGTTTGACATATCTTTTGAAACCTGTTAGGATTACACGTTTTTTTTTTTTTTTCAATTTGCAGTATTCCCACCTGTTGAAGAAGTTGATACTGCACTTACTGAGTTTTTCGCTTGAATAAATTTTAAATTAAATTAACATTTTTAATCTTGTTTATTAACTTTGTTAAAAAAATTATTGTGTTTTTACATTCCACTGTCATTTCTCATAAATCCTTATTAATTAAATTAGATTAATATATATATATATATATATATATATATATATATATATATATATATATATATATTAATATATATATATATATATATATATATATATATATATATATATATATATATAATTTATTGATGATCAATCTAAATGTTTGTTTTTTTATTTATCACTATGTTAACTGTTTTAAAAGTTTAATCTTATTGTCTCTTACATTAATATTGTATCGTGTTCAATACTCTTATATTTCTTGCTTCATGTAAATTAATATGCAAATGTATGATGTTTGGTAATATTTTGGTTATATTTTTTTCCCCATATCTGAAATATCTTTTATTTCAATGCTGCAGTACTTCAGTTGTTGGTCAATGATAGTGATTTTATATAATTTCATATATCGTTGTCTCAGAAACAATTCATTTCTTATTACGCTACTGTTATAACTGCCTTTGATAAAGATCTAGAAGATTATTATTATTATTATTATTATTATTATTATTTTTGAAAATTTCAAAGTTGTTTTTCTTCATTTATTAACTTTTCTGTATCTTTTGCTTTGTATAATGCTCCACTTTCGTATGTACTTATTTATTGACCAATTCCAATTTTCCATCCTGGTGTTTAATCCTTCCAATAAATTATTTTTATTATTATTATATTCCTGTATTATCAAACAAATAAAGCCCCTAGCGGAGGGCACTTCACCTGTATACCTAGGACTCTAGTGTAGTCAATATTTCTTAACCCACACAACAACAACAACATAAAATCATTATCAACAATCTCTCTCCCAAAACAAACTCTTAAACGAATGAACACATGAACATCAAATTCGGATGTTATGTTCGTTATCAAACCAATAATAGAATTTTAAGGTAACTTTGAAGCAGAGAATAATTTTTTAATTAGTATTAATTGTGTGTCACTAATTCCTTGTTTTAAGAAAGGAGAAACTAGTTGGCATAGGTGGACTCTGCTTAGTTCCCCATCATATATTTGTTCTAATAAATTTCTAACTATAGCTCATACTATATTCATCTTACAAGAAAATCTATCAATCACTCAGCAAGATCGTAGAGTGAAATGCCCCCCACCCCCACCCCCTCAAATAAATAAATAAATAAATAAAAAAGCTACTTCGATACATTTACCTTATCCTAATTTGCTGTTTCGTGTTATTAGGGTCAGTTTCTTATTTCAGTTTTCATGCAACTCAGTTTCGAGTCCAATAATCCCCATAATGCAAGTTTCAGCGAAATATTGCCGTTATCTGCCATGTTAGGAAATCGCAAATTTCGAATAACAAAATTTACGCCAGTATCATAAATAATATTTTAAATTTGGTCAAATGTTTTTACGTTAATAATAATCCTCATAACAGACGTTTATGCAAAAATTTTTCCTATTCTTTCATGTTAAGAAAAATCATAAATTTTGAATAACTTACGAAGTTTTCAAATTTTAATGTTAAATTTTTTTTTTTTTTTTTTTTTTTGTCAGTCTTATAAGAGATAATTTAAAGTTGATCCGACCTATTTTCGATCATTCGTTCTTGAGCTATCATGTACATAGACTAACAAACTGGCAACATACAGATGGATAACTTATCGATTTTGAGATTTTCGGAATTCTCACACCTCAAAACGTATAAAAAAACTAAAATAAAAAAACGGGAGCGAGTTTAGAGAAATGAACTAAATAAAAATGGAACTGAGAATACATTAAGGTTGGGCAAAGATACACTGCTCCAACTAATAAATTACAACTAACCTTTTCTTCCTTTAATTACTTTTCTTTTGCTTCTGTAATGCTCTTTTAGAATAAATAAATAAATAAATAAATAAATAAAAAATAAATAAATGTAGCTATTGATTTGTAAACTACGAACAGCGTCAAAATAATAATAATTATCATGTTTTTATTAACTCGATTTCTTGTTTGTCCAGTACAAATCTTGCAATCGATTTTTAACTAACTTCCCGACTAGCTAAACAATTAAAACTTTAAAAATAACAAGAAATTCTTTTTTTTTTTTTTTTTTTTTTATTTATTTATTTATTATTAAGTTTCTAAGAACCATGTCATTGAAATTTTATGTTAATAATTTTATGTTAATATTCGTTTACAATTATGTGGGAAAAAGAGAGAGAGAGAGAGAGGGAGAGAAGTCTCCTCTCTTCCTCAATTTCGCCGTCTTCGGTCACCAAATCCCTTGCAACTCGATGAAGATTTTTTTTTTTTTTTTTTTTTTAATAGAATTGCTCATTATCTAATGTATTTCTTTAAATTCCGTGTTTACATTCGGAAAATTCACAACCGTTCAACTGGGTACTCGTTTTCCAAAAAATTATTTTTTTAATTTTTAGCATTTCCTTTTATAACTAAAAATGAGAAAATTGCACTTAGTTAAATTTTTTGCATTTTTAAAATTCAAATATAAAATATAAAAAAAAATCAGTTATTAGCAAACAAGTACTAATTTAACATTTGTGAGTTTTCAGAATATGAGAACGGAATTAAAAATTATCAATTAGGTAATATGAAATTGTAATATAAACAATTTTCTCCATGGAATAACATGGAATTTGGCTAAACTTAACGATCTGTGATGTCCCCTTAACTTAAAAAAAAAAAAAAAAAAAAACTGTCTAATATCTCATATTATTCTTAGATTTGCCAGACTTGGGAACTCTTTTTATTTAATAGTCACCAATAATTTTGAGAAGTGATCTTTGATATACATAATAAACGATTGATCTTCGAAATGATTAGTCAACCGTTACAATTAAAATTTAGTGGTGGACAATGAATAAAAAAAATACTCAAATTTCGCAACACTGGTTATTAGAATCCCAATACAACACTGAGGTAAAATCTTTAAGTAAATTGGTAGATACTTTGTTTAGAGTAAATCCTACGACTTTTAAAGTATTTATTGTTACATATGGGTGTGGAGTAGTGTGTAGTTCATAATGCCACTGCATTTCTACTTGATCTGGTCTTTAATTTACAATTCAATTATTTATGCTTAATTTAATCATTCAATGTTTATCATATTTGAAAGGATTTATCTTTAAGCAATATAGATATAGGAAAGGAGACTTGGTGTTAGATAAATAAACATAGGAAAAGGCTTCAACGTATAAAACGCCATAGGGGATAATGAAAAAATGCAGACGGCTGTTTCGGTGGCATTGAGCGTACTGTCATCAGTGCATGAATGGTGACAGTACCATTAAAGAAGGTGCACTAATGATGGTACTCTCAATGCTACCGAAACAACTGTCTGCATTTTCCATTATTCCCTTCGGTGTTCTATACGTTGAAGACTGTTACTGTATTTACAATTAAAGGTACAGTCGGTAACAAAAGTGTCCGAACACTAGCAAAAATTCCTATGTAAATAAAGTACACTTCATACTTTTTTGTTAAATAAATCCTTGTCGAATCCTGTTCTTAGTCAGTGTAAGAACATGATTCGATAAGGAATTATTTAACAAAACCGTATGAAGTGTACTTTTTTTACATAGAAATTTTTGCTAGTGTTCGGACACTTTTGTTACCGACTGTACTATAGCAGACGGGAAAACTGCTTAAGGTGTTTATATTATCTGATCCCCCCCCCCCCTCTGAACATAATTAAGTACCAAGTGAGTATTCAGGATTGTTTTCAAGTTTAATTTTTTCACTTTTAATTCATTTCTATTAATGACGATCTTGTTGATTTATACCTGACATATGAATTGCTGTTTCTTGGAATACTGCTATATTTCTATCATTACATGTGCATTTTTAACCCTTCTGAAAAGTTTTCTACAGCCCTTGATAGGAAACTTTTTAGATAATTTGGTGTATATTCAATATTTTGCTCTTTTACATTACATATTACATGATTTTTTTCTCTCTGGATTTTATCAAGTATTATTAAGTATCATTATCAAGAGAGTGTTAAGAACTTTTGTCAAGTTTCATAATTTTTGCATTGAATTTCTCTTAATAACGATCTTGCTGATTTATACTTAATATTTAAATAGCCTTAAATTACTGCTATATTTGTATCATGATATGTACCAGGGTTTTAATTCCTTAAATATTGATTTTAGACATATATTATAAATTGCAAAGTTGTGTAAAAAAGTAATATATATATTTAAAAAAAAAAAAAAAAAAAAAAAAAAAATCCTTTTGAAATTGTCAAGGATTCTATTTCAAAAACTACAAGATTTAAATTTTTATACGTCATCCATGCGAAAAATTTCCAGTAGATGAAATGTGCCCCATACACTAATAAAATGATTAGAAAAATTTCAGCACTGTTATCATAAAATGTCGCAGAGTTATCACAAGACATAAAAGATGACTTGAAACCATTTTTAGATGTCTTAACATAAGTTCTTTCTCCATTTTTAAAAAAGATACTGCAAGATCACGTTTGAAGACTAGATTGAAATTACGAGTGAAATCAGTGATAACATAAATAAATAAACACATTTACATTTTAATTAATGACTAATCTACCAACAATTTTCTTTAAACATATCTCTAAGACAATTTATGATACATTGCTTAAATTTTGTGTATGACTTTTTTAAAGACATACAACATATTTCACTCATTACAAAAACTTTTTTGTATGGAAGCCATGCAAAAATTGTAAATTTTGTAATTCTTGAAATCGAATTATATGAAATTTTTGATCGATTTTATAAAAAAATGAAATTTTTTTAAATACATATTTATAAATTTTTATGCATAATCTAAGATAAATATATAAAGAATTAAAGCAGCGGTCAAGGTTTTTCGTACACCACATACAGTCATTTGCAAGTTTAAGACCAGTAGCCGATTTTCAGTATTTTAACACATTGCATCATTTGCGCAGATTATTGCGTCATCTCAGACGCTCATCAGACGCATTCTACTGCTATAAATAAAGGTGGCCGGCACGTTTATTGCCAGTTGTTTATTGGATTTTGACGTAGACATTGCTGTTGTGTAACTATTGTAATGGGTAAAAAACCTTCACTTACTGTTACAAAAAGGTCAGAAATATTGACCCTGCATAAAATTGGATTTTCTGAACACCAAATAAGTTTGAGGGTAAATGTGAGCAAGGCAGCTGTGCATCAAGCTATTAGTAAATCTAAAATTTCGGGAAAATTTGTGGACCTTAAGAGAAGCGGTCACCCTAAATAAACGAGTGCACGTGATGATCATGTGATAAGAAGGATGGTCGTACAGTCGGTAACAAAAGTATCCGAACGCTATCAAAAATTCCTATATTAAAAAAGTAGAGTTAATACTGTTTTGTTAAATAAATCCTTGTCGAATGACGAATCATGTTCTTAGTGAAGAGCAGGATTTGACAAGGATTTATTATACAAAACAATATTAACTCTACTTTTTTTATATAGGAATTTTTGCTAGTGTTCGGATACTTTTGTTACCGACTGTACGAGATCCAAGAAATCCTGCAATACGATTAGACATTCTGTGGCTGCAAAAGGCACCAACGTCAGTTTGAGTACTATTTCAAGACGTTTGGCTAAAGATTTTGGTTTATCATCCCATAAACCTGCAAGGAAACCTCGACTTACTCCAAGTATGAAAAAGAAAGTTCTCTTAAGCTTCACAAATTTTCCCGAAATTTTAAATTTACTAATAGCTTGATGCACAGCTGCCTTGCTCACATTTACCCTCGAACTTATTTGACGTTCAGAAAATCCAATTTTATGCAGGGTCATATTTCTGACCTTTTTGTAGCAGTAAGTAAAGGTTTTTTACCCATCACAATAATTACACAAATGCACTGTCTACTACAAAATCCAATAAACAACAAGCAATAAACGTGCCGGGCACCTTTATTTAGAGCAGTAGAATGCGTCTGATGCAATCAGCACACGAGATGACATGATAAACTGCGCAGATTATGCAATGTGTTAAAATACTGAAAATCAATTACTGGTCTTAAACTTTTGCAAATGACTGTATATATATGTAGTTCAATTGATCAGAAATTCATATACCAATATATTCTCAAAAATTATACTCAAGTAAGTGAGTGCACGGGCAATCTTATTCGTTTAGAAATAGTGTAATATATAATTTGCATCTTTCTTTGATTCTGTAAAAAAGTATATTTTGGAGCTTTTTTAAGACAATGTTTGACGCTTTAAGCTTCTACTGAATAGCACCACTAAACACTGGATATCTCCATTATTTTTGTACTAGTGATGACTTTAGGATGTACTAAAATTATCATAAAAATAATATAATTTTGGTACATCCTATATTTATCATAAGAATGATATAAGAATACTAACAGAATTGTTAAATGAATTTGAATTTTTTTTTTCTTTGATATTTTTGAGCTAGAAAAGTAACTAAAAGTTTTCTTTATAGGTTTGATATAATTAAATTGTAGAAGGTAACTTTTGCAGCTGTCATATGTTTCTGATGGTGACGACAACAACAACAACAACAACAAAATTTTCAGTTCATAAAATATTAATGATTATTTTCACAAACAATAATTTTTTTTTAAATTTGTTCAGAGAATACTTATACACATTGAGCAACATTTATTTTATATAGTAAAGGCAATGCCTTTTCCCACACAGCCACTTATATCCATTAGACATCTAAATTACATCCAATGATCCATAAAAAGCACAAAATATCTTAAGAATGTCTATTAAAACTGCTAGATATCCAGTACTAATTATAGATATCTGTTAGATGTTTAAATGTCGATGAAATTTAGATGTGCCTTTTTCAATGTCTAATAGATGTAACATGTTAGATCAAAACAAGATTTAGATATATTTAATATCTATTAGATGTAATAAGTCCAATTATTGGATATTTGGAGATTTATTGGCTATTTAACAGATATCCAATGCATGTAAAAAAGAGTGACATTTGTCGTGCTAATACATAACTGTAAGATGTTTATAGAAGTTTAATGGATCGTTTTTTAAAACTTTTATACAGAGGCTGTTCGCACATTTTTTAGACAAATTTGATGGAGTGTACTGAAGCAATTTCACTCATATTTCGTGTTTTATTTGTTCAGTTTGATAGCCCTTGTTCTTAACTATCATTCTACATCGTAATTTCTATGATAATAATGCTTTTTATAATATCGGAAGAGGTATATTTTTCTACTCCTCTTGAACGGCTTTTCAAAGTCCACAAAGCGTTGTAGGTCGGTGTTTGGATAATGTTGATTTTAAGAGTCAAAAAACACAAAAATCCAACAGTGATACATCAGGAGATTTAGCAGGAATATCAGTGAAGGGTATGGTTTTAATTCCCGTTTTTTGTTCCATTTTTTTCTAGAAAAGCAATTGCGGATTGCGATGTGTGGCTGCTTGTTTTGTCTTGATACAGTTCAACGGATTGATAGCATTGTGGATAAAGATCTGGATTTTCATGTTTAAAAATTGGAATTAAAATATGTTCTTGATAGTATATAGAGCTGATTTTGACATTTTTGTCACATTTTTTTTTTTTTTTTTGCTTTTATCTTGCGATTGTATAAAAAACCAGTGACAATCATAAATCTTTTAGAAAAACTTTGTTTTGATGCTTTGAACCATGTAGCAAAAATTTTTTTCTCCACTTTTGTGATAATAAATTGATCTTTTTTTATTGTAACCACTTAAATAGACCCAAGATTCATCTATTGTTGCGACATTTTTCCATTTTTCTCCTGATAAATGCTTTTCATAAAGATTTCACTAAAAACTCTCTTTGGAAAGAGCGGAAACCTATCCTTCCATCCACTGCCTTTTTAAAAGCGCATTTTTGCATCTAAACAAAAATTCTAAATATCAGAAGATAAATAAAACTTCCAAAAATATAACTGTTGTGAAAATAAAATTCTCCATGCAAACATTTTTTTCTTACTGCGAAATAAAATCGTCTAAAAAATGTGCGAACAGCCTCTGTAGATGTCTTATGGATGTAAGTGGCTATGTAGGTTATTACTTCAGTTGGTATTTGTATTTTAATTTTAGAAATGCATCTAGTTTTATGTTGGTTTTTATGGTGTTTTTATAAAACAGTTGTATTTCAGTTGTATTTTATGAAACAATTGTATTTCAGTTCACCTGTATAAAACTATCGTATTTCAATTGTATTTTATAAAATAATTTTATTTCAGATCGCCTTATATGAAATTTCAGGAAAAAAATAAATTATAAAATCCAAGTACACTGCAAAAAACAGCACTTTATTTTATCAAATTTATAGTAAAGTACAAAAGAGATCACAATAAAAATCTGAATACAGATAAAATATAGGATAAAAAAATTATACATAACAAATAACATTTAAAAAAATAACTTCACAGTTACCATTTAAGTAACAAAAATAACTATAATAAACATCTACAAATATGACAGTTGTTTAGGCTGTGAACTAACAGCATTTCACTTCAATAAATACACTGGGGGTATTTTAAAATAAAAAGAAATAAGCTTTTCTTATCTTTATGCATTCCATGGAAATGAAACACAAGTGGCAAAAAATAAAAAGTTCATATAAATTGTAAAAGCTATCAGTTTTTTTTTTTTTTTTTTTTTAAATTCAAGATATATTTTACATAAAAAAATAACTATGTTATAGCTACCTAATAATGATATAAAATAATGGAATAATAACATAAAATATTATTGTGTATATAATGCTGATAAATGGTATTTACCTAACGTCATCTCATATGATGAAAAATCAAAAGCTCCTGAAATGAAACACAAGATTTGAATGGCCTACGTACGATATATTTTTAATAATTGAAGGTAAATGTATTTTGCATGACCCTGTGCTGTTAAATCAATAATTACCATTTCATCCAAGTGTGAATAAAAAAAATGATGAAGTAACCACAATGTACAAAAAATAAAAATATATAAAAAATTAACCGTTACTAAAATATTAGTTCTTTTAAGTAGGCTATATTAAGCACCCAAAAAAATGTTAAGTCTTTTCTTAAATGTATTTAGAAATTTTAGCATTTTGAAGATCACGAATTCATGAAAAAATGCAAACTGAGAAAATGCAATTTAAACATTTGTACAAAACTGTAAAAAGTACATCAAAACACATACAAATTGTTGCCTGAATATATAATTTTTTTGAACGAACCTAGATGGCAAAAAAATTGTTCCTGTATAAAATTTTAAAGAAGAAGGAAAAAACAATGTTAAATTAGAAAATATATAATATGAACTTTTAAAACAATAAAAAGTTTAAAGTTATATAATGTTTTAATAAATTATATTCGATCAAAAGTATTACAAATCTGAAACTAATAATAATATCTGTAATTTTAGTGTACAAATTATTTTTCAGTCTTCAATTGTAAATATATTACAAGTGAAAATATAAAGATAATTTGCATTTTCTAAGCTACAGAATTAGCCATGTATTTTCTAATTTTTTACATAAGTAAATTCATGTTAAATTAGTAAAGTATGAAAAAGGCAGTTTATTCTTTTATTATATCATTATTTTTTTTTCCTGATAAAAACTTTAACTTTATTTTACAATATAATTTGTTAAATAAAGCTATATTATTACAATTTAATAAAAATAAAAATAAAAGTATTACTGATTATTAAGAAACATACGTGTTATCATTAAAATTCTCCTCAACTGGAATCACATATTTAAAAACACACTTAGAAAATTACTTCTGTATTTATTTTGAGACACACTATAGTTGTATTTATATATTAGTAATAAGAAAATATTTATTCCAAAAAATGACATATAAAAAATATCTATTTACAAATAATGTTTAAAAATACCATATATTTTATAGAAAATAGCACTCACAACACTTTGATAAAGAAAGACTTACATCAAGCAATTTGAAACAATTTCTATAACCTGAAACATATTAGAAAACAGACTACTAAGATTAATTATAGGAAATATTCTTCAGGAGGATAAGCGCCATCTAGTGGTAAATGAAACTAGACTTGGACTGAGTAATATACGCTTCATTGAAGTTTCATCAGATCATGGGTAAAACTGGATCCAAAGTTCAATGAGAACATATGGGCTAATGACTTTTTAAAAATCGAAACAAGTTAAAGAGACAGGGTATTTCAGAAAGGACTCCCAACTTTGAAATGACGTAACTGCGAAACAATGAGAAACAGAAAGGTCAAACAAGTAGTATCAGTATGTTGGATGGACAGGTCTGGAATTTGTTATATACTAAAATGTAAAAATGGTTCCAAGATTCTATAAAAGTTGGCGCCACAAGCACATGAAGCTTTAAATAGTACTAAGAAATGAAGAAAGGTGATTCGTCAGTCTGTGTCATTGCTGCTAATACGTATAAAGGAGTTGTATCAAATTAGTTATTACAAGGAAATTGAACATTATGTTGTATTAATTGGAGCTACGTGTTTTTATGGTACTGGAACACCATCGTTTAGGTCGAAGCTCGACAATGTTAAGGCGAAGCCTTCGACAAAATTTAATGTTAAAAAAGGTTCAGACCAGAAAACAATTTCTAGTTTATTCATATAAACATTCCAAACATGTCTGCCCAACACCTGATTCACCTTTCTCTCAGTGTTTTGCAGTTATGTCATTTAAAAAGTTGGAAGGTCCTTTCTGAAACACCCTGTATATGCTGATGACTTTTTTAATTAAAACAAGTTGAAAATATAACGTTAAAACCACTGATGGTTTTCAATAGATCCCCCTTCATTTTATTATGAAGCAAAGAGACTAATAATAATAATAATAATAATAACAACACATTATGCGTTTATTTTCTTTAACTAATCTAAATTTTAGTACAGAAAATCAAGCACTTTCTATTTTTAGACACTATATAGTTTTACAACAAAGCAATTTCTTTTATATTTCCCTTTTAAAAATAAAGCTATGAATACAGATTTTCCAGATTTACTCCTGCATAATTGAAACAAATGGTAGTAATACTACTACTAATTTGTATATAGGGACTAAAAAAAATTACGATATATTATAGTCTATGAGAAGTATTTTTAATACTTTTATACTGCAGAAAGCATAACTAAATTAAGATACATCATCGTCATCCACATTCTCAACTGCTTTTTGTAATAATGCTAATCATAACTTGTTCAAGTTACGGTTAGGAAAGTATTTTATAATCTATACGAACTGCATAGGTTTTCATTTCTTGTGTAAATTAACCTTATAATTATGTATATATTCCTTTTCTTGAATGTTGTAACCTTCGGTACTATCCACAACTAATCTGGAGCTTCAACTTGCATTTGGTTCAAAATTAAGATAAAAAATGAAACAATAATTAAGGTCACTATTTTTAACAAAACATTTCATAGACTAATTAAATTCTTTCATTGCACTATCACAGATAAAAAAAATAATATATGTATATGTATACAAATTTTTTAGCAGCTATTTCAGAAATGTAGTACCAAATTCTTGGTATATGTAGAAATAATTTATTTTTAAATAATTAATCTTGATAAAATGAACTCAAAAAATTCTTATTTGCAATGAAATTTGGTAAATCTGATGTAGATCATGCTCATGCTCATACAATGTATAGTACACAAGATAGTCCATCAGTTCATTTCGAAATAAATTTATTGATGAAGTCCATATATTTGGATACCCTTGTGTATACGCCTGGCGCATTTACAGCTCCGCAGTCACTTCGCCATGAAACGGTTCCAACAATGAAATACTGTCCAGTGGAATTTATTATCAGAGTTCTCCTGAAACATAAGAAGAAATAGAGATGTAAAAAGGGATTCACACTTAAAATAATAATAACTAATAATAATTATAAGTGTAAAAAAAAAAAAAAAAAAAAAAGATACAAGAAAAATAAATTTAGGAAAAACGTACTGTTCAAAATTATTAGTTAAATAAATGGAATTTTAAAAAATGAAAAAAAAAAAAAAAATAAAAAAAAAATAAATAAATAAAAGGGGGGGGGGGGTTAGAATTATTATTATTATTTTGTAATGCAGAGTGTATATTAATAGAACGTGTAATATTTTTTGAAAACATGAACTCAATATACAAATTACATTTAATTAGTGAAAGCTGGTAGTTCAGTACATTTATATTTAATTTTTTTTTTAATGTAATTAACTAATAGCATAATTAATTTGAAAAAGCGCGAAAAACCATAAATATTTCCATAGCGCCATGAAAACATCCAGGCGAGTTCAACTATGTTTTGTTTTTCAATTACCTTTTCAATAATTAGTAATTGAGGTTTATTAATTTGATTAATAAATACCTATTCTTTCTTTTAGAGCTCAATTGAATACAATATTATTTATAAGTTTCTAAGGTAGGAAAATATACATTTATATAAGCACGGAAACAAATAGTAATATAGTATAATAATTAATAAATAATAATTAATAGGATGTTGAGTTTAAGAAGATTAATATGTAGCATCTGTGAAAATTCGTAGAATTATATTTGAAATATCATCGCCATCTTCCTATTCCCACATTATTTTATTTATTTATTTATTTATTTTTATGTTAATTATTTTATATTTTATCCTAAAGCACATACTTTAAAAATACATATTTTTTTTCCCCTTCCATTACCCAGTTACTGTAGATAATGGAAGTATTGTAATCGGTCAAAAATTTCGATATCGAGTTTTCACCTGATTTACATGTTTTGGTCACCTGAGACCAAAAAAGTGGTTTTTAGCAATTGGTCAGTGTGTATGTGTGTGAGAAATTTTCTGACTATCATACCTCTAAAGTGGGGAAAAAAAAAAAAAAAAAAAAAAAACGATGAAGAAACTTTATGCTTAAAGCTATCCGGTGTATCGATGACTTTTCCAATTTTTGGTGAACATTAGGAAACCAGAAGTGGGGCATGGAAAACTGAAAGTGAAGCCGTTGTCCGTATCCCAAAAACGACTTTAGAGATTTTCTTCAAAGTCACTGTATAAACCCCCTTTTAGATGTTCTTTCATATATATTAGATGGTTACTACAGAAAAACTGATAGGCGTCCTGAATTAATTGGTCAATTTTAGGTCTTGAAAGTGGGCTCATTAAATAACGGCTCCACGGAATTTCTTCAAACTCGCCATATTAATTTTCATTTAGATAACTTTTCGTATATAATTGTTAGTTTCCGGCGAACAGATGGTAAAAATTTTGGTAAAAATCGAACGCGGGACCGAAAGTCGCTCTCTCAAAAATGGCTTTAACGATTTTTTTTTTTTTTTAATTTGCTGCATAAATCCTTTTTTAGATGTCTTTTTTGCATGTAAAACTTGTATTTTTTCTAGAAAAACGATAGACGTCCTGATTAGATAGGTTAGTTTTAGATCTCGGTAATTCGTGCTTCAAAAAACAGTTTTACCGAAATTTTTAAACTCGCTTTATAAATTCTTTTTAATATGTCTTTACGACGTAAGTATTAGTTTGCTATTACAGGAAAAATGTTAAGCGCCTAATTTATTAGGTTATTCTTTTATCTTTTGTCAACACTGTCTGCAAAAAGAGTTTGTGTAATATCGGTATTGGAAGTCGTGTGGTTGTTACACACTGGATTTTTTAATTGAGGAAAGTAGATTTCTCAGGCATGCAGTATTAACGTATCACCTTCTGAACAAGTTAAACTTCAAAACGCTAGATGTAGGAAACAGGGGAACTACTATAACTCGACATTTCGATAATTCGCCTACGTATTTCGGCCCATGTGGTGGCGGAATATTTACCGCTCTGCTTTCAGTTACCAGTTGCCGGGTTCGTGTCTCGGAAAGGTATTCGTAGTTGTTCAAAATCTAATTTAAGCAGTACGTCCCAATCTAGTTAGCCTTACTAATGGGCTAAAAATGAGCGCCTAGTGATAAACCCATCCAAACCCACACAATTTAACAGTTACCACATTTTTCTGTGCATAATCGGCATGTCTCCTAAATTAGTTTCACACCGGAAATTTTAATTAACAGGCAATGCTATATTTAACCGATATTTTTGTCTCGTACAAATATACCCTTTCCTGTGAATTAAATGTTCTGGTATAAAACATAAACTTATCTGATCTGCGGATTATACGTAGGAAAATACGGTACAATTATCATTCAATATGCTTAGCATAATGTTAATTTCAAAGAGAAAATTCTTCGCTATGTTTAACATGTTTTAGCAAGAGTATGTCAATATATATTTTCACTATTTATTTATTTGTTATTATTTATTTATTTATTTTGCTGAGATTGTATGTTTTGTACTTTCAAGAGAAACGTGTGCGTGAAAGAGAGAGTAATAAAATGTTCCGGGTAAAAAAAAAAAAAAAAAAAATCAATAGTTTCTCTAATTGGATACTTATATTGCTTTGAAAAAATAAATGAATAAATCAGTCTAGAAGATATTAAAGAATTCGAACTTAGAAAGCTTTTAAAGGATTACAAATTCGAATTCTATAATATCCTGTAGATAAAGTTTTTAAAACTTTAAATATTTTGGTAGTCTATGAAAGTATAAAAGTTTTATGCATGACAGCAAAATATATTTAGCTCTTGGGAAGGTGTGGTGCTGCATGGATTAAAGCCGGTTGTATACTCGAGGGAACAGTCGGAGAAAACCACGGAAAACATTGAACGGCTATGCTGATGAAAGTGACCGGCGCTTGAACTTGGCAGCGATGAATAAAAAACATAGGTGGTGCAGAGCGTAGGGATTAGGGCCGATTGCCTTCACGAAAATCCTAGCCCATATTTACGTGAATTTCTGAGAAAACTACAAAAAATTCCGAACGGCTAGGTCGCCGATTGCAATCTGGTTTCGAACCCGACCCCTCCTTTTTATCAGCTTCGAAAGCAGAAGCTCTCGGCCATTAGTGGGGCTAGAAATAATAGGACAAAACTAATGCGACATCTGGTTAGGTCGACATACTTTTTTTTTTACATTCTTGGGATTGTTGAAATAATAAAGTGTCACTGAATTATCTTTCATTAAATATGATAAAAGAATCGTCATTATAAACAACATTGATTAAGCATTCTGTTAGAAATATCATTATTATTAATTGCATTAAGGGGGAAAAAATTAAAGCATAAAACTTTAAATTTTTATTACTAAAATTTAGAATGTTACTTTTGTGAATGTTGAAACAAATATTGGAGTTTATAATAAAGGTAGAAAACTTTCCGTTGGTATATTAACACGACTGAACAGCCGATTTATGCAATACCAATAAAATACATTTATACAAGAGACATATGCAATTTATAATAATCCTTACTAGAAAGTTTGGCATATATAGAATAAAAAATATTATATATATATATATATATATATAGTTTGGCATATATAGAATAAAAAATATTATATATATATATATATATATATAGTTTGGCATATATAGAATAAAAAATATTATATATATATATATATATATAGAGAGAGAGAGAGAGAGAGAGAGAGAAACATTACATATCTTATTGAAATAAAGAACATATTTAAAAAAAAGGAGAGAGAGAGAGAGAGAGAGAGGAGCGAAGGAGGAGGGGAGGGGGGAGGGATAAAATTGTGACTAGTTTTGAGCAGGTCTGTCCAACCTGAAACTCTTGGAGGGCTGCATTGGAATTCTGTTTTATTCAGGCGGGCTGCACTGTATGTACGCATGTATGTGCTTGCTTATATATGCTTGTGAGTAAATGAATCATGTCCTTTTTCGGAAGAGAAGAAGGTGAAGATTTAGAGCAAAATACATTAATATTTCATGCATAAATTAACAATAGAACCGTCAAAAATTTATGACTATACATTAATAGTCGTAATAAAAAAGAATGAACAATGGATAATAACATTAAATATATATATATATATATATATATATACAACAGTATGTTGTTTATTTAGCAACTGTTGGAAGCTGTTTTCAATTTAAAAATTCAGAACATATTTATTAATTGAGTTAACCACAGTTCTCAAACTTTAAATGTCGTTAATTTTCTCGCGGGCCGCATGCAGCCCGGGGGCTGCGGTTTGGCCACCTCTGGTTTTGAGAATATTTTGTTGAGGTTTCAACTTTCAGTTTCAAGAGTGTAAATAATTTCAAGTATTTCATTAAAAAATAATTCAAAATTTACTTTCAAAGTATTATTTTTTTAAACTAATAAAACTACTCAGAGATCATTCATTTTAGAAATAATTCATTGAGATATTTATCAACTTGTACTAAAAAAAAAATAATTCAATATGTTCATTTAGTAAAAATATTTATGATTTTAGCAACTGTTTTTATCATTGGGAATATTGCATTTTTTAAATATTTGTAATAACTACAGTTTGATGTTTCATTATTCTACTTCAAAAGTTTCTTCTCAAAGTCTAATGCAGATCAACATGTTCAGCATGCAAATTAAATTCATGTTGTCGCGAGTTTATCGCACTACGCTAGTGCCCGGACGCCCCACTAACCTTGGCAATGGCCTCAATTACTCACTAAAAGAGTTAAAGGTTAGTAGTGGAGACATGCATAAATGATTTTGTGCTCTGCATGAGGCATGGATTAGTGTAGCCTACAAAATGACTTTTCCCGCTTTAAATAAGTTAAAAGTGCATTTAACTGGAAAAGTTCATGTTGTTATTAAAACTTCTGGTCAGATTCTCGAAATTGAGTTTTAGTTATATTTACACGTTTTGAGGTTCCCTGAATTCGAAAATCAAATTTTTAACAGTTGGTGTGTGTGTCTGTCTTTCTGTGTATCTGTCTTTTATCAGCATACCTCAAGAACAAATAGTAGAAGGAAGACCAAACTTGGTATTCTATTGGGTGTAGTAAGAAGTTTTAAAGCGATTTTTGGGTAACGTCTACTGGGAAATAGTAAACTAATCTGTACATCGCAATTGTTACATGAGATAGGAAATGGTTCATAGTGATAGTAATACCAATGCAGAAACTGAAAGAAAATTGAAAGTAAAGTCGAAGTTTCGAAAATTAAAGCTAAATAATCATCACTGCATTCATTACGAATTTCACAAAAAAAAATTTTTGTAAACGCATGTTAATCAACCTGTTCTGCTTTCAGGAGAGATATCGTATCGAAAAGCACAACTAAATTTCGGTTTTGACATTTAAAAGGTGGTGATTTTGATGCTACTGATCGGGAACATTGCAGGTTTTTCAAGCACTGTTCGATGAAAATTCATTTCAAATATTCAAAGAACTTACTGAACAATTAGAAGTAACACAAACAACGATTTTTAATCGTTTATATGCAGTAGATAAGATATAAGATTCAGAGAGCAGAAAAATGGGTGCCGCATGAATTGAACGAAAGGAACAACGATGAACGTATCTTGAGGCGCCCGAATCTGCTAAACAGGCAAGACAGAAAAATTTTGTAGAAAATCGTGATGGAAGATGAAAAAAAAAGGTATGTTTTGGCAATTTTAAAAGCAAAAAAAAAGTTAGCTGAATCATGGTGAAGTAACAATATCAACACCAAAACGAGCCTTTTACTGTTAAAATTTCTTCCATGCATTCGATGGGATATAATGAGTGTGCTCCATTACGGACTGTCGATAACTGATATAAATGTAACTGCTGAACACTACAAGCAACAATTCATGCGACTGAACCAGGAAATTTGATGAAAATCTGCATTTATAGGCAAAGCCTTTTACCCCATGAAAAATGCCATTCGTAGCGCTGGGCCTCATGTTGTAAAACCTGTCAAGGAAACTTTAGCAATGCTGGGTTGGACAAATTTGAAACACCCAGCGTATAGCCCTACCCAGCCCCTTTCAACTGCCATCTGTTTCAGTTGATAAGCAGTACCTCGTCTTCTGTACACTTCCGGACAGTGGACGAAGTAGGAAAATGGATAAACGAATTCACCGTGTTATAGAAGGAGTTGTTCTACACTCCTCGAATCCGTCAATTATCCGACCGATAGCAGAATGTGTTCGAGAGTAATGGATAATATTTTGAAGAATAAAGGTATTGGTCTCTGATCGCAGTTACATATTCATTTCTCTGAAACACTCTTTAAAACTTATTACTACACCCAATAAATCTATATCATATAGGGAGGCTACACTGAACTTTTCGTTGAGATTAAGCAAATGTTCATCTACAGGGACCTCCAAGAGAATTCAAATACATTACGTCTATGGGCGAAATTTCTGGTAGATACAGTGCAACATCAGTAGACAGACTGCTCTAAACAAAATGAAATGAACGTGTAATTTTTTTTTTTTTTTGTATAATTATGTGTTTTGATGTTCCCTGAATGCTAAAGTCAAGTTTTTAACGATTCATATTTGTGTATGTCTGTTATCCGTGTAATTTAAAGTCCCATGATTGTAGGCAATTCAAACGTTTTATTTTGAAATTGATATGAAGTTGCTACATGCAAAGTTTAATAACAGTCTTGAATTTGATATAAATGTACACATTGTATTCAAACGAAAGTTGAGGGGAATTGTAGCCCCCCATAACACAAAATTCTTTTGTCAAATAAAACTGTTTCTAAACCTAGTTTGAATTCTTTTTAAGGTAGGTTTATATATAGTACTTGTTATGTTACCCTTTAATCTGCAATCTGTCCTTTTTAACACCAGTCACATGAAGCAACTTCTACCCGTGTCAAATAACCCGAGAATTTGAAAAGCGGTGAACACAGAATACTACGATCGATCGACAAAGTAATATTCATATGTGTTTATAATATATTGTTAAATAAATTAAAATAATGTAAAATTGAGGGAGGAAATTAAAAATTGTTTAGCAGAGTTAATTTGTAAAAAATATAAAATATACCTAAAATTTTAATTTTTTTTTTTTTTTTTTTTTAATTTAAATAGTTTTCGAGAAATTTTAATACTTAATATTGTTATATTTGAATGTATATGCATACAATTTTTTATTATTCTAAGATAATTATATATATATATATATATATATATATATATATATATATATATATATATATATATATATAATAAATAAATAAATGAATAAATAACAACGTCTAGCATCCCCTTAAATAACCTTTAACACACACACACACACACACACACAAAAAAAAAAAAAAAAAAAAATGCATTATAAAGTACAATTAATTTACTATAGATTAGTTTACTAAGAATTTTAGAAATTTCAGTTACTAAAGAAGAAAAAGAAAAGAACAAAATAGTGTGCCCGTTTCATATTTTTCATTGATATAATATCGACGCATTAATTTAAAGTCCTATCTCTAGCATTGTTATTGTTCCATTAACTTTAGATAGCCAATACACATGCACAGGAAGACACATACACAAAAGTAAATACAAAAACGCAGTTTACCTATTGATCGAAACATTCAAGAACGCGCAATATGCTGTCAGACCGCAAGAGAGGTTTGCATGAGTCTGAAATTTCAGGCCCGGCCCGAAATAAAAGTGAAAATATAGGCCAGAGCCCAACATGGCCCGCAGTAAAATAAAAATGTAGGCCCAGGTCCGGTCCGTCTCGCACGTTAACAATCGTGGCCCGGTCCGGCTCGAAGTAAAAGTAAAAATATAGGCCAGAGCCTGGCCCGGCCCAAAGTAAAATTAACAAAATGGGACCGAGCCCAGCCCGGCCCGGTGAAAAAACAAATTTTTATTTAGTATTTCCATTAACTTAGAATGTAACATAAATTAATTAGAATTATTATTAATTATAATTACAATTATTATTATAAATTAATTAGAATGTAATAAAATGAGTAAGATGTGCATTCTTAAATCTTTACATAGTTTAATGATTTGAATATACTTTCTCAAATATATAAATTGTTTCATGTAGGTAAATTTGCATCTTTGAAATTTTGAAAATGCAAAAAATATTTATATGATATTTTATTGTCAGTTTATAATAGGATATACATCAAAATTAAAAAACTCAGTCAGTCTGAATTTCTGAATTAGTCGGAATGGAATTAAAACAAAATAAAATCCGAAATATGAAATTGACTTTTTTGTTCTTAATAACTTGACACCTTTGGTCTTGCCACATCAAATATACTACTCTTGAATGGAGACTCTTGAACGGAATATGTATCACACAATAAAAATAATTATTTAAAACTTGGAAGATGTTAATTAAAATCAGTATCCATATCATAATAGTACAAGAGTTTCTTTCTCAAAACGGAACTCTCACATCATTATTTTTCCCTTTTTTATAAATAATTTTTATCATATTTATTCAGTAGTAATTTTTAGATTTAACATGGTAGAAATTATTGGTAAAAAATAGTGGTGTAAGAGTTCCGTGTTGAGGTGGAAACTCTTGCACCTTCTGTATTTAAATCAGGATGTTTACCACACAACTTTTTTCGTAACTGTTTCACTAATATAGTAAATTTCTACAGTATGTTTCCAGAATTATTTAAGCAAAAATTTTTAACATCAATTTATGTCACGAAAAAGAAAAAAAAAAAAAAAAAAAAAAAAAAGGGGGGGGGGGGGCAGATCAGTAGGCATTCTTTAAAACAATATATTTTTTCTACCTTTTTTATTGCTTATTCGTAAAACACAAATCTTCTAATGTTTTGAGGAAAAAAAAAAACATAAAAGGTAATAGGAAAAGTTAATAGATTTTTGTTTTTAATTCTGTAATGAAAAGTTTATGCAAGCGTGCTTTTATTTATTTATTTTTATACGTACAAAAAATAAAATTAAAACCATCACGTAATTGGATTTGAGGCTATATTCAATCAAAACATAAGCGTTCGAAGTTTATCCAAAGTATTAATCGAAACGACAAAAAACTACAAACACACACAAAAAAAAGAAGAAAATGCTTGAAGCAGATATTCCTGCGTTAGATTTATTATCTTTTTTAATGTTAACAAACTAGATATGGTCAGTCTGCCACATTTATATATATATTTTTAAATCTGCCTGTAATTATTTATTGGAAATGTTAGAAAACTTCATCTTTGTTAGAACATTTTACCTTTGTTTTAATTGCGCATTCCCACCCGCTTAAAAATTACTTAATATTTGCGAACTAGGATCTTTTTAAAATTTATTTTGTTTAGACGGCCCGTTTAAAAATTTACCCTTGGTTTGCTGGCCCGGCCGCTTAAATATTTGCCCTTGGGTTGCCGGGCCGGATACGGGCCTCGGGTCATGCCCGAGCCTGTGCAGACCTCTAGAAAAGCCTCGTGAAAATTGTCCCGGGTATAACCCGAGGAAAAAACACCTTGTGCCGCACCTTTAATTAAAAAATAATAATTTCCAGTACAAAATAAGCTATTTTAATTTTTCAGTTTAAGACACAATTCTTTCTTCTACTACTTGAAAAATGTTTGGCATATTTTGCCTATTTAATAAAAAACTACTTATTATATATAAATACATCGCCATAGAGCCTTTAAAATTTTTTTATTGGGAATTTTCAAAACTTAATTTGAAATTATGATCCTTCAAAATACATGGTAAATATTAAGCAACAACAATTATAGTAAGTATAATTAAGCTCAACATTTATGTTTGATTTCAGGAAATGTTATTTTTTCCTTTTCATAATGCGATTAAATTGTGTGAATTTGGGAACTTTTACATGATACAATGGTTGGAGGAGAAAGGGGAAGGTATACCGAAGAAATTAATCACATCGTTTGAGCTTGAATATAGCAATACTCGTAGGTGTGTCCGTTATAAACTGATTCAACTTTTATTTTTTCCTTTTTTTTTTTTTTTTTTTTTTTTTTTTTTTTTGGGGGGGGGGGGGGGGCAAAATGATCTACGTTGTCCGGAAAAGGTTTAAAATCATTGAAATCCTCGGTCTGACAAATAAGTGTGGGGGCTACAACAGGCAGCGGGAATCCGATCCCGTCCGATCCCGGGATAGCGCGGGCGGGGTAAACGTTGCCTAAGGCAGGGATCCTCAGCGAAGTTTTGAGGATTTATTTATGTATTTATTTATTTATTTTAGTACATTAATTTAAAAAACTGCACATTAATAATTGATATGGAATTAAATAAGTGTTTTATTTAAATATAGTTATCAGCGAAACTGGCAAAACAACTAGAATGTAAATAATTGAAGTTTCAGATTTTATTTCATAGATACACTGGTTTTCTTCACTCCAAGAAATATAAATTTTAAGGAGGGAAGTTTTTTTAATAGTATAACGTTACTTTTTTTCTTTTCTTCTTTCTTTTTCCCATTCATCTCCAATGGCAGTGAAGGGTTTTAGTCAACATTTCCTGTAAGTTAAAAATATGATTAAAATTTCGTATCAGCCAAGCTGTACCTTCCGAAATTTTTCAAACTTGTCAAAATTGTTGAAATACACTTCATTTTTAATGCTCAGTAATACGCACTAAAGCTTGAACAATTCCTCAAAAAATTTTCTAAGTAAATTTTTCTAAGTCAGAAGTGCAGTCTGTTCTTCGTTTTTACTTTGTTACCCATTTATATGGTAGAAAAAGTATTGCTTTTGGATCCAATTTTTTAAATTGAGTTTTTGTAATATTTACACGTTTTGAGGCCTCCTGAATCAAAAAATCATATTTTTAGCGGTTGGTCTCTGTGTGTGTATTATTTAAATAATAAATTAATTAATAAATAAATTTTATTTAATAAATTTATTTAATAATTAAGTGTAATTTTTTTATATATAGGAATTATTGCTAGTGCTCGAATAATTTTGCTGCCGACTGTATATTTTACTATGTCGACAATGCTTAGGAAATTTTCATACACATATTGTAAACAAAACATTTTTTAAGTTCTATTTTCAATTCTGTTTTTTGTATAATATCACGTTTTGAGGTGTCCTGATTAGAAAAGTACAATTTTTAGTGGTTGATCTGTATGTATATCTGTTATCAGCATAATTTCAAACCAATAAAGTGCAAAAAATTCAAATTTGGTATTTTTAAGTTCGTATTAGGTTGCCACTTAAAAATTTGATAAAGATTGGCAAGTTCAAAAGTAAATTAATAACAACCTCGACTTTAAAAAAATATAATAATAATTGCAGACACTATAATTGAACGGGGGTGGGGGGCTGGTGGACGGTAGCAACTGTTCCTAAACCTATTTTAGATTATTTTTAAAGTACATTAAACTTTATTATCTTACCTTATTGATTTCAACACTTAATATGAAATCTATCTTTAGGGTATTGTATTACAGGGTAAGAGAAAGTTGTGTGAGTGACACTCCAGATTATTTAACATGAAAAAGGTGCTAGTATTGTAACCTAATCTGTTTAACTTTTTTTTTTTTTTTTTTTTTTTTTGCTTTAGTGTGAAAGTGAAGTAAGGGAACGGAGCTTTTAGAGCAACGACCTCTCTCCTCTTTATATCAGTAATGAGAGATCCGATACAGAGTTAGGGAGGGGGGATGGGGTGATGCCCCTTTCAGTTTTACGGCAAATTATTCAAACGTCGTTATGCATATTCTTGAAAGCTAGCCATTTAGTTGAATCATTCATTGTATTGAATAAAATATTCATTCACTAAGCTTCCGGGATATGAAAACTATAAACGTCTTATATAAAGGGTTTTGTAGCATTTTCTGATACAGAAAAAATAGACTTTTTTATGTGAAAAGAAAAAAGAGCTATGTGATTATCTGATATTACAAGCAATAGTGTAATTAATCAATTTAGATATTTATTTTACAAGTGGCAATATTTCAACCACGTATCGTGTTTCAAGTGACGTTAGAGTAAATTTTAAAGTTTAGGATCGTATCTAAAATAAGTATAGTAATTCTTTTCATGTATTATAGGACCACTTGAATATATATCTACATATAGAGGAAGAATTTGTTGTTTGAAATTGTTATGTTATTTCTGATTATTAAGCCATTAATTTTAATATCAAGCATTTATTTAATCTCGCATTCTCACTCGATTAAACAGAAATTTTTATTCTAATACTGCTATACTCTATCCAGATATTAAAGATAGGACAATGCGTTTTAAAACCAAACAAATTAAGCAAGTTCTGAAAAATTAAAGTGACAAAGCGTATATCATTATAAATAGGCTTTTGAATATCTTTAAATAGCATCATAATTTAAAACAACAATTGTAAGAAAAAGGAATAAGCTCTTTATTATTTATAGCAGTATTTTTATAATTGTTAATATATTTCATCTCGTGTTTAAATGTTTAAAATTATGGTGCTGCTTTCTAAAAACCATAAAGGAATGAAATTTATGGCAGAAAAAAAAAAAAAAAAAAAAAAAAAAATGTTGAAATTGTGAAAGTCTCAAAGTGAAAAAGGAAAGGGATACCGCTTGCAATACACTTTTTAATAAACAATATATGAACATGAACGATATTTAAAATTCATTCAGAACGGAGGTATATTTATAACTATATGAAGTATATTTATAAATGAATTTTCAATTACGCAAATGTCATAATTGAGAACATTAATCGTAAGAAAGGTAAATAAGTTTTAGTACTATTTAAATTTATCTCAGTATTTTTATAATTGTTAATATTTTATATCATGTTTAAATGTTTTAATTTATGCTGCTCATACCGATATTTACTCACAAACAAGAAAAAATAATCTGGTGTGTCACTCACACGACTTTCTCTTACCCTGAAATTTAATACTATAAATATAGGTTGCAGATTAAGTGGTATGATAACGAGAACTGTCATGTAAACCTATGCTAAACAATTCAAATTAGGCTTCAGAAGAGTTTTATACGATAATTAGTTCTGTATGAGGGGGGCTACCGCCCCCCTCAACCCCCCGTTTCATTAATGCACCTACATTTATATAGAATTTAATTCGGTTATTAAAAAATAATTCTTTTTTTTTTTTAATAATTTATTAAAATTATTATTTAAAAAAATTATCTTTTATGATAATGCAGACGATTTCCATATTAGAGAAGTAGTGTAACACTAAATATCCAAAAAAAGTCCATTTTACTGTCAATATTTAAAAAAAAAAAAAAAAAAAAGAAAAAAGAAAAATTACGATTTTTTTTCTAAGTTTTTTTTTTTTGTTAAAAGTAAAAAAAATCTATAACTTTGTCTTAAATTATCACAGATTTATAGTTCAACCATTCGTTTTAAAGGTATTGATGGGCTCTTTTGAATGATACCCATCATGAAAATTTACTCCCCTCGAGGGGGGACTTCCCCCCCCCAGGGGGGAGGCAAGGCTCCTACATACACAAAAATTTTTTCTCAGTTAACTATCTCTTTTACAAAAAATATATATTCGTTTCATTTGGTTTAGTGCAGTCTATAGACGTTAAACTCTACTTACCTGCAATTTCCCCCATAGACGTAATGTATTAGAATTCTCTTGATTGTCCCTGTACACGAACCATTTGCTTGATCTTAACGAAAAGCTTACTGTAGCATCCCTATATGATACACATTTAGAATACCAAGTTTGAACTTTCTGCCATAATTTGGTTTTGAGATATGCTGATAACAGACACACACACAGACACACACACAGACACACAGACCATTTTCTAAAAACATGATTTTCGTATTCAGGGGACCTCAAAACCTTTAAATATAACAAAATCTCGCTTTCGAAAATTTGAGCCAAAAACAATACTTTCTCTACCTTATGGGTAAGAGAAAGTAAAAATGTTTTGTTGGAACAAACATTTTGTTACCAGAATCGAAAGGAGCACATCGCTCTCTCATTGGCTGTTTACACAGAGATCTATGGCATAGCTTATTAGACTATCCAGTGACAGCGATTTTTCTTTCAACCATATTTATTTTTTGGTCAATCGAAGCAAGTTGATTTGGTTAGTTGTACAAATTGATTGTTTATATGACAAATAAATCAACGAAATAAGTCGACAAAATAAATTTGGTTTTTCCAACAAAAGCCACTTTTTTTTTTTAATCCCCGTATACTCTCTCAAGTATTCTTTCATCGACAAAGTGATTTCGAGTTCAGTATTCTTTATACATGTGATCTAATATCGTTAATATTTCAAAAATTTTTAACATGGAAATTGTAAAATCCCTTAATTTTTATTTAATAATCTTAATTTTTATTTATTATAGGATTGTATCATTAAGGCATTTTACTGGATTTTATTGAAACACGGTAAACATAACACGCTTCTAAGCAGCGCGCGTGGCCTGAATGGGATTTCCTTAAGAATTCGCGTGGCGCTCGACGTGTTAAGAAGCTAATTTAATTGCGCAAGAAAAATTCAATAATTTTTCAAATTGTAAAGGAGCATTTCGACATCTTAAAAATATTGTGTAATTTCTAAACTTTTTTTTTTTTTTAATGTCAGGTTGAAAAAATTTAAAACTAGGATGTTGTGGCCATCACAAAACATTCTTCTATATCATTCTATATAATAGCGCCAATAACTGTTTAACATGCACAAAAGTTTAACCATAGTTTCTCACAGGATTTTACGTATGGAATTTGGTGCAATTTTAATCAACAAATTCTGAGATGTAGCCATATAGGAAATCACAATAGAGCTCCATCTGTCTGCCAATATACACCTAACTTAAGTCAGCATTAGTTTTCATAATGGCTATGTCGCAATCAAGTTTCGTGCAGTTATATGCCATAGAAGTTGAGATTTAGTCTTCCTATTCACGGGACAAATTGCAACACAACAGCGCCACCTGATGCCCCATATAAACCCAAATTATATTAACATAGTGTTTCATAATCAGTCTCTCATATACCAAGTTTTGTGAAATTATATACAATAGAGTCTCGGGGAAAATGACAGTATAGTAGCAGTCTAGTCGAATTTTTTTTTTTTTTTTTTCGAATCCAATACTTTCTTCTATTGAATATACACTGTTAAAACACACTTCTCAAAAATAAGCAGAATCTTTTCATTTTGTATATATGCATAATAAATGTAAATTTCATTATGATTTGTGCAAAATAAATATATTAAAACGTGGTTTACAGAAATACTTCTCATAAAACTGAGTATTTTCGGGTGCCCTTGTGCACAAATCAGCGGTGGTACTTCATTTTCAGAAGAGAAACATCCCACAGTGAACATGAATAAAATATATCAGTTTCAAGGAATTCCGTAAATAATTACGAGAGTTAGAGTGCAGACAATCGGACGGACAAACAAACCGAAGTCATAAACACTTTTCAATTTTGTTGGAGAGTGTTAAAAAGATTTATCTGCAATTCTGTTCACTTTTTACTAATTACTCCCATTACCCAATGCTATGGGGTAAAGTGGGTATAAAACTTGTGTGTATTTCCAAACACTATTATTTATTAATTTTTAAATATTGAGTCAAAAATTCAAGTACAATGTGTTTTCAACAGTTGTAATGTATATATGCAACAAAAAAGTTATATTTTTAAAAATATCACATAAATTTTGTACCACTGATTTTCAAAAACGGTGTTTTTATACCCATATTACCCCACCTGACCCTATTTATTAAAATTATCCTCCATTATGAATGCAGACGATTTTCATTCTAGAGAAGTTTAAGACTAAATATCCAAAGAAAGTCGAACTTGCTGAAAAATTGACAAACATTAAAGAAACATTATCCTGAAACATAAAATTCACATGTGTAATATTCGTTTAGATATGGGCATTTTTAGTCAATATTACTTTACTGTGCATGCGCGAAAGATAGAAAAAGTTTTATTGCATAAGTTGAAAGCTAAATATATTAAGCAACTTTTGTCAAAAGCTCATTTGACTAGAGTAAATTTTAAGCAAATTGCCGGCAAAAGAATAAGCTGGATTTTAGGTATTTTCCAGATCTGAAATTTCATAAGGGGTTTTTGACATGCTGCGTATTTAATTTGAAGATCCAATTACTTCAACCACATTGAAAAAGTTCTTTTATTGTGAAAAACCCGTTATAGGCTTGTAAATGTAACATGGTTTTATTTATTTACTAAGATCTGTGAATTCATTAGGGGTTTTTCACAAAAAGAACTTTTGCAACGTGATTGAAATAATTGGATCTTGAAACTAAATACGCGGCATACGTAAAACCCCTTATGAAATTTCAACGCTGAAAAATACCTAACATCTAGCTCGTTCTTTTGCTGACAATTTGCTTAATTTTTATTTTATTCAAATGAACTTTTGATAAAAGTTGCTCAAATTATCTAGCTTTCATCCTATGCAATAAAACTTTTTTATCTTTTGCGCATGCGTAGTAAAATAATATTTAGTAAAAATTTTCATATTTCAACGAGTATTGCACATGTGAATTTTATATTTCAGAAAAATGTTTCTCTAATGTTTTGTAAATTTTTCAGCAAGTTTTGTAAAATTTTACAGAAATCCGTTCTACTTATAAGCAAAAAACTTGTAATATATATATATATATATATATATATATATATCCGTCTAAATAATTGCGAAATTCCCGCACCAAAACATACAAATATTGTACGTAGTATGTGCAATAATGCATTTAAGTTACAAGTCATTTGTAGCTTTTTATCATACAGGGTAATCCAAAGTATTTTCGCTCTTCTTCAGTTTGTGGTTGGTCCCCTCCTAATTGCACTCTGGATTAAATCGATAGGGGAAACAATGAGTGTTTAAACGTTCACCCACTGTTGATCACCCAATGTTTATCACCCACTGTATATACTTTTTTGAGGGGAGGGCAGAGTGAAGATTTGGAGCAAAATACATTAATTTAAATTATTTTCATTTATAAATTAACAGTAGAATCGTGGAAAATTTATGACTGTACATTAATTACTACAATAAAAAGAATTAATCATAGATTAAATAATACTTCAATACAACAGTGGGATTTTTTAGCAATCGTACTCGCTGAAATGTATTTTTACTTCGAAAAGACAGAATGGATTAATTAATTTTTAATCTGTTAACTGAAGCTGTCAAACTTTAAATATCGTTAGTCTCCTCGCGGGCCGCAAAAAACTACACGGCGGGCCGTAGGTTGGCCACCCCTGCTCTAGATGATATCTTAAAAAAGGTGTTTTATTTCCTAAGGGATTTTTTTTTTTGGTTAAAAAAGGGGAAAAAAAAAAGTCGATTAAATTTATTTTAAATTATGAAAAATCGATGATTCAAACATTTGTTTTAAAGGTATTGACGAACTCTTTTGAAAGTTACCCATTAGGAAAATTCGATTTCCTGTTGATTATTACTATTATTAATAATTCTTTTTAATTTTATAATAATTCTTAAAAAATAACTTTTTTTATACACATTTATGCGAAATTTTTTTCTATACCGCAATCTTAAAAATTTAGAAAACATGGAGGCATGGGAAAGCCACTTGTTGGACGATTTTCATCAAAAGTTGATAGGCACTAATTTATGTCAAGGTGCAACTATATATCAATTTGTATGAAATTCTGTGTAGTAGTTTCTGAGATGCAGTTGCCACAAAATTTTATCTCTCTCTCACACACAGAGGTTTTCTAAAAATGATAAAATAGTGTTCTAGACCTCTGAAAACTTGGAAATCCATCGAAAACCTAATGTCGAAAATATTTATAAGACCAATACTTTCTTCGATTAAATATAGAAGAAAGTAAAAACAAATACCAAACGAACGTTTGATTAAGCTTTCCAATTATTTAAAATTATATAGGTTTCAAATTCAATTTTAATTTCTCTAAATAAACTTTATTTGAGCGTAACCTTAAATATATATATATATATATATATTATACATTTCTTTCTGGAATAATATATATATATATTATGTTGCACTAAAAAGCGCTGTTCTTAGTTGATATTATGTTATTATTTATAATTCAATCCAATACTGAAATGGTAGAAATATAAAAGCTATAAATTTCTTATTATTCTTTTTATTATTCTTTTTATTTATTTTTCACCTATCAAAAAGATAAAAAATTTGCCACTTACCACGCAATTTAACAAGAGGTCCTAAATTCTTGAATAGGTAATTGAAATATCAATATTTTTTATGGACTAATGTGCTAATGTCTTTAAACAATCAACATATCAATAGTCAACATTAGTCATACACAATTTATCTCTGAAACACAAATATAAACCAATTCTTGGCTTCAAATTAAGCACCTTGATCACATATAACGCATTATCAGTTTAAATGAGAATTAATTAACCTAAAAAAACTGTTTTGTGATGAATAAGTTGCTTCTAAAATTTGTTTTGTGAATAAATATTTAATTTTTTTTTTCCTGGTGATGGTAGCTAAATCCTTCAGGCACCTTATTAGTAATTTTTTAATGAATTTTCTTAAAATTTAATAGTTAAAAAAAAAAAAAAAAAAAAAAAAAACTTTCTGCGTAAATCAGTAATTTAGATTATAGTTGTGGGTGTTTAAGTCAGTCAAATCATTGTCTTAGTTTTAGTACACAAATCATTTAAAACAATAATAATAATAATAATTTTCGTGATAAATAAATTGTTTCAAATTACCATTTTTGGTACATAAATTTTCTTGATAAATCGGGTGATTAAGCCAGTCAAATCACTTTTCCTGGTACACAAATCATTAAAAACAATTTTTGTGACAAATTAACTGTTTCAAAATTACATTTTGTGGTACATAACTGGCCCAAATCAAATTTGTTTTGCTGAAACGAAGTATTTTTTCTAATCTGCCGAACAATTATCGTCAAATTCTTTTCTTAAAGCTATACAGGACTTACAATCCTTTTTTTTTTTTTTTTTTTTCGTTTCATGCTCAAAATTCTACCCATTCCTCTGGGAAATCAGACACGATAAAATAAAATATGTAATGTATAGCAAAAACTTATTTCTCACATACCTATTTTGTTTTCTTTCTTCATTATTCTTATATGTATACCCTAGAGCATATATTTGACTAGAGAGCGCATTCAATAGTTAAGTTCCTATTCAAAAGGTAACAAAGATTGAAGATGATTTTCATCGGTCACGTGACGGGTGAAACGGCTAGATCTGTCCGTTATTCGATGACACAGCGAAAAATCTTTGACACCCCTTTTCCGAAAGTGGGTTAAGGGGCATGGCAAATGACCTTTATTAGTAAAAACTTGCAAAGCACTCGTCATGTGATTTGTTTATGTTGGTTACATTCTTCGATGTAGGATGCGCTCTCTAGTCAAACATATGCTCTATGATATTTAACGTAGGTGGCATGTCTTTTGTTTTTCAAAAGAGACTTCATACTGAAATATTTTTATAATTGTTTTCAGTTTAATAAATCGTCGAAAATATATCTGACAAATTCCTTTTAAAAATTATTGTTGATAAATCTGATTTAAAAATTAGAAAGTTTGGCAGATATGTATTAAGCATATATTTTCGTATTATCAGTCATGATTTTCAAGTTATTATTATTATCGGCCTTTTTAGCCTTTTTATTGCAGGATCGTTATTATTTATTTTCATTGGCTTGAGAAGTAAGTGGCAAATATAATTATTTTGAGCCCCTTTTTACTAAGTAATTGTAAATTCGTGTTCTCCACTCCAGGAACAATAAAGAAGTCATAATTTTTTATTCTCCTGATTCTTGTAATACCTGTTACATTGACATAAATTTTATGTTATTTTACGGTAAGTAAAATTATTTGTAGTGTGTGTGTGGTAAGTGGAGTGCTTTTAATGTGGCTGCGATATAGGAATCTCTCCTATACATTCATCGACATATTTCATAGTGAATTGCTCTTTATCTGTGCATAAATTTAGTAAATAAATGGAACAAGGTATTTATAATAAAATTTACATTCTTCCTTTACTCTTTACAGCACTTCCTCGCCTTTCACTTTTCTTCTTTCTTTTTACTTTGTTATAATTAAATTTCAAATTATTTTCAAATATTAATTTAAGTTAAAAATTAATATGTAATATGGTTTAATAATCGTTCTTTTACTCCTTTCGAAATAAAATTAAAGTAAAATATAGGTAGCTTCTAAAATTAAAAACTAAGAATGAATAAAAAGGCGATACACTTATATAAAATAACAAAACGTGAAAAATATCTAAATCAATTATCTATACTTACATTTGTGTCTTTTACCCCATCCAACAACAGTGCCTTTTTAAAAATCTATCCTTTCAAAAGTCTCTGAATTTGGAAGACATACGGACGCAATATGTTGTGCGTGTGTTGGAACGCTTCTGTTGAATCGAATTAAAGCCAAATCATTTATTAAGATGTCATCTGTATAGTCATACGGAGGATGAATAATTATTGCTTCAATAGTACGTTCTATACTGGGAAAAGGCTCTTTATTTGACATATGGTTGTATTCTCCAAGCAGAAGCCTACTAAAGTCTTTTCTAGGCCATCTAAATATAAAAATGATGAAAATAAGTAAAAAAAAGCAACATTAATAAAATATATTTTACTTGATATATTTGATATGAAATTAAAAAGTTTTTTTTCCTTCTCACCCACTGATATACTAACAACATCATATCACAAGAAATATATCAAATTAATTAATACAAATATTACGATATACATTTAAAGACGTCTATTGATTTTGATGTCTTTTCTCATTTTACAACCCATACAGCACACTTACATCTCTGGAACGTAGCAAGGACATCGCACTGTGAAATTGCGAAGTTGCATAGATGTTCTGTTACATCTCTGAAACATCTCAGGTACGTTCTAGGGATGTGGAAATGTCTCAGCTTTGTGACATCGCATGCTACATCTCCAGTACATCGCATACAATATCGAGATTAGCAGTTTAGGCTCTCAAATGTCTCAAACAGTAATCTCAGAGACAATCAACCGTGATATCTCAAAGATGTTTATTTTAGACGCAAAGAGATGTGATGAAAATGAGACGTTGCGATGTGCTTGAGACGTCTCTGGAATCTAGTGTGCTGTATGGGAAATATATGTCATTAATACATTATAGAATAGTAAATAAAAAGGGAGCATACCAGGACACATAAATGTTTCATAATTATTATAGTTATTAATATTTTTGTACAACAGAGAAGCTGATTTAATTCAGGATGAGTGTAAATAACATTATAACTTTATTTTTTTAAATGGCTGACTCGAATAACTAGGAATTCAGATAAGCTGCACCAATTACATAGCTAACCAAGATTCCACCTCCCCAGACACAAATTCTGGTTTTTCCAATATGTAAATAAGTTGATTTTAGAGGACTTCATTGCAGTTAGGCTTTGGAGATCTTACGGGGCATGTTGACCCGCCGGGTGAACGTGCCCTATAGAAATGGGCCAACTACTTCCATATCGCCATTTTTATTTTCCACGAGTGTAAAGAATTATTTTGAAAGCATTTTAATAAACAAAGACATCCTACAATAACCACGAACAATTATCTTTCTGAAGACCATCTAACGAAATCTAAAATGTAATTTACAAACAAATAAAAAATGGCTATTTATAAGCGAGTAAATTTTCTCGCCTTACCAAAATTTTGAAAATTCCCTCTGGTATTTTAATGGATGCTTTTTCTTCAATGACGTTGATGTGGGAGAAAGAAGACGGGACATCACATACATGACTAGAGTTAAAACACCATCTGACCGAAAGTTAAAAAAAAAAAAAATATTGCGACTGAGCCAACATAATATCATTAGAAAGCTTGTAATACAGGCTTTCAAATGATATATCACATGTATATATTTTTTAAAGTTTTCATTTTAAAATTAAACATTTTGACCTTTAACCTTCAATAATTCAAAAAGTACATTTTTTTTTTTTTTTTTTTTTTTTTTACGTTTATTATCTATATTTTTTGAAAATTTTAACATGAGGCGGCCATGGGATGCTGAGTTATAAATTAAAATGCAACCCTCCATCAGTATTTTCATAATAACATAACGTACGTTTTACCCATATTTTGTTCCCTAATTAACTTAGAGATATAAAATTGGTATAATTAGAAAGCTTATAATGCAGGCTTTCAAACGATATATCACATGTATACATTTTTTAAAAAATTTATTTTAAGGTCAAGCATTTTGACCTTTGACCTTTACTATCTCAAAAAGGTTTTGGCCATTATATAAAACCTACCATCATAGAGATTTCAAAATAAGTTAATGAAAGAGCCCGTAATGATATTATTATGAAAGTTGTCGACATTTTTACGTGCAGAAAGTAATTTATAAAGATCTAAGCAGGTTCTAGTCGACGAATGCATTTTATTTAAAGAATGTTCAGTGCGTAAATGGAGCCCGTAATGGCATTTTTATGAAATTTGCCGATATGTTTGCGTGTAGAAAGTAATTCTTAAAGACATAAACAGGTTCTAGTCGATGAATGCACTTTAATGAATATTCAGCACGTTGATAGAGCACGTAATGATATTGTTTTGAAAGTTGCCAACATTTTTGAATGTAGAAAGTAATTCTTAATATATAAGCAGGTTCTAGTCGAGGAATGCACTTTATTTTGTTAAAGTCTTGTTTGTCATTTAAACAATTTTTGAAGAATTTAGTTATAAACCAATGCTATAAACCAATGAATCTTTCCAAAAAATTCCAGAATTCTGTTCTTATTGAAGTTAGAGCTTCCAAACTTTGGCAACCCTAAACTACAAATTTTCACCAATTTCGTTCGCCAAGTCGCCAAATTCGATACAAAATTAGCGTTGGCTATAAACTTGGCGACTTGGAGAGATTAGCGATCAAATTTGGCGGCAAATATTGTTTCAGGATAGCCAGAATTAGTAAATCCTTTCTCAATTTTAACCGAATTAATTATTTCGGTAAAATGTATCACTTTTCACCTCTAATTTTCGGCAAAGAGAACAAAAGTAGGCCATCTATGTTCGAAGGATTTTCATTAAACTAAGCTATGTATTTGCCAATGAGAGATTCGGTAATAAGCCATTCCTGAAATAACTAGTATATTTGTTTGGCGGTATAATATAATCCTATGATCATGACTTCTGTGGTTGGAGTAGCAGTTTTTCAGTTTTTCAGTTTTTTTTTTTTTTTTTTTTTTTTTTTGTCGTGGTTGGAACCTGATTTACGAATCAGTTACCTCACACAAAAATGTCAATGTTTTCATAACAATATATATATTCCAATGGGTGTATAAGGAAGTCATGTGGTGTCCAAAAAAAGCATGTTTTGTGTTGAATATAATATGTAAATCATTCGTAATTTTTTTACAGGGCTACCCAAAAGAATTTGGATATATTGAAGATATACTTGGAAATTGCTGGAAGTGCATTCTAGGTGTTGTTATATGTTTTTCATATAGGACTAAGTTTAAGTACACGATGTGGTGTGTATATATTTTACAGACAATATACAAGACTACCCAAAAATAAGCGAAAATACCCTTTTTTATTGAATATCCTTCATAGAAATGTGCATTTTACCACGTCGACAAAATCTGCTCATGAAGGAAAATTAATTTTCCATACCCATACGGCTGCAAAGTATTTTATGAAGTTCAATTTTCAGTTCCGTTTTTTTTTTTTTTTTTGTTTACTATTGTGTTTTGATGTCCTCTGAATACGAAATTAATGTTTTAAGCGGTTGCTCTATCCGTTATCGGCATAACTTAAAAATAACTATTTGTAAAAACTTCAAATTTGGTAATAATTTTGAAGTTCATATGAGGATGCCATTTGAAAATTGGATCAAGATTTGTAAGTTTCAAGGATTGTTGGGGTAAAAGCTGTTTGAATAATTTGGAATAAACTTTTAAATTTAATGAAAGCCTTGAATTTTTTTTTTTTTTTTCAATAAATATACATATTATAATTCAATGAGGGAAATGAGGTGCGCTGTAGCTCACCTCCGACAGAATTATATGTTAAGTAAAACTGTTTCTAAATCTACTTTAAATTGTTTTTAAAGTAGGTCCATATACAGTGCTTGTTATCTTACCCCTTAATCTGCAATCTGTCTTTGTCATGTTCAAATGCTGGGTAAGAGTAAATCCTGTAAATAATACACCAGATTATTATTATTATTATTTAGTTTAGATCTCCCTGAATTTTGGGAAATATAACGTCATAATATGCTGCGATTAATCAGTTTTTAAATAGGTTTCCGCAGCACTTTTCAGATAAATTTGAAATTAAATAGTCATTTATTTTCTTTGTTAAACCTTTGAGGGGAAAAAAAAAATCAGAAGCAAATATATAAAAAAAAGAGGAGGGGGGGGGGGTTCCCTTCCGATTATTTAATTTCTAAAAGGTCGTTATGGACGTTGGTATAAATTGGTATCAGAATTCATTTTATTTTGGAATTATTTTACTGTGTTTAAAAAAATTAGGTTTTTCTTTAACAACATGAATTGGATTGCTTTAAAATGCATTAAAATATTTTATAGTAATCCCTTTTAAAAAAGATGAGTATTTACACTACTTACCCTCTAACACAATGGGCGGCTGTTATCGTCCAATTTTTGTTCAGTAAAGTGGCACCACATACATGCTCGTATCTGCCACCATCCATCCTTTGAAGAGACAACTAAAACGAAAAAAATAAAGAAAAAAGAAAAAAATAAATAAAGTAAGAAAGAAAAATAAGACATAAGAAAGAAATTTTTAATATTTTGTATGTTTACATATGCATTTCTTTTGTAAAACTAAAGTACTATATACAGTCGAACGTGAACCTCGTTAACGTGAATCTGAATGGGGATAAAAAATTTGTTCATGTTATCAGTAGTTCATGCTATCAAAAAATAATTGCAATATAACTAAACTAATTTTCCTTTTGATGGGGATTCTGGAAACAGTTCATGTTAAAAGTAATTCACGTTAACGAGGTTCGACTGTACTTAAAATATGCATACAGGCTATCATTTTTACTATTATTATTTCCATTACCCTACTACTGTAGGTAGTGGACGCATTATATTCGGTCCGAAAATTCGATAGCAAGTTTTCATTTGATTTACATGTTTTGAGGTCTCCAGAGTCCAAAAAAGTGGTTTGGGCAATTGATCGATGTATGTGTGTATATGTGTGAGGAATTTTCTGACTGTCACATCTCCGAAATTAATAAAGATAGAACTACGAAACTTTAGAATTCAGATAGGTCTGGTGCACAGATGATTTTTCCAACTTTTGGTGAAAATTGGAAAACCAGATGTGTGACACCAGAAAGCGGAAGTGGAGACGTAACTCCATATCTCAAAAACTACTTTAACAATTTTCTTCAAAATTGCTATATAAACACTCTATTAGATGTCCTTTCATATGAGTTAGTTGGTTAGTTCAGGAAAATTGATAGGTGTCCTGTATAAGTAGCTCGAATTCAGGTCCAGCAAGTGCGTCCCTTTAAAAACAGCTGTACGGATTTTTTTTTTTTTTTTTTTTTTTTTTTTTTAATTCGCCATATTAACCTACTTCTACATATCCTTTTCTGTGGAATTGTTGTTTTCCGGTCATCAATTGAATATGCCAAATTTTGGTAAAAGTCGGTATCTCAAAAACGGCGCTAATGATTTTCTTGAAAATAGTTACACAAATCCATTTTAAATATCATTTCTCATGTATTATGTGATATGGTTATTACAGAAAAAATAAGAGTTATCCTGATTAGGTAGCTTAGTTTTAGATCTCGGATATTGGTATTTCAAAAAATGGCTCTACTGATTTTTTTTCTTACTTTTTAACTCGCTATGTAAGCTTGGTTTTATATGTCTTTATACGTGTATCCGTTTCTCTTACTGGAAAAGTTTTAGGTGTCTACTTTGTTAGGTCAATTTTATGTCTTCTGATCACATTATCTCCAAAAATTGCATATAATACATGCAAATAATGGGTGTGTGCTTATTTCCCACCAGATTTTTATATTATTAAAGAAAAACATTTTTTACTTATATTTTCTCTTTAACTATAAAACATATCAGGTTTTTTTTTTTTTTTTTTTTAAGAAAATAGAATTTTACTTACCATCCAAGGATATCCATAGAGGGGAGAAATTTTTTTTCCCTTTCTCGTTTTCCTTTTTTGCAGATATCGGACTTTTCCACAATCTGTAAATGGGGAATAAGTGTAAATTACATTTTTCGAATAAAAATTCAACATTTTACACTAGCAATGTTAAGATAATTGAAATTAATAAATAATTCGTTAAACAATGGTTGTTCCTTCTTTCTTCTATATTGAATAAAATTATGCATTATTTTAGTGTATCTCATTTTAGCTGAAATATTTCACTCTCTTCTAACACCCGACGTTTTTTTTTTTTTTTTCTTCTTATAAGTTTTACAGTTATGAGATGAAATTTTTGACAACCGTATTTATGCAAACTCAAATGACATGATGAGGATATGCACAGCAATTTACTACAACTAACTATACTTTATCATTTAAATAACCCACTGTATTTCGGAATACAGCTGACAGTACACCTGATAGTGGAGTCTGTCGACCACAAGATTAGCTTCCGCCAACAAGTAATAATAATAATAATAATACATATATCACCAACACACCATCAAGGCATTCAGTCATATAAAGTATAATACCTTTCTTCCGGCTTCCCTTATAGAAAATGAAGCGAGGCTTGTTTTCACGGCAACAGACACAGACAGGTACAGAGTACAGACCTCTTGGCGGGAGCTATTTTTGTGGTCGACAGATTGTATTGACCCAATACCAATACATTTCCAACTCTCCTATTTATGTGTATTAGAAACACACATGGAGCATTAAAGGGTGTTGATAGTGTAGGGATAAAGGCCGAGATTGGTTGCACGAGGGTCCTAGACCTGGATAGAATATCCTCTGTAGAAGGTCTTTTTAAGAGGTTCTAGTCCGTACTTACGCGAATTTCGGAAAAATACATGAAAAACTTCGAAACGGCTGCGCCAATAGGCACGACTTGGGCTCTTTTTTTTTTTTTTTTTTTTTTTTACAGTTTCTATTACAGCCGTTTCTTATTTTCCTATTGGCTAATCCCCCCCACCCCCCACCCCCTCCACCCCCAACATTTCGCCTAATGCTATCGGTTGATTAAGCAGTCCTAAAGTCAGCTTCCTTTCTTAAAAAAGGAACACTTTTGTTTCGCTTCTTTATGCACTAATGATGGTATGCTAAATGTTACCGAAACAACTGTCTGCTGTTTTATTATGTATTTGGTGTTCAAGACGTTGTTTTATTTTCCTATGTTTATTTTATATGTACAGGATGTTTCAGCACCACGTTTCAGAACTTCTAGGAGAGATAAAATGCATCCTGGCAGTTCAGAATCACATAGCAATGCAGGAGCGGAGATGATTTCCAGAAGCGGTGGTGTACACAGAAACATCAGAAAAAAAAATGTAAATGATGAATGTAATAAACAAAAAGAGTATGTGTCAAATATAGTGTTTGAAATTTCATCCACTGACTTCAATGCGGTACTCATTGATTATAAAAATGATCTACATTTATTATTAAAAGAAAAAAAAATAATAATAATCACTTAAGGTTTTTTTTTTTTAATTATTATTTATTTCTGATGTATCTGTGTATACCACCGCGTCAGGAAAGTATTTCCGACCATGCATTGATGTATGATTCTAAATCATCAAGGTGCACTCTAGAGGTCTACACGGGCCAAAATTTTGAAGCCCGGCCCGGACAAAAAACGATAAAATCAGGCGCGACTCGGCCCGGCCCGATTAAAAAAAAAAAAAAAAAAAAAAAAAACGCATGCTTTTCTACGAAAAAGTTTTTTAGTATGTGTTTTACAGAGGTATTATGTAGCCAAGCAATAGAATGTTCTTTGACAAAACTACTAATCTTTTACGAGACAATTATATATTAACAGAAATTCATTATTACAGACGTACAGAAGACACAAAGACAGACAGAACGTCAAATTGAAAATATTAGCATTCATCAACCGATCAAACAATATAGGAAGGTATCAAAAATGGTTAATACTACTAAAAATGCACTTTCAACCATTTCCACTTATATGCCGTAATATACCCGAATCCTTTCATGTGATTCGGTAAACAAAACTTTAATGCTCATCTAACCATTTTCAATAGGTCCTTTACACATCCCAAAAGCTAATTCCATCTAGTGCACAGGAAAGTAGAGAAAGAGTTAAAGCGGAAGGATTTTTATATCCTTCATACCACCTAGACTCTACCTACAGACCAGAGTACACAAAACCTCATAGACAGTAACGTATCTAATTTCTTTTGTTTGTACGTACACGTGCGCAAACTAGTAGTGACATGCATACTATTTTGAATAGGAAACCATCTAATATTACTTTAAATAAAACATATCAATTTCGAGACACGCTAAAAATATTTGCGAAAAATCAGATCACGAACAGACAGACTGACAGACAATTAAGTTGAAGTTATAAACATTTTTTAACAAAACAAAATTTTATATGACATATTAGCCTATAAAATTATGTAAAATAAATGACTGAAGAAATATTTTATCACTTTCCTTTTTCGTTAATTATCGAGGAAAGTAGAAAAAATTCGGGCTGACACGGCCCGGAAAAAATTTCATCCAGGCCTGGCCCGGTCGGAGAGCAAAGTGAAAATTTCGGCCAGTGCAGACCTCTAGTGCACTCTACCTCTCCTAGAAGTTCTGAAACGTGGTACTGAAACACCTTGTATATATAAAGTTTGGTACACTGTATCTCGTGATGTAAATCATTGCATCTCGGAGATGGAGCACCGTGGTCCACTTTGTAAGTGCGCAACCAAATTATTATTTTCTTTCAGAATGCATTAAAACTATTGTTGTAAAATAATAATAATAACAGGACATTTAGGAATGGTAATTTGGCCGAGATCCTTCAGCACTATTAATGAAGAAAAGAATTTCTTCTTGAAAAATCTTAGATTGAGTAAGAAGAGGGTTTATTTTTGTAAATAGTGATACGAGTTTTGCGCCTCTTTTCAATGCCTGGACATGACAAGACATGCTTAATAATTTTTTCAACTAGATTGCTTTTTCTGTTTTCTCTATATATTAAAAAAAAAATTGCTGTCGCTGGCGTCAAATTTTTTTGTCTGCGACCGCATCTCCTATGAGAGGTGTGAGCGTTTGCAGAATACTCCGAGAAAAACATTTCAGCAGCTTAAAAATTTCTATCATTTTAATTAACGAAGTAATTAACTAAAAACATCGGGTTTATAAAGGTACTCGTCACTTTGAAAATAGTTTCTCTTATGACGATGTATTTCTGTCAGGATGTCATCATGATGCCATTTTCCACGGGAAAATTAAAATGTGATCTATGGTGTAAAAAATAAATAAATAAATAAAAATAAAATAAAATAAAATAAATAAAAATAAAATAAAATAAATAATGTTGCTATTAGTAGGTATTTTCAATGAAAATATTAATTTAGGATTATAATTTGTCGTCTGCAACTATCTTTTTCTACTTTTAGAAAATTAATTTTCCTATTGGCAGTGTTTTATGTTGTTTATAATTTTTTTTATAGTTTTTTTTTTTTTTTTTTTTTTTTTAATATATAGTTCTTTTTAATAATGTCGTGTCTATATAACTGATTACATTTCTTTTTGTCTTTAAAATATATTTACCTTTATATATATATATATATATATATATATATATATAAACATTTTAAAATACTTCGAATATATTTTGCTATAAAATCTTTTTGTAAAAAAATAGAACCGACTCCAAAAAGCAACTATTATTCAAGCAACTAAAAATAAAATGAAATTGCAAATTGCGCCTCTAAGTATGCAATAAATACCTTCGCCAAACAACATAAACACTACAACTAATCATGTCTTTTGAAATCGGCATAAAATTAAATAAAATTTGATTATTATTATTATTATTATTATTATTATTATTTTTTTACAGATTTCTTTTTAGACCGATAGCTACAAGCGCTGTTGTCTCGAATGATCCATCTTCATTGTTTCCTTTATTATTTTATCACTGTATACAATTTTTTCATTAGTAACATCTAGATAACATCCCTTCGCAATTCGGTATTTATGTTTCTATGAAGTTACTAGAGTTTTCTTCTCAAACTTGGTATAGCTTTGATATCTGTCGTCCTCGGCATTTTTTGGTTTTGACGATCAAATCATAATACAAAAATATACACGAGAGATGTATATTTTCCTAATATGTATGGCATAGATTTTAAATCTGTCGTCCTTGGCGATATTTGTATTTGGCGATCAAAAACGTAATGCGAAAATATACAAACCAGGTGCATATTTTCGTAATGCATATAGTATGAAATATTGTTTCATATCGTTGATTGTTCTCTTCAAGTAGTTATTAAAATAAAATTATTTTTGAAAGGAATTAAATATGTTCGTCAAAAAATTTAATGATCTTTTTCATTTTACGCCAAGAATGACGAATATCAAATCTGTCCCATATATATTGTGCGAAATATTGTTTCACATTTTTGATTGCTTTCTTATATATACCTCCCTTATTAAAATAACCATGATTTTTGAAAGGAATTAAATATTTCACCAAATAATTTGGTGGTCTGTTCTTTTTTTTTTTTTCGCCAGACTCAGAATTAGACATTTCTATGATTCATTTCATATTTCTAATTATGGCAAGGAAAAAAATTCATCACGTAAAACTCTTATAGAAAATCGAGTACACTTTATTCTTCGCTATTTTAAGAAATAGGTAGGAAAGAATTAAAAATTGAAGCTGCTGGAGATTATTCAAATTAAAATAATAATAATAAACTTTTTTCTTTTCAGATATTTTCGAATGTATAAAATTATTACCTGGTTGTACATTAGAAATATATATAGAGTATTATATATACCTCCCTAAATTAACTACAAAAATCGAATAGCAAAAATTGTAGGCATTAGAAAAAATAGGTACTAGGAATTTTTTTTTATTTTAAACAAGCAATTATGCCAAAAAATTTATCGCCAAATAGTGTCCAAAAAAAAAAGTCGCGAAAGGGATCATATACTAAAGCTGTAACACAAAATTGTCTAGATATTACGAATTTTTTTTCTATTCAAAAAAAAAAAAAAAAAAAAAATTCTGATTTTTAGCATAATATTTCATTAGAAAAACTACTACTACTACTACTACTAATAATAATAATAATAATAATAATAATGTGGTATTAAATATTATATATTTCAATTTGACATTGAATATGGGGATTTTTATAACATTTTTCTGCTTTTGTCTTGTGTTTTGCACTATTAATACTCCTATTCAGTTAAAGGCAAAGCAGGAAATAGGCAGGCAGAGCATTAATAAGTGAAACGAGTCGGGATTTGGCGAGCAGTTTGCAGAGCTCCCTAGTTATTAAAAAAAAAAAGTGAATGTTGACCATTGTGCACTACTCTCCCCTTTAAAGCTTTTATTCGAATACAGTTTGCTGATTGAATGATTTAAATCTAAATGTACTGAGGCCCCACCAGTGACCTGTTGGCCGAAGCTCCCGACTGGAAGTGCCCGGTTTGATTTGGGTCACGCTGGTCGAACTAGCCGTTTGAAGTTTTCTGTGGTTTTCTCCGAAACTAAAGGGAATATGCTAGGACCACTTAGAATTTAGAAAGGTCTCCACGGAGATTTTCCTGCACATATCTAGGTCCCTCGTGTTGTCATTCGGCATTAACAACATATGGAATTAAAGCTTTTAAACTCAGTAGAGGTATTTTTTTTTTTTTAATCTTAAAAATAAATAAATTAGTAATAATAATAATAAGTTAGAAAACCATCCTCAATATCCCAGAAATTCCATACTGAACATTTTGATAATTTAATACGAACAGTTTGTAGAGGATGATTTACGAACATTATGATGGAAAGGGTATTTAAACATCATTGTTAAAATAGTACATGTTGTTTATTCTCTTATTATTAACCTTATAATGTCTATATATGCTACCATTCACTAGATACGTTCTAGTGTCGCTTTTGTACCACTATTTCAATATAGGAATAACCTTTTAAAGTTTTTTTGTAATTAAATAAAGGAAAAATTATTGTTCGTAAATAGCTGTGCTAAAGCAGCTCCAGATTTCGTGTATGGTAGTCCAGTACGGCCACATATTCTAAAACTAGCAGTGAGGTCGCGTCCAAAATGTTGGAGGGATGCCAGCTTGACCGACAGTCTGAATTTTGGAAAACATCCAATAATTCCGCGCTCTGTGTTATTGCTCATTTCATCTGAATCAGATCACTGTCACCCTTATTTTAGCATTGGACACGTTGAGTTAGCACTTGCGCAAATGCTTCCATGGTTTCATGAAATGTGGTCGAAGAATATATATATATATATTAGAAAATTAAAACATATTTTAGCATGCCTTAATACAGAAATACCATGCAAAGGAAAACTTTCTATTTTCTAAATAATTGAACAAAATGGTAAATTAGAATTTAGATTTTTCTTACCTTCTTGTGCATAGGAGTAGAAACTATTTCCAAAAACAGAGGCTTCAGAAACGTTGTCGGTAGAAGAATTCACCTTCATGTCAAATATCGATGCTCCAGGATTAGTTGTTTGAATACTTGTTGGATCAAAATAAGGTACTACATTTTCAAAAACATTTTCTACATACAAATTCATATTTATGTATCTATTAGTTTTACTGTTATCATTAAAAACAAAAGATGAAGTAGCATTGTCTGTTGTCGGTCCAAATTTCGATGATTCATATTGGAAAACACTGGTGAAATTAGGAATGTCAACACTGATATTTGAGGGAGAAATTAATTTTGTAGGTAATTTTGTAGAACGAAATTTTTTAGGCTCATCCGATGAAGAATGACGATTGATGAAAAAATCATTTTTACATGCGTTATCTTTTACAAGTGTATCTACTAAATTTGTAGTTTCATTGTGAGATGAGGATGAAGATGATGAAATGATAAGTTTTTTGTTGATATGGTCGTGGGAATTCTCAAAATGATGTAAATTAGAAGGAATCACGGTAATTTCATTTTCTTCTGTTTTCTGTAATAAAGATATTTTGGCAGCAGAGTTTTTATGAAATGCTTCCATTTGAACGGAATCTGTGGTTGTTGCGACTTTCTTGATTTTTTCTTTGGTGGTTCTTCGTTGATTCCTTTCGACTCCTGGGATTTTACAACGTCCACCGTTAATGTGTCTGTCCACGCAAGGGCAGAGGTGTAGACCATTGGCCACATGTCTACAAATGAAAAAAGGTTCACAAACCCAAGATTCACCAGTCAATTTTTTACATGGATTAGGGAAACCTAATAGAGAAAAAAAAAAAAAACATGAGACTGTAAATAACTTAAACCATACATCTTGATCATAAAAACAGAAAAAATTGTAAGTCGATAATGGAAGGTGGATTTTAAGAAATATTTACATTTTTAGCTTTCTCAAAATATACATTACAATGCAACACGCACGCGAAGTAAGAAAAAGAGAAATTCTTAAAAAGGTAATGTATAAGATATTGCCCCAAGAGAACACATTTCAATGATAACAGGAATACTATACATCATACAAAATATTTTTTAAATATGCAATTAAAATTGTTAATGCATATACAGTCAATGATGGTAAAATTTAGCATTAATACACAGTAGACTTACTGTTGTAATGGAAAATTGAAATAAAATGAAAATTAATTACTTTCATCAATAACTATTATCTTTCACATAATAATAAATCCTTGACTACCAAAAAACTTTTTAATTTATTCAAACAAAAATATAAAGATTGAAAATTTCCATTGCTTTGAGGCCCACCAGCAGCCGAGAAGTTCTGTCTTCAAAGCTAGTAGACGTAAAGTACAGAGTTCGATCCCCGGTCACTTTCATCGGCCTAGCTGTTCGGAGTTTTTCGTGGTTTTCTCCGAAACTTGCGTAAATACGAGCTAGGACACCTTAGAAAGGCCCCCACGGAGAGCACTCTCCCACAGGCCTAGGATCATAGTGCCGTAAATTGGCCTTAATCCTTATACTATACTATCTATTGCTTTTTCTTCTCCATCATTTATTAAATAACTAGCGGTCTTTGTCCGCTTCGCTGTCACTATTTTAAAAAAAGAATTACTACTTTTTTTCTTTTATATAAATCTAACAAAATGTAAGCTTTGACACCCCCTCCCCCCCAAGAGAAAAAAAAAAAATCTCTGAACCTTAAAGTAAAATCACTATCCTTGAGTACCGGTATGGCATTTTACACGAAAGTGTTTGTAAACCTAAAAAGGTTATTAATTATTTGACTTCCAAAAACTTTAATCAAACTAAAATATAAAGATTGAAATTTGTATCGCATCGACTTCCTTCTTCATTTTTTATTAATTAAATATTATTTGTTAAATTAAATATCTCCATCGACCATTAATAGATTACAAGAATGTTTTTATTTATAAAAATATGTTACAGTTGACGCATTTTATTAAATCGAGTTGAAATATTTTATGCATGAAAATGAAAAGCAAAGCCTTTTAATTCTATCTTTTATTTTATTTATTCTTATACATAATGAAGGAATGTAACTCCTGAATTAAAAACATCTGAAATTGTTTAATATTAACTAAAGTCCACTTCATTATTTTTGTTTAACAATATATTCTAAACATATTTGGGTATTATTATACTATGTGAATTGGTTGATAAGTCAATATTTTTTTATCTGTATTTTATATACATGTCTATCTATCTATCTATATATTTGTAAATATTAAACTATTTGACTGGACAAACCTGTTTTAAAAATTTTACATATTGCACATATATTTCTTTATTTTAAACATTTCTTTTCTTTTTTTTATTTTTGTTTTTATTTTTATTTAGTTAAAAGTAAGAAGATTTAATGAAATTTTCTAAATAATTCTAAATTGTTTAATTTAAAATAACGTCTCCTTCATAAACAATATAATCAATATATATTATTTTATTAAAAAACTTGATCGGCCTGGCATAACTAGTTTTAAAAATTATAAATATATTTAAACTTGTTTAACTAAGTGAACTTAATAAAATTTTCTAAATTAGACTGTCAAAGGAAAATATATATATATATATATATATATGTATATATAATTTTATACCTTTTAAAATCACAATTTTAAATAATAATAAGCTTGTTTAACAGTTAAAAAAGAAAGCAGAAACGAGCACAGTAGAAATCAGGGACTGAGAACCGTTATTTGGAAGAACGAGAGATATTTACCTCAGCTCGGAGAAGGAACATTCATTATTAATACAACCTTGTGGTGGAGGAGTTGGGCAAGTTAGAGAACCTTGCTGTAGGCGTTGGTGACAATACAAGAGTGAGTGTATGTGAGCAAGAGGAGCTAGAAGCAGATCTGCCAGACACGGACCGTGGAGCTAATTTTTGCGGAAAGATCGAGTAACCTTCAGAGCCAGGTCACAGGGTGAGATTCACAGGGAAGCAGGTCAAATCAGTTCACCTTGACTTGCTATATCAGGTCAATGAACCTACGCAGCATCGTTCCGAGGCTATTTTCTTGATACTACATATGATCGAGTTAAAATGACAACAGTTCTGAATGAATCAAAAAAAAAAAAAAAAAAAAGAATGGACGGCAAAGTGCCATCAAAACACATAAAGAAGAAAAAAAATGTATTACGATTATCCTTTGAGTTCAGTAGACTGTTATGTCTGTAGATGAAGGAAAATACTTCCTACTCCGTCTTCCAGGCATTGCCGGAAAGGAATACGGAAGGGCACATCAAGTGTATTATTATATATTAGTATACAATACAGATATTGTTGCACGACCTCAGATGTTGCAATCACCTGTAGAATGCTTTAATACAAATAATAGCTTTTTTTTTTTTTTTTTTTTTTTTTTCGTTATTTTTAACTATAATTAATATTCTTATTTTATAGCAATTCGAAGATTTTTTATTTTTTTTATGAGAAAACAAATAAGTAACTGAAGAAACGTATAAGGTGGAAATTGAAAAACTATATTTAAAAGAGTGAACAGATGAATCACAATTTTTTTTAATTTAAAAAATGTTTTTTTTTTTTTTTTTTTTTTTTTTTTTTTGTCTCTATTCATATTTGTTTTACTTTAATCCATTCTTTCTTTCTTTTTAATAAAATATCCCTTTTTGGTAAATTGATATTTGAGAAGATATTTTTTTACAGCTAGCTCAAAAGATCCAATGTAGCATGAAGCAGAAATTTCTCACCGGTTTCTTGTTTTCACCAAAGGCCGAAAGGTTTTTGCTCTCTAAAATGAATGGTAGAAAATTGTAGGAGGTGCCGGGTTCGAACCCAGGTCTTGCTCGTCGGGTTATCTTTTTGGAGTTTTCTGTAGTTTTCATCAAAACACGCGTGAATATGGGTTAGGGCCCTTTTAAAAGACTCTCATAGGGGACAAGCGATCCCGACCTAGAACTCTCGAGTAGTAAATTGGTCTTAATCCTAACACCAATATCAACCCCCTAATGACTCACGCCTCAACAATTGCCGAAAAATTCTACTTACAAAGCTGATAGTCAGGAGGTGTCAGTTTTAAATTCAGGTTACGCTGAACGGCAACGCTGTCCGGAGTTTCCCGTGATTTTCTTGAACACTCCCGTGAATACGGGCTAGGGCTCCATACAAAGACTTCCCACGTTGGACAAGGAATCTAACGCAGGTAATCGGCCCGAATCCACACACTCACACATTATGGGTGATTCACTTATAGTAATTAAAAAGGCACATGGAACAAGATTAATAGTGCTAAAAAAAAAAAAAAAAAAAAAAAAAAAAACTTTATTTTTTAAGAACTAGGTATCAATTTCTAAGGCTTTGCTTTTAACAAATACTAGGGGTGTTTTAGTTTTTTAACTTAAAGAAAATGTTTAAAATTTTACAAAACATGTACTGCGATTAGGTTATAAAAATAAGAACGAAAAATCCAACTGTACGTAATCTTTGCACAGTTTCACCTTCTTATACTTTGCTTAAGTAATCATACAAAGAATAGACAAACTGACATAAAGACAGAGAGATAGACTAATTGAATTTATAACCACTCTTAAACATTATTTATTGGAAATAGTTAAAAATTCTTAACACAAACAGAAATGCAATTATAGCAATTTTCAATTGTTTCCCTAATGTATTAAATTATTTTAGCGTGGCCCAGTGGCGGATTTAAGGGAGGGGCTAGGAGGCTGAAGCCCCCCCCCCCCCCCCAAAAAAAAAAAAAAAAAAAAAAAAACACTGACATTCACAATTGAATATTGCAATTGTAAATTTTTTATTGGTCTAGAATAACACTTTGAAAAATCTTACCCCCCCCCCCCCCCAAAAGTCAAGTTCTGGATCCGCCACTGGCGTGGCCATGGAAATCTTAACGCTAAATATACTGTATTCTACAGAAACTCTTTTCTTTTTCTTACCATATGAATAATAAAGGACAATTTCTTTATGATTTGTTCAGTACAAAGTAATTTAAATATGATTTTTAAAAATGCCTCATAGAACGTAATGCATTGTCATTCTCTTGGGTGTTCCTGTACATAAACAATCTATGCTATTTATAGTATTTTGAATAGGGAATATTCCCCATTGAACATGAATAACATAAAAAGTTTGAAGAAATTCTAAAAATATTTACGGGCGCTAGATCGCGGACAGACAGACGGAAAGACACACCGATAGACTAATTAAATTCATAATGACTCTTGAATATTATTAGAATGTTTAAAAATGCTGAATAAAAGCGAAAATGCAATTCCAGCAATTTTCAGGTACAGCCCTTAATGTATCTGAATATTTTTGTGTGGCTCTGTAAATCTTAATACTGTTCTATTGAAATCTTTTTTTTTTCTTTGTGTGTATGCGTGCATATGAATAATAAGTTTTAATTTCATTGAGATTTTCGCAAAAATAACGGTATTAAAATATAGTTTATAAAATTACCTCTTCTAGAACGCAATTCTTTGAAATATTTTCGGGTCTTCCTTTACACAACCCAGTGCTGGTATTACCCCCCATTTTTAACAGCAATTATCCCATAGCAAGCTTGAGTAACATATATCAGTTTCAAGGAATTCTATGAATGTGTACTGGACAAAGAAACGGACAGGCGGAGAAATCGAAGTCGTAAACAGTTTTCAACTTTATTGAAAAATGGATCATAAAAAAAATAATCTTTAGTACGAGGGTTTATTTTAATAATAAGAAACGCATTAAAATAATCATAAAGAGAAAAATTGTTTGTCTTTTCAGTTATAAAATGAAGTGATTTTTTAACCCCTTAACGCGCGGTGTCCTCGCCACGAGGACGGAAAATTTAAGATCCAGCTGCAAAAATTCATCCCGGAAATATTTTAGCAAAAATTCACGTTTATAACATATCAGAAAAGGCCGGTTTTTTAAACCTTAAAATTTAAAATTTCTTTTAGTTTAATTTAGTTCATGAATTCCGGTGGCAGTATAATTTAAATGTTTCAAATTGTCTTGCGCCGCAAAGGGTTAAGACATATATTTGCTATTTTTAAAAAATAACTTCTTCGTACAGTATTAAAAAAAAAAAAATGTAACCCGTCAGGTGTACTGTTAAAAATTAATTATTCATATATGCGCATTTCCAACAATATCAAAGTGTAATTAGGCCAGAGTAACAAAGCGCTGATGTCGCGGTTGGTGAAAGATACGCAAGATGAGTAATATCTCGGAAAAGTGTGTCGCGTCCAGGATGTTTATTTATATGCGCGTGCAAATTCTAATTCAAAACCATCTTTTTTTCAGGTTAAAAAAAATCGCTTAAGGATTCGAGCACGTGTTTCATAAGACAGAGACTAATCCAGAAAATTCTTTAAGAAAAAAAGAATTGTATTTTAGTAAATATAAGAAGTAATTCACTTTGTTTGACGAGTAAAATGAAAATGGCAATAATAATACAACTTTTTTTTTTTTTTTTTTTAAATAAAATATTAATATTTTTAATATTGTGATTTTTTTTTTTTTTTTTTTTTTTTTTTTTTTTTTTATGGCGTGGCACTTGCGACAAAGCATTGGCCGGAGTGGTGGTGGTAGGGTCGCCGAATTGATGACCATTTGTGAAGGGGGTTGAAGCGCCAATGGCCGTCCAGTGGGCGGCCATCGCTTCCCCTATCAGAGATAACACATCCATGCCTTGTTCGGGGTTCGAACCCAGGCCCAAATTTACGTCCCTGACTCCAACCATGTAGGAGTCAGAGACGCTAACCACTACACAGTCTGGGCGTCATATTGTGAAAATTGCAATTTTTTATTTAATTTTATTTCGTTACTTGAAATATTCCGTGTCTTAAAAGAGATGCTAAATAAATAAATAAATAATAAGAATAAAAGAATAAAAGTAAAAACTGTTCAGGCATTATTTAATGAAAACGGTATTTGTTATTTCTATATAACACACAAATTTAATGTAATAAGAAAGAATCGTATTGAAAAGAAAAGAAAGAGAGAGAGGAAATTAATCATTAAAGTATCATCTGTAGAATAATTATATATTACTATATAAAAACTAGTATGTTGTGGCCACCACAAAACTTTTTCTTATATTTTTATATACAAATTCCCTCATTAGAAATAACTTATGAAAATTATTTTCCATGATAAATGCAGACGGCATTTTTTTCTCGTAGAAGTTTAGCACTAAATGTCCAAAGAAAGTCGGTTTTATGTTCTACAACGACATTTTAAAAAATGCGCTTTTATTTTTCTGTTTTATTTATTTATTTATTTTGATGAAAATGGAAAAAAAAATGATAACTTTGTTTTAGGTTATCACAGATCAGTGGCTGAACCATTCGTTTTAAACGTATTGACGAGTTCTTTTTGAAAGATACCCATATTGAAAATTTGCCTCTACCCCCCTGGGGGGGGGGAGTGTTACTCCTACGTGTCTATTTTTTCCCCTAGTTGACTATTACTATCATATTTAACTGTTTTTAATCCTATAATAAAACGTTAAAAATTATTCTTATTGGGCACATTTTTAGGAAATTTTGTTCTAAACCACCATGTTAAAAGTTTAGAAAAAGTGAGATGGCAACGTCACTTGTTGGACGACTTTCACCAAAAGTTGGTAAGCACTAATTTATGGCAATGGGCAACTACTTACCAATTTGTATGAAATTATTTGCAATAGTTCCTGAGATACAATTGCCACAAAATTTTTGTCACACGCACACAGACGTTTTCCAAAAACGATTAAATTCTGTACTAGACCTCTCAAAACATGTAAATCCGTCGAAAACCCGAAGTCGAGAGCTTTTACAAAACCAATATTTTCTTCTATTGAATATAGAAGAAAGTAATAAAGCATCGTATCAGAATATTTCAGATTGTAAATTATTTTTAACGCTTTCTTCTTTAACTTGTGTACACTGTAGAAAAAAAAAAAAAGAAGTAATATAGCAAAATATATTGGGAATTTTAACAGAATATGCTGGTGATTTTATACTGTATATTGTATGCCCCCCCCCCTCCCTCAATTTTATTCTTTTGGCTATAAAGAAACAAACAAAAATTCTACGGGTGATTTTTTTGTTTTGTTTATTTATAACAACAATAATAATAAAATCCGCCAGATTCTGGTGTCATTTTATAGGTTACTTTTCTACATTATAAAAATCAGCCCAAAATAAATAAATAAATGCTACATTTTCACATTATTGTTTATTTCTAATTATCAATTTTAATTTCTTTTTTTCCAAGCAAAAGTAAAAAATAATTTATGTTGCTGAAACAAAATACATTTTAAATTAGGATTTTTTTTTTTTTTTTTTACATTTTTACACAACGTATATTCATCTAACGAACTCCAGAATTTTTAGTTCTAAAAATATGCGTAATATACTACATATTTGTTTTAATGCATTACAACATCCAACTTTAGGGCAGGTTTATTATTATTATTATTAGTAGTAGTACATATTATTATTTAAACACGCTTTATCAGTAAAAAATAACAAATTCATTTTCAATTTAGTCACTGTTTGAATTATTGAAGTCACATACAGTGTGAAAGAGAAGCTAAAATTTTAAACTTCTTGTGTTGTTATTTAGATTATAATCAGCTGCACTTATAAACGCATTTAGGAAAAAAATATCGGTAACTGAACTGAAATTTGGAATCGTAATGCAACATCTGGCGAACGAAAGTAAGGAATCTCAAAACGAGATAGCGAAATCAATCCCAGTAAAATAAAATAAAATAAAATAAAATAAAATAAAATAAACGAAGGGGGAAGGGCGGATGAAGGGCTTAACTGACATACAATAGTCAGTTTTCAAGCAGCAAAGGATGTTCTTTTCCAGATGCACGAAAATTAATCTGGCAGCCTACACGGATTTTCCGCTGGAAAAAAAAAAAAAACAATAGAGTTAATATATTTTTTTTTTTTTTTTTTTTGTATCCTTCTCCCTTTTTTTTTATATATTTAGGTAAGAAACTATTTCATCATATAAGATAAAGACACCAGTGTTCGCCACCCTCACAAAAGACAGGTTAAAATAACTGTTAATTAGCATTTATGAATTTGAATCCGCCCACTCTAGATTCTCTAGAACCAGATAATCTAGTTCGTGCGGATTCAAATTCATATATGTTAATTAATGGTTATTTTAAAATGTCTTTTGTGAGGGGGCGAACACTGGTGTCTTTACCTTAAACCAGAGATTTAAAATTCAGAAATTTTAAATAGATGAAAATAAACAACATTTCAGTGGTTCTTCCCTAATACTCAAAACAATTAAAACTGCTATTAGCGGATGGTGGACGTAATAATTTTATTAAACTATTGACTTGGAGTTATAAAAGTTGCCTACATAAACATTGAAATGTATCAATAATCAGCACATTAAAATTTCTCAAAAACTCTTTTATTAAAAAAGAAGTAAATTTCAAAATTTATTTATTTTATTTATTTATTTATTTATTTTTCAATAATAAGGCTCTATCCAACTTAGTTTTTAAAGTTTTCACTAGATTTAGCATTATTTTAGTTTATTAATATATTCTAAAAATATGTGCTTTCTGGATTGATTGAAAAGTTATTTTTTAAAAATATTTTTGTATTTGAATGCTGAAATTTCATGCAAATTTTTAACATTTAAGCATTAAAAAAAAACTTATCAACGAATCTCCTAAGTAATACCCTGATATGTCTAAAATAGATACATAAGCCATAATATATGTGAAATCGAGGTTAACACTAGGTGGCGTAGCGCAGTTTAAAAAAATTTCAAAGATTTTTTTTTATTTTTAATTAAATTTAATTTTTATTTAAATAGTTTTTGAGAAAATTTAATGTAATGATTACACAGGTCTGCTATGAAATATTTTTCTTCAAGGTGAGGTGTTTTTCTAGTGTATTTTTGGATGCTGATTAAAGAAAAATCTATTCAAAAATTTCAGTTTTGACAAAAATGTGATTTTTTTTAGCTCAAAGCTCCACTTTTTCAACTCTCATCTAAATTATTTCCCGGAAAATCTGGGTGATGTGAGTAAAGAACAAAGAGAGCTATTTCATCAAGACATCAAAGAAATTTAGAGGAAGTATCAGGGACGAACGTTAACATGTTAGCAGATTATGTTGGATGCTGCATCACGAGAAAAAGCTCTAAAGGGAGCCAGTTTTTGTATACATAAACACATTTAAAAGATAATAATAGCCCATTTTAATATATTATACATATAAATAGTTTCGAATTTCTTACAGTTTCTTTGTGAATTTTTCTGATCTTCATCCTTAATTTGAGAAAAATCTTTTCGTGACAGGAAGAAAAGACAAGCATTTCTGAATTCAGTGCATCAACATGCATTAGAATCACCCAACGGAGTGAATAAATAAATAAAATAAAAGTACTCTGCATATGCTTGCAAACTTTCAAATTCCAAATCGATAATATAAAAGAAAGATTTTCAAAGTCCACCATTCCATTATTAATGTTATGGGATGAATTGGGGAAAAAATATGGCCACATAGGTTATACAAATTAAGAACTTTTATAAAAAAAAAAAAAAAATTGGGGATAAAAGATTGCTTTAAACATATTTTTTCGAACCCCTTCCTCCCCCCTCCCCTTTAAAATAAAAGAACTCGAATTTCAATTTAATTAATTATTTTTTTTACTGTAAATAAAGCATTTTTTTTTTTCTTTCTTTTAAAAACTCTGCCACAGAAAGCAGTTTGTGGAGCAAAATTATTAATGCCCAACATAATGTATAAGCAATGCCCTAAGTACTAGTAACTAATGTTTTATCAGTGTTTAAGTACTAGTTATAAAACTGAAGTATTTTATAGAACAATTGCATTACTAGTTATGGTACAAATACCCTGTAAAGAATTTCAGTTAATTTCTGAAACGTTTCATTTTAACTCGTTTTGCACTAAATAAATTATTCGATAAAAATAAATAAATAAATAAATAAATAATAAATAATAAATAAATAAATAATCCCATTTTACTATTCATATTTATCAGAACACACATATAGTTATTATTGGGTGAGTGCAAAAGTTCTATCCGTTTTTATTACCCATAAAGAAGAGCAAATAAACGCAAAATGAACAGTACCTATTATTGTGCATAATCCCCATTGCTACCTATGACCTCTTGCCACCTTTCTAGAAGGAGATGAATCCCACGGCGGTGAAATTCAGGCGGTTTCGAGTAAAAAAATCTTGGATAGCAGTTTTCACAGCATCAAGATCATCAAAGATTTTCTGACTGAAGGAATTGTTCAACGCACGACACAGGTGATAGTCAGTTGGTGCCAAGTCAGGAGAATAAGGAGAGTGGGGTAAAACCTCCCAACCAAAGCCCAGTAACTTTTGGTGAGTGGTGACAGCAGCATGTGGCCGGCCTGGCGTTATCGTGATGAAAGATAAGACAGCGACGAGTGATAAGACCTGGTCGCTTTGTTACCAAATTTGAATGCAGCCTGTCTAACTGTAGACAGTAGAAGGCAGCATTGAGGGTTTGGTTGAGTGACAAGACCTCCCAGTGAATTATTCCCTGCAAACCCCAGCACACACTCAATAACACCTTCTTGGGATGAAGTTGAGCTTTCGAAGTCGATGAAGGCGGATCAGAAGGGCGACACACAGTTCTACGACGCTTTACGTTACGATACATAACTCACTTATCATCTCCTGTCACAATTTGTGTCAAGAATGGGTCACTTTTGTACAGGGGAAGCAAGGAAACACAGGTGGCGATTCGGTCATCCCGTTGATTAGCTGTCAGGTTATGTGGAACCCAACAATCCAACTTTCTCGTAAAACCCAACTTAACCAGCCGTCTCTCGACCGTTGTCCGGCGTAAGTTGAAGGTCTCCACTAATTCTTAAACGGTTGGGTTCGGGTTGTTCCTTATGGCTTGGTCAATATTGTCGTCTCCAACGTGTGATGGCCTTCCACTCCTAGCCTGATCTTGGCAGCTTCTGTCTCCTTCCCTAAATTTACGGAACCATCGACGACATGTACTTTCGTCTATTGCATCCTCCCCATAAACTTGACAAACATTGCGACATGCTGCGGCTGCCGTACTCTTTTTATCGAACTCGTATAACAAACAATGCCTTATATGCTCATTCTCGCTTTCCACGTTACATCCTCTGATATATATATATATATATATATATATATATAGATGATTAACTTTGTGAGACACGATGCATTTATATGTGGGACAGCCACACGTTTGATTGGCCGACGATTTGCGTCATTACAACGTCATGTGTGACACCAATTCCATTGGAAATTTGCATATCCAAAAACTGGTAGAACTTTCGCACTCACTCAATATAATAGGTTCCCACAGTGGCCGAGAAGTTCTGTTTAAGCTGGTAGATGGAATGTGGCGGGTTCGAACCTAGATTGTGCTCGTTTACTTAGCCATTTGAATTTTTCCGAGTTTTTCTCCGAAACTTGCGTAAATGCGGTCCAAGTTCCCTTAGAAAGTCACACTCCCTCCCGTGGAAGACATCCCATAGGCTTAGGATGCAAGCGTAGTCAAACTGCCTTAATTCTAAACACCGTAATTATAATTATTTTCAAAATGTTCAGATTTTATTTGATTTTAAAGTAAATCTAACATTATGAATCACATTAATAATAATACGCAGCCGCCAAATGAGTTATAAGCTGACCATATAAAAGTGTAACAAGAAATAACACCATACAAATTTTCACCACATTAAAGAAAAAAAAAAAAAAAAAAAAAAAAAAAAAAAAAAACCGTTAACATGAAGCCTAAAAGTGAAATATTTTCTAACAAATTGCGATTACGTATTTAGATATTCTAAAATGTTGTAGGATTATACATTTCCCAGCCTATGCGGCATTATCAAGATACTTTCACCTTCACTTTAGGATATACATAGACTATATCTTTAATATTCCGGGCTTTCTCCTGAGCAATTAAGTGAATCTGTTTTCTTCAAGATTTTGAGGCCTTTCAAGGATTAGACTTTCCCCCTCGTATTACACTCATATCCCTTAAAATGATTTATAGTGAGGCACTTTAGGGTCCAGTTATCCTTGACCCACATCATCGCATAATATAGAAGTTTACACACTGTCGTCTAGACTAAGCAAACACAGTAACATATTTATAGAGGATTTTGTAACCTTGAGAAGCAGATTCATGTCCTAGTTGAGACAGGAATGTTTTAAAACACAGTGATTTAAATATCAGTTTGGCATCATTCATTTAAACTCGCAAGATAATCAACTCCTGTCTTAGAAAATAGCAGTATATATCCTTTCTCCAAAATATTCTTCAATAAAAATAGCGTAAGAATTGTGCTTTTAAACTATGGCTGTTGATTTTATTTTGATTTCTTATGCATGAAAAATTTTACAAGAAATTTTGTGACTGAGTCACGGGCCTACCAGCGGCCGAGCGGTTCTGCGCTCAAAGCTGGTAGATGGGATGTGCCGGGTTCAATTCCAGGTCACGCACGTCGACCTAGCCGTTTGGAATTTTCCGTGGATTTCTCCTAAACTCGCGTAAATACGGGGTAGAACCCCTTAGAAAGACACACACGGAGAGTATTCCACCTATAGGCCTAGAACCCTAGCATAGTCAATGGCTAGTCCTAGACCCTAGCGACTACCCTAAGACCCTAGCGTAGTCAGTCGTCCTTAAAACCCTACAACCAACCAACAACCTGTTTGAGTCACGGAATAACATCTTAATAGGTATGCACGTATCTTAGGAGAAAAGTTTTTCCAATTAAGTTACTATAAAATGTTCTCATTCTTAAATGATAAAAATTCTGTAATGTATCCGCTTATTCATTAATATTTGAGATGTAAGAAAGAAAGGGGCCATGGTAGTTCGGTTGGTAGAGCGCCGAACTAGTAACCGGGGGATTGCGGATTCGATTCTCGAGCCGCAGAAACACCGTCGTATACACGAATAGTGGACGGTGCACGTAAAATCCGTCGTGTGCTGCACTATCATCCATGTTACGAAAAAACAATACCTCTGAGGGTTACCGAAGCTGGAGAGCTATATCCTCCACGAAGGACCAAAATTGTGATGCCATGTCTCGGGATCAGAACTAGCGTTGAATCTGACATCATCTAAAATAAACATTCTCAACTTCAACCTCAAACGAAGGCAAGATTATTTTAAAATTGGTTGATTGAAATAAACAAAAATTTTAGCAAACGATGTTTTGAAAATCCATATCATATCTTAATAATAATAATAACAACAAATGCTTATATGCAAGGTTAAATTGAATTTGAAATATACAAAAGTGTTAGCAAACGATGTTTTGAAAATCCTTTATCATATCTTAATAATAATAATGCTTGCAAGGTTAAATTGAATTTCAGTAAAAGGTTGTAACACAAACTTTAGTTAAAAGTTTCATATGTTTTTTACATTTAACACTCATACTTTTCTTGCTATTGAATTAATCTTTTTTTTGTATCATTATATTTATATATGTTACGTATCAATCAAATAAATGTGTCACTAAATTTACTTATTAAGAACTTACTCATTAAACTTACTCATTAGCTGTATATTTTATATGCATTCGACCAACATTATATTTTCTCAAGCTATAAAAGCTAAAATGTCACTGACTTTTTAGACGAGTTTTTAAAATTCCAGATTAAAGTTTTTCGCCCTTGAATATGCAAACTACTGTATTTTGTATGTAAATCTGTAAATAATATACAGACAAAAACCTATTTCCCTTATAATTAAAGAAAGAAAAAATGCTTACAAAAGTTAGGTGTGAGAAAAGTTTTAACACACACAAAGTCTCTTAAATGAAAACCCAACACTCAATTCTTATATTTATTATTTAGAATGCTTAAAAAAAGAAAAAGCCGCAGCTACACATTTAAACAAATATTTGGGACAAACGTACATTAAAAATAGCTCCTAAAATAGCTCCAATGAAACTTAAATTAAACTTTATAAGATTAACTACATTAACATGTAACATATACAGGGTGTTCCAAAAATCCTACACACCCCCTCCTAACTCGAAAATGAGTCGGAATCGTGAAAAATGGCGAAACATGTGTTCAATGAATTCGAGAGGGACCTCTTTTGGTCAAAAAATTTGTGCCCGGGGGTGGTTGGGGAGCAGATAGGGAGGGAAACTTTAAAATTTCAAATAGGAAGTTATGTCTTGTGATACATCCCTGGAAACATCTCTTCAAAACAATTAATTTTATAAAAATAGTTTCGTCCTACGATGATTATTAAAGGAAATACATGAGTTTTTAGACTTTTGAAATATGGATTTATACTTATGTATCCCCTTTAATAATCACTGCAGGACATAACTATTTATATCAAATTCATTGTCTGGAAGAGTCATTTCCAGGGATGTATCACAAGACATACTTTCCTGTTTGAAATTTTAAAGTTGTCCTCCTTAGCGGTACTCCACCACCTCATTCCCCGGGCCCAAACATTTTTGGGCAAAGTATGTCTTGTGATGCATTCCTGGAAACATCTCTTCAAAATAATGAATTTGATACAAATAGTTTGTCCTGCAATAATTATTAAAGGGGATACATAAATATAAAATACACATTTCAAAAGTCCAAAAACTCACGTATCTCCTTTGATAATCATCGTAGGGCAAAATTATTTATACCAAATTAATTGTTTTGATGAGACATTTCCAGGGATGTATCACAAGACATACTTTCCCATTTGAAAATTTAAAGTTTCCCTCAATTCCCAGCCCCAAACTTTCCAAACTTTTTTCACCAAAAGAGGTCCTTCTCAAATTCATTGAACACCCATTTTTCACAATTCCGGCTCATTTTCGAGTTAGGAGGGGTGGGGGGTGGGACTTTTGGAACACCCTGTATATATATATATATATATATATATCAGTGGCGTAGCGTGACATTTGAATCTGGGCATGCTCTGAAGCCAACTATGGAAAGAACACTACTGATCAAGACGATATCATTTCATCAAATTTAAGTTTGGATTTTTCCAGTTTCTTGGTTGGTTGGTTGGTAGAACTCACGTCCGATTGACGACACTTGGGTCCTAGGCCTATGGGTGGAATGTCGTCCGTCGTGGGTCTTTCTAAGGGGTCCTAGCCTTATTTACGCGTCTTTCGGAGAAAACCATGGAACCCGATTCCCATCTACCAACTTCGAGAGCAGAAACGTTCGGCCGCTGGTGGGCCTCCAATTTCTTGGAATCGTATATAAAATTTTATATGCAAATTTTGTCGCTTTAACTTTATATCATATATCTAAAGGACTCTTATATTAACTTATTGAAGGCCAATTTGGTCGCTTCATTGATCGCTGTATTTAAATGAATTTTCAAAGAAATTTAATCACGATTTTTTATATCACTTTAGAAACAAAAAAGAGAGAAAAAAAAAAAAGAAAGAAAGAAAAAATAGTGAGAACCGGCAAGAAAAAATCTACTGAAATCGCCGAAAACTTCGCTTCAGGTGTTCGCTGCTTCCTGCTGTGTCTTTCACTACCGCACTATGTCAGATTGGGGACCCCACTGCTAGTGGCAGCGCCTTAAGCGAACGTTTCAATGTAGGTGCTTATCTGACCTCTGATAGTTCTTACACAGGAAGTTAATTGTTACAATTTTTAATAAAGTTAAAAATTTAATAAGTTTAATTCTTTCTATCATATTACCATTTGATTTCGATAGAAACAATACATTAAAAATAATAAACATTCCTCTTCAAAAGGGGGTCTTACGCCTTTACATAAACAATTATTTTTGAAAACGCAACTATTATGTGTATTTAAAAAAAAAAAAAAAAGAAAAGAAAAAGAAAGAAACAGTATTAAAATTTTATCATATAAAAACTATTTCATCGCATGACTTAATGCGAAAGAAGGAAAAATAAATAGAATAGCGGTCTTTTCTAAAAAATGCAGATGGATGAAAAAAAAACAAAAACAATTTAAATAAAATTCAAGAAAATAAAGCAGAAAAATTAACGGAACATTTCAAAATAAATAAATAAATAAACAAATAAAATAATTAATTTACGAAATTCAGATTTGAAATTAAGGAAAGAAAATAAACACACACACACACACACACAAAAAAAAAAAAAAAAAAAAAAAAAAATTCTATGCACACCTGCAAGATCAAAGCTACGCATCTACCAATTTTTTGTAAATCTGCGATCAGTGACCTGACCTTCATAGCGCATACAGGCACACATGAAGAAGACATTTTGCTTTATTCATATTATTGAATAAACAAAATTTGTACATACTTTTATTTCTGGTGAAAGTCTTCGCTTAGAATAAGTTATTTGGATTTAAAATAATAATATTTATAAATAAATTTAAAAAAAGCAACTTCTCTGGCACATAAAACAACTTTTGGAAATTTATCTAAATTTTATTTTGCAATTTAATCATCATTTTCAAATCAATTCTTTTTTTTTTTTTTTTTTTTTAATTATTGTAAAATAAAGTATAAGTTTTTTTTAATTTATCAATCAGTCGGAAAAGCCAGCTCTCCTCTTTGCAAACATCTCTACCGAAGGCAACAAAATCCCTACGCTTTAAAAAAATACCCCCAAACTCCAGAATATGCTCTCCTAGGGTAGCATGCCTTGGGTCGTTTATACAGCGGAACTCCCCTTGTAGTTTATACGAGTGAAAAGTAGAGGGACGTTGAATATTCCCTCAAATAGCAAAAAATCCCTATATCAGGGCATGCTTTACAAAGGCAGCATGACCTAAGCAATAACCGGTCAGCAGGAAAAGAGAGGGATGGTATCTCCGGGACGATACTGGTCAGCAGATGTCTCCTAAACAAAGCGGGAGGGAAGTAACGACAATAGTAAGAAAAAAAAAAAAAAAACACTCGGATTTATCCAGGAATAATGTAACAAAAGAAATTTCCTTTAACTATAATTTTTTTAAACTGAATTGTGGATACTGTATAAATGGAAGCGAGTGTTTAACAAAATTAGTTCAAATAATTTATTTTTAAATAAATTCTGTTTAAAGTTTAGATAGTTTTTAGTGGGTATGCGGCGCATGCCTAGCATACCCAGAGAATACGCCACTGATATATATATATAAACAGTTCTCTGTAAAAGTCGCTTTTAGTTTTTTCGAAAGTCGGTTCTGTAGTCGACTTCTGATATGAAAAAAAAAAAAAAAAAAAAAAACTTTGTTGAATTAATACTATTAAATATTGAATACATATGCATGTATTCAATATTTAATATCTTTTTCATAACTGAATGTTTTTTCTGTAGTAAATAATTAAACATGTAATTAAATGTTTAGTAAATAAAATGCGTTACAGAAGTTAGTATGGGGGAAAAAAAAGAGTAATGCCCTTTACGGAAGTAAAGAAAACTTGCGTAACAGTAAGCTGTTAAAGCCTGTTGCTAGATAAATAGTATTTTCAATTCCCTACTTTCGGTAACAATTCATAATTATAGCTAGGAGCTCTGGAACGGTGTGTAAATACGTTATAGGTGTGTCTGCATAATGTCAATGCCACGCTTAACTGGTTTTATCCAGCTCTCTGCTGAACCGATAAAAAAAACAAATGTTATTTTGTTGTATCTTTTTACTATATTATTTGCCAAACTCGTATTTCAACTAATAATGTTTTCCTGTTTTCTTTTTTCTTGCATTTTCTTTTTTAAGTATTTAAAATTTTATTTATGTTTCCGGGTCTATGAGCAAGAGAACATTGACCTCTTCTTAGGTATAGAATACAATAAAATAAAACGTGATTTAAAAAAAAAAAAAAAAAAAAAAAAAGAAAAAAAAGAAAAAAAAAAAAAAATCCTGGAGAAGCATTAAAAATAATGAGAATGCCCTTATTTTTTTTCTGTCCAGCGGACAAAAAAAAAAAAAAAAAAAAAAAAAGAACTTTGGGAAACGGAAGCCTGACCTAGAGTGATTTCATGAACTTAACACATTAGATAGGCTAACTTCTTTAAAGCTTGGATTCTTGTCAAATACATCATATTACCCGTAGCTAGTTTTTATTGTCAAGCGACGTTTTATGCATGTAAACTGATAAACTGTAGTGTGTATAACGTGCTGTTTAATTTATTTTTTCAAGATTTCAAGTTAATGAATATTTTAGATAAAAAGTTTCGTTTTGTCAACAAGAAATATTTTGATATACCGCAGATGTGGTAATATTAAATGATAAATGTTACTTTTAAATTATATGTACATATAAAGGATTTTTTGCACATGTCTATTATGTTTAAACAATTTCTTAAAATATAAAATTATGATTTTTATGCTATTATAATTACGGTAACAAATCATAATTATAGCTAGGAGCTCTGGAACGGTGTGTTAATATGTTATGGGTGTGTTTTTATGATGTCAATGCCGCGCTTAACTGGTTTTATCCAACTCTCTACTGAACCGATAAAAAACATCTATTGTTCCGTTGTATCTTCTTTTTACTATATTATTTGTCAAACTTGTATTTCAACCAAAAATATTTCCATTAATAACAAAATCTTCGAAAGGCATTAAAAATAATGAGAATATCCTGACCTTTTCGCTGTCCAGCGGATAAATTAATAACTTTGGGAAACCGTAGCCTGAACTAGAGTAATTTCATGAACTTAACACATTAGATATGCTAACTTCCTCAAAGATTGGATTCTTATCAAATACACTTTATTACTCGAAGTTAATTTATATTATCAAACGATATTGTATTCACATGATGTGATAAATGGTAATGCGTATTAACACAGTTTTTAATGTACTTTTAAAAGATTTCAATTTAATCAATATTTTATGTAAAAAGTTTCGTTTTGTTAAAAAGAAAACTTTTGATATCCCTCAGAGGTCTCAAAAATAAAAGATAAATGTTATTTGTTTTATTATATGTACTTATTAAGGACTTTGTGTACGGCTGAATATCACATAAATGTGCATTTTAGTGTTTCAGGTCTTTATTATTAATTTTAAGCAAATAAATTGTAAAATTTTATTATTATTATTTAGAAGTACCTTTTTAAAAAAGCATCAAATCATAAAATGTGAGTTTATAGCAATTTCAGTATTTTTTAGAAAATTTTAAACCTTATAATCGTCATTTTCGTGACTGTCTCCAAGACCAAATGTTTACATACAAAGTATGTTTTTTACTAAAAAAAATAAAATGATAATTATAATAATTGTTAATTCTTGTAAAAAAACTATTTGTTTTCAAAGGAAATTTTTTTTTCTTTTTAATTACGTTAATTTTCATGCATGTGTAATTAAAATGCTTGTATGCAAGTCTTCACGTCATTTTCGTGACACATGAAAATAACTTCATATATCATCAAGGGATGGTGCCACCATTCACTTTTTTTAAAGTTTAAGATCAGAAATCAACATTGACGATATGTGGGGAAAAAAAATCTCAAGAAAATTGAAAACAGGTAAGAGTTAACATTATTTTTATTGTTTACATGCTGTGCGTACTTTTATTGCTTGTCATTTTCGAGATGCATAAAAAATAAAAAAATATTATTATAAAATTTAGAACAAAGTTTTATTTTAATATAGAATGACGACCAGAAGAAGAAAATGTGACGATATTGGCTTAGTGAAAGAATGTTTTTCAGTACAGAACGAATTATTGACGATTTGTCATTTTCGTGACGGTCATTTTTGTGACGTCACGAAAATGACATTTGTTGCAGATTTACTATTTTGTAAGCCCTGGATTTAAATAATTTTTTATTTTGAATTAAAAGATTTGTTGGTGTAGGATAAGCTTTATATTTAAATATTTAAAGTACTTTCCGGTATCCAGGTAAATATAAAAAAATTACATACGACATTAATATTAAGATACAATTAAAAAAGCAAACTTTTATTTATTTATTTAATTTTATTTATTTATTTATTTATTTTTTTTTTTTTTTGCCCCCTTTAAGGTGTCATTGAGAATGCTACTCAAAATATTTTACTTGTGTCATTTATGGCAAGATGCAGAAAAAATAATTTGCATGGCCTGACAAAGAGGATGTCCATGAAATTCAAGTGCCACATATTCTGTGCAAAATTAGGAATTCTCCTGAACCTGCTTCAAATAGATATTTTAAACTTCAGGATGAAGATTTTAATAATGTTCAAAATGCTTTTTCTGAATTTAATTCAGTTAATCATTAAACTTGTAACTACAAGGATTTTAATACAATAAAATTGCTTGATATTCTCATTATTGCTCTTTCTTTTCCCTTCACAATCTTTTCTCTATTGTTCTAATATGTTCCATTTTTAATATTATATGGTCCTATTTCATTGACAAACAATGTTATTTCAGTGAAAAATAGTCATTTTGACAAATATTGTCATTTCAGTGACAAACAGTCGTTTCAGTGACAAACATTGTCATTTCAGTGACAAACCAGTCATTTCAGTGACATCATTTTTTGACATCTTTAAATGCTATAATTAAAAATTTAATGCAAGTAAACTAATTATTTCCAGTTTATAGTCAAGAGGTATGCAGTCTATGATATTTCCCATTGATATAATTTATGTTTATAAAAAAATAAATTTAAATTTATTTATTTATTTTTTTTATTTTTTTTAATTTAAAATTTTTGGGTTTTTTATTTTATTTTATTTTTTAAAATGGGAAGAACTTTTTAGAAAAGCCTAAGTCTTGTATTTTTTAATGAATCTGAACCACAAAAAAAAAAAAAATTTAAATGGTAATTTTGATTTTATAAGATAATTAAAATTATAAATTTTTATTGAAAATTTTCAATAAAATTTTAAAAAATTATGATCGATCTCTGTCAAACTCAGAATTTATTTAAGATGTACTTACGGACTTATTTTCAAAAATTCAAATTAAAATACAAAGTTTGAAAAAAAAGTTTAAAAAAATCCAAAATGCACACTTATGTGATATTCAGCCGTACATGTATAGAATAATTCTGTGTTTAAACGACTTATTAAACTATAAAATCACGTTATTTATCCAATTATAATTATTAATTATATTATTTATAAAATTTCCTCCTAGAAAATATATATTTTTTTAAACCTTCCATTTTTGTTATGAACAAAATCTTTCGCTTTACAGAATCCGCTGTAAATTTTGCTTTTTTTTTTTTTTTTCACTTACGTTTCCTTCTCATTCTTACTTTGGATCAATACAAAAAGACGTGATTAATAATTAATGTATATATACTCATTAGAAAATAATCCTGATACTCATTTATTATTATCATAAAAGTTGTGTCACATTTCCTATGTTGAAGAAAATCAAAATTGAACCTACAGCAAGATTTTCAATTAATGGTTATTCAGCACCACAATTAACGACATATTTTCCATTTTTATACATTTTTGGAAAGAAAATAAATAATTGGAGAGAAATCCCTTAAAAAAATAGTAAAATGTTGACAATATTATAAAATAAAACGTGCATTGCACTGTATCATAAAAAAAGTGCATAAAATGAGAAATATTATAAAATGTATATCATATATTGAATATTTACTCTAAAGCGAAGAACAACAATACCACAAACTGTAGTTGCGCTTGCAAAATTTGAAAATTTGACGGGAATAATTAATTATTTACTTATAAATTACACAAAATAATAAATAAATAAATATTGTTTAGCATACAACATATTATTGAATATCATTTATAAAGTATTGCATTAAATTAAGTATACTCCTGATTATTACATATAATATCTGTACACTGTAAAAAATATATCCTATTTGCTGCCAGAAATTCTTTGTAATTTGAGAAAATACCCGTAATTTACGAAAAAATTATGCTGTCAGAACGTATTTACTCAAACTACAGAGAATTTCTGGCAGCAAATAGGACATGTTTTTTACAGTGAGTATTTACCTCATTTGGGACTCCAGTAATGCATATGACTCATAAATTCCACTCGAAATCTCACTCAAACCATTTTTATCGATTATTCAGTGTTGACAGTTGAGTCCAATAAAAGTAATTTGAATTTCATAAACAGTAATTATTTGTAAATAATATGATTTAATGGGTAATTTTACTCAGCAAATAAAACGAGACTCACTCGCAGGGACGAGGCCGTTCAACTACAGCATCAACTACTAACATAAAGAATTCGATCTATATTTCCTATGAGTCAGTTTGATCTAGTACCTTTATACCATATAGCAGGAAATCCCCAACCTTCGCTTTTATAGAATTATAAGCTGGTGCAGTGTCGGGCCAATAACCCCGAAGGAAGGGGTACTTTTGATAGTAAAGTTTTTAACAGAGGGGTTGGCTCATATTTGTGTTACACTTTTCCAAAAATCCCTATACCTGAATAGCAAGTCTGATTGAGAGGGTCGATTCATGGTTCTATTCATCGCTTTCATACTTTCTCCCTTGTAATAGCGTTCCTATCCCAACTGATGGCTTATCCGTTATAAAAAGTTTACCGTTCAGCAGAGTGAACAATTTCAATCAGTTTTAGTTCCTGAAACTGGAAATAGTGACGTAAATTCAAATTTAAATTCCAAATTACGCCAATCTTTACATTTATCGGAAATATTCAAAAAGATTTTGCAGTCGTGTATTGCATATTGGTTATGCAAGAGTGATTAGAAATGTAGTTTAATGATAACATGGATATAAGTCAATGACCGACTGTTATACCTCGCACTACTTCTTTAAAATTAAACTGAAAAGTTTAAAACAGGTATTATTTAAAAAGAAAAAATAAATAAATAAAATGAATAAATAAATGTTGAACGAAGAGCGTGATCGACTTCAACCACACTTAGCAAAAACAAAAGACTGAAAATACCTTAATTTAGCCTAGCATTCATATCAAAATTCAAATGGTAGCACTATTGTCTGCTTATTTTATTTTAAAAATATATGAATTTTTATATAGAATATTTTCGTAATAGTATAGCGATTATTTATGATGTTTTCCTTCAACAATGCACAATAATAAATAAGTATACTACTTGCAACATCAGTTTTGTAAAATTAATGATTATTTTTTGGTTTTTTAAGAGCTAAAGGATAAAATAAATCATTAAAACAAGTACTTGAACAATCTATTAATTTTATTCAGCACCATAAAATTTATTACAGTTGATATTTGTCCTATGACGAATCCTTAAAGCTACATGCATTGTAAAACAATTCTCGATAGGTTTCAAACAGTGACTGGCAAAAAAGGTTCCAGTCACTGACTGTAAAAACAAATTTATGCCTGTTAAAATAATGAATCTTTTTTCGGAAGAAGAGATGTAACCCTTTAATAAACGGCCGACACTCTGAATTTTATAGCAATTTGTTACATATACGGGAACAAGACTTTTTCCTCGAAGAAAGGAACTCAAGTCGTATAATGTAACGGACAACTATCTGAATTATACTGAAATTTCTTACTGTGTAGCTGGGTCCGAATCGCCCATGAATTAATGTAAGGTGAGAAAAATATTCAAATTTGAATAAATTAGGGGGAAAATTATTGACATAAAAAATTATAATGTCATCAATGTATCGGTAAAAATAGATATTTTCAATACATAATCCCTGTTCATAATGGTAAAGGTATAAGTCAGCTAACAAACTCGAGCTACAACCTCATATATATATATATATATATACATATATTTATACAGTCGGTAACAAAAGTCTCCGAATACTAACAAAAATTCCTATATAAAAAAGTACGCTTAATACAGTTTTGTTAAATAAATCTTTGTCGAATTCTGTTTTTATACTGACTAAGAACAGGATTCAACAAGGATTTGTTTAACAAAACGGTATTACATGTACTTTTTTTATATAGGAATATTTGCTAGTGTTCGGAGACTTTTGTTACCGACTGTATATATATATATATATATATATATATATAATTTGTTGTTGTTATGATGAACTGTAAATCTAACATATTATTATTATTGTTATTTATTAGAAATTAATGTAAATGCAATTCTGAGTCCTATTGGAGAAAAGGGTGAAACGGAGAAGAGTTTTAATCTAGGCTATTTTTTCCAAATTACTCTCTCTCCTTATTTTAAAAAGCTAGACCTGAAGCTCAGAGAGAAAAAAAAAATAAATAAAATAAATAAATAAATAAATAAAGGAATTTGCAAACAGATTGAAAAAAAAAAAATATATATATATATATACATATATATATATATATACAGAAAAGAACTTTGTTCTACTTCTCATATCACTTTATTTTTATCTAATTTCAGCAATTTTTGTTCAGCAACAATCTCAATGTTTAACAAAAATTATCCTGCATATATTTTAATAACAACAACAACAACAACAGCAATAGCAACAATAATAATAGTTATTATTATTATTGTTTTTGTTGTCATTATTATTATTACTAAACCAATATTCTTTTATGATTCACTTCCATCTTTTAAGAAAATATTCATGTGTACTCTATTTCAAGTTTTAAATATTTAGAAAGCAGTATATACGATTTCGTTTAGATTCCCCCCCCCCCTACCCCACCCCACCCAATAATATTCTAAACACTTTCTAGGTACCAAATTTTAAGTTTCTAAATATAGAAGAAATTTTCTGGATTTTCAGTATATATGTTTCAATCGACCAATGAATAACAATTAAAATATGCAATTTTTAAAATTCTGTATCACTGATTCTAAACAAGACAAATGGCTGAAATTTTACACGCTCTATTTTCTTACTACACAATAAAATTTTTGACTTCATTTTTTCACTGTTTTCAAAGTTCCGAAGAAAATGATAATAATAATAAATTAATTTTAAATTAATTAATATTTTTTAACTTTAACTTTTCACCACGAGTACATGAAGTGTACTCAAGTTCAAATTTCTGTTTAAAAGTCGTCTTTGAATTAACTTTAAAAAAAATCTAAAAAAAAAAAAAAAAAAAAAAACTAAAAATATAATAATAATAATTTTTATGTATGTAAAATGAAAAGATTTTAAATCATGATGTATTACAACTAGGAACTTGAACTCTGCAAGAAAAGCCTACTTTTAAAACATTTATTAGGTCATTCGTACATATCTGGTTGACGAGAATCAGAAGTGCCTATTAGAGCTTTTTTGCTCCCTAATGCATCCAGCTATGTGCTTCGTAATTGAATGGTTCATTGCCTCTAATAATGATATGTTTGAATATCGCCAAATTTGGCGGGGTAAAATGATTATATTTATTACTGTAGAAATAACATACAGTCGGCAGCAAAAGTATTCGAGCACTAGCAAAAATTCCTATGTAAAAAGAGTACACTTAATGCAGTTTTGTTTGATAAGTCCTTGTCGAATCCTGTTCTTAGTCAGTCTAAGAACACGATTCGACTAGGATTTATTTAACAAAACAGTATTAAATGTACTTTTTTTGTATAGGAATTTTTGCTAGTGCTCGGATACTTTTGCTGCCGACTGTATGTTTGTTGAATTTTGTAAGTAGTCACAAGTCATAACTGTTTTCTTTTACATGATGGTTAGCTGACACAATCTCACTTACCAATTTTGAGCAAAATTAAAACTATTCCCGAATGTTTAAGAAGCGTGCATTTAAAGAGAAACTTAAACCATGAATGTGTACTGAAAAGATGGTTTTAAAATAAGAAAAATATATATATAATAATAATAATAAATAATGAAATAATGAAATAAACCGATCCATTAAAGTTTTATTCGAAAATTTTTAGACTGCAGCCTAGGCTATTGATATACTAGCAAAAAATAAATAAATAAATAAATAAAAACAAATAAATAAACATAAAATAAGGAAGGAAGAATCACAACTAATATTTAAGTTGCAAGACAATAAACACCAAATGCTCATCAGCAAAAGTATCAAAGTACATTATCTGAATATTCCTTTTTTTTTTTTTTTTTTTTTTGAGTAAGTACATTGTACATATCATATCTTGAGTCCATACTTACTGGTTGCTATAACGCCCTCATCAGCTGAGTGCATAACTATGTAAACTATGAAAGTTGAAAAGTGAAAAAAATTTTGATGTATCACCAAATGACAGTGAACTATAGAGTTTGTGTAGACCTAGATTTGGCAAATATATTTAGAAATTTTAGAGGTAACACGTTTAAAGTTAAAAAAAAAAAAAAAGTAAATGTTTTATTGGCCAAGATGATCAAGGTTGGTTGGTTCGGTTTAACGTCATACTTGTGCTGGGCCATTGGCGACTGTCTGGGATACAACCGCTAAGGATGGTCCGGAGACATGCCATCCCAATTTTGATCCTCCACGGTGGAGATGAATCCCTTGCTTCGGTGAACCTCTGAGGTATAATTTGGATGGGAACATGGCGGCCACGACGGATTTTACGTGCACCAACCAGCATTAGTGTACACGACGGTCTTTGGACGGCTCGAGTATCGAACCCGCAATCTTCCAATTACGAGCTCGGCGTTCTACCCACTAGGCTACTGCGGTCCCAAGATGATTAAGAGCAATTTAATTAGATTTTAAAAACTCATGTTGTATTTAAGAAATTAAATTTAAACAAATTTTTAATGAATTTCTCTCTCGCTCTCTCTTTCTTTCTTTTTTTTTTTTCTTTTATTTGGACGTTTGAAAAGACTAGTAAGAACGGATATATATATATATTTTTTTTATATATAATTGTTGTTTATGGAAAATGATTAAAAAACATGGTCTTATCAAAAATTTTCCAAAACTACAAAGGCTAGACCTTAAAAACTATGGTGTTTAACACATAAATAATGTAGGAGAAAGAATGCTATGAGTAGATTGGGGGGAAAAAAAAAAAAAAAAAAACGTAATACTAAATAAAATTTAAAATAATATTTTTATTGCGATTTTTCAGGAGGTAGAGGAATTAAAAAAAATTGTTAATTACCATGATTATTATTTTCATAAATGTTTGTTATGAAAAATAAATAAATAAATAAATAAATAAATGGAGTGGTTAAACCTGAAAAAATCTTTTAAAAATCTTTTTAAATTATCTTTTTACCAGCTTTTATTAATATTACTGAATTAAAAATATGAATACTGCCTTTAAAATGTAAAGAAAGCAAAAATTTTAGTTAAATCTCAAATTTAAATGTTAGACAGCATAAACAGTAACAAACCAAATATTTCTAAGAACAGTAACAAACCAAATATTTCTGAGAACGGCGTTCCCACCCAACTACAGCACTGCTTTAAATTATTTTTACTTGATGTACTTCACGTGAATGCGGCTGCCTCGTCCAGTGAGTAATTTTTATTTATTTATTTATTTATTGTTTGTTTGATTCTCTCAATTCTTGTACTACTTAAATAGTTTTTCCCACTTCTTTCTTTTTTAATATACGATCGGGGACTAGTTAGTAAGTTGCTACTATAGCCACCAGCGTAACGAAATCGTACATTGGTGCTCAAGGGTGAAAAAGGTCTCCCCTTATGAGTTTTTTTCACTTTTTTGAGCTACTCCTACTTAAAATTTGTATATATATATATATATATATATATATATATATATATATATATTGAAAACCTTTTCAAACATTGCATTATACACTCCTTCTCATAATTATAAGGACACCCGTTTTTCTATATTAACTAAACACTGAACACTATTATTTAAACAAATAGATTTTTAATTAATTTGAATTTCATCAATAGACTATATTTAAAAAGTTTTATCGTTTTTCTATCTTAAAAAACTTTAAATATCGTAAAAAGATGATTTTTCAGGTGTTCACAATTATAAGGACAGCTCGAATTTTAGTAATTTTTTTCAGTTATTCTTTAAATTAATATTTTATGGGGTCTCTTTTTAGTGTTAAACAGTCCGACATTCTCTCTGGTATATATATATACATTTTTTTATAATATTCAGTTTCAATACCATTTCATATAGCATATATGATATTCTTAATACATTTAAACTACAGTGGAACCTGTAAAAGTGACCACCTTGGTAAAGTGACCACCTGACTAAAGTGACCATTTTCCTGACTAAAGTGACCATTTTCCAATTTTAAAGAGACTTTATAAAGTGACCACCTGCGTATAGCGACCATTTCAGCCGGTCCCTAGGGTGGTCACTTTAGACAGGTTCCACTGTATTTAAAATTGCTTTCCACTTGCATGCACTTTTCTAATATCATAAGTTAAGGTTTTTTTCAACTTTTAGGCCATGGGAAAGGCAATAATACAGAAGTTTCTTTCTTCAAACTATTTTCTATTGCTCTAAAAGTAGAGCAAAAATGTAAGTCTTGTTGAAAAAAATATTATTATCTTCCAAAATCTAACAAAAATCGGAGAATTCAATGTTTAAAATTTGCGGATATTCTCTTGATGTTCATAATGATAGAAAAAAATTACTAAATTCATTCTGTCTTCAGTAGAAGCAGCTCCCCAGAGCACCATAGATCCACCTTTAAAATGCCCGATTCATATCTGCCTTTAAAAAATCTGCTCTGTCTTTCGCTATCTTCAGATCGTGCCAGTAACTGTTAAAACCATTGTTTTTCATCCGAAAATGCAACATTTTACCATTTAATATTGTCTTTATTCAACTTTAACACAGACGTTCTTTCCCCCATTAAATGCTGATTGATTATTACAGGTTTTTTATTCATTTTAACATATTATGAATTATTTTAAACATTCATAAATGTAGACCCTAACCTTTCGTTAAAAATTACGAACAAATTCGGCAGCAATCATTATGAGTAGAACAGTAAGAGGAATTATGAGTCTTCGATCTCTGTAAAACAACTCTGATTTTGCATCAGATCTCTCTCCTATCGAACCAGCAGTTCAATGTTTGATCACATTTCCTTCAGCAATTTTAGACGTTCGAATTTCATTAGAAATTCGGCGGATTGAAATTATCCTTCCACTTAAAAAACACATTTATCATACTTCACTACTTGAACGTTCTTTTTTTCGAGGAATTATCAGTAATGTCCGTTCAAGAAAAATATAATGCTTATATATGAATTAATCTAGCCCAGTAGTTAACAAATTCGCATGCCAACTGTAATTTATCCGCTAGTAATTTAAATAAAACGAAAAAATCTGGATTGTCCCTATAATTATGAACATCTAAAAACGTGGAGAAAAACACATTTTGTATTATTTTTTATTAATTTTGTTTTATATTAAAAAATTATAACAGTTTTGGTTTTTAGAATACTAGATATATTAACTACACTTAGAATAATCTTGTTTACAATTATTTTTACGTTAGTTATTTAAAAATATAAAGTGTCCTTAAAAATATGAGAAGGAGAGTGGCGTAATCTCTGGGTATGCTAGGCATGCGCCGCATACCCACTAAAAACTATCTAAACTTTAAACAGAATTTATTTAAAAATAAATTATTTGAACTAATTTTGTTAAACACTCGCTTCCATTTATACAGTATCCACAATTCAGTTTAAAAAAATTATAGTTAAAGGAAATTTCTTTTGTTACATTATTCCTGGATAAATCCGAGTGTTTTTTTTTTTTTTTCTTACTATTGTCGTTACTTCCCTCCCGCTTTGTTTAGGAGACATCTGCTGACCAGTATCGTCCCGGAGATACCATCCCTCTCTTTTCCTGCTGACCGGTTATTGCTTAGGTCATGCTGCCTTTGTAAAGCATGCCCTGATATAGGGATTTTTTGCTATTTGAGGGAATATTCAACGTCCCTCTACTTTTCACTCGTATAAACTACAAGGGGAGTTCCGCTGTATAAACGACCCAAGGCATGCTACCCTAGGAGAGCATATTCTGGAGTTTGGGGGTATTTTTTTAAAGCGTAGGGATTTTGTTGCCTTCGGTAGAGATGTTTGCAAAGAGGAGAGCTGGCTTTTCCGACTGATTGATAAATTAAAAAAAACTTATACTTTATTTTACAATAATTAAAAAAAAAAAAAAAAAAAAAGAATTGATTTGAAAATGATGATTAAATTGCAAAATAAAATTTAGATAAATTTCCAAAAGTTGTTTTATGTGCCAGAGAAGTTGCTTTTTTTAAATTTATTTATAAATATTATTATTTTAAATCCAAATAACTTATTCTAAGCGAAGACTTTCACCAGAAATAAAAGTATGTACAAATTTTGTTTATTCAATAATATGAATAAAGCAAAATGTCTTCTTCATGTGTGCCTGTATGCGCTATGAAGGTCAGGTCACTGATCGCAGATTTACAAAAAATTGGTAGATGCGTAGCTTTGATCTTGCAGGTGTGCATAGAATTTTTTTTTTTTTTTTTTTTTTTTTTTTTGTGTGTGTGTGTGTGTGTTTATTTTCTTTCCTTAATTTCAAATCTGAATTTCGTAAATTAATTATTTTATTTGTTTATTTATTTATTTATTTTGAAATGTTCCGTTAATTTTTCTGCTTTATTTTCTTGAATTTTATTTAAATTGTTTTTGTTTTTTTTTCATCCATCTGCATTTTTTAGAAAAGACCGCTATTCTATTTATTTTTCCTTCTTTCGCATTAAGTCATGCGATGAAATAGTTTTTATATGATAAAATTTTAATACTGTTTCTTTCTTTTTCTTTTCTTTTTTTTTTTTTTTTAAATACACATAATAGTTGCGTTTTCAAAAATAATTGTTTATGTAAAGGCGTAAGACCCCCTTTTGAAGAGGAATGTTTATTATTTTTAATGTATTGTTTCTATCGAAATCAAATGGTAATATGATAGAAAGAATTAAACTTATTAAATTTTTAACTTTATTAAAAATTGTAACAATTAACTTCCTGTGTAAGAACTATCAGAGGTCAGATAAGCACCTACATTGAAACGTTCGCTTAAGGCGCTGCCACTAGCAGTGGGGTCCCCAATCTGACATAGTGCGGTAGTGAAAGACACAGCAGGAAGCAGCGAACACCTGAAGCGAAGTTTTCGGCGATTTCAGTAGATTTTTTCTTGCCGGTTCTCACTATTTTTTCTTTCTTTCTTTTTTTTTTTTCTCTCTTTTTTGTTTCTAAAGTGATATAAAAAATCGTGATTAAATTTCTTTGAAAATTCATTTAAATACAGCGATCAATGAAGCGACCAAATTGGCCTTCAATAAGTTAATATAAGAGTCCTTTAGATATATGATATAAAGTTAAAGCGACAAAATTTGCATATAAAATTTTATATACGATTCCAAGAAATTGGAGGCCCACCAGCGGCCGAACGTTTCTGCTCTCGAAGTTGGTAGATGGGAATCGGGTTCCATGGTTTTCTCCGAAAGACGCGTAAATAAGGCTAGGACCCCTTAGAAAGACCCACGACGGACGACATTCCACCCATAGGCCTAGGACCCAAGTGTCGTCAATCGGACGTGAGTTCTACCAACCAACCAACCAAGAAACTGGAAAAATCCAAACTTAAATTTGATGAAATGATATCGTCTTGATCAGTAGTGTTCTTTCCATAGTTGGCTTCAGAGCATGCCCAGATTCAAATGTCACGCTACGCCACTGGAGAAGGAGTGTATGAAACCAAGTATCACATGAAGAACTATAAAATGAATGAAGTTGACGAAAATAAAAAATAAGCAACTTGGTATTGAAGCATACGGATTCATTACTTTTTCAAAGGCATTGAAGGAATGTTGTATGCAAATTAGGTGATCTTTCTGTCACGCTGTATGCAATCTGCTAAAAATTTACAGCATGCAATATTATACATAAAACACCAATCCCTTCATAATAAATCAACCCTAAGGAAATTTAATATAACTAAATTTTAACTTTCGTTACTTTTGGAAAGCACGCCGAAAAAGGTAAAACACTGCACAACAGCCATGAGACCTAAAACAGTTAAATTCGCAGTTAATAAGGGAAATGAATTCAACTACTGAACGATTAAGTAAAAATTATTGTTAGTTTAAATTTTAGGGTAATTAGTTTCTTCTAATTTTTAACAAATAAACCTTAAAGTTAAAATTTAAATTTAAAATTAATTTATTTGATTAAATTTTAATTTATTATATTTATTTATTTATTTACAATTGTTAATTTAATAAAAAGGAAAAGGAAAAAGAAAAAGAAGAAAAAAAATGGAGTTTATTTTAAAACTAATCAGAGTATTATTAAAGTTTTATATGGTCAACATACAAACACAAGCCCACTTACAACAGACAAATAGGGAATTCTTTTAAAATTAAATACTTCGTTAGAAAGTCTAGTTAATTAGCAAAAGGGATTTATATGTTCATTGAATGGGGATACGTGGAAGCAAGATCATTATTACTTTCTTCTATATGTAATATAGAGAAAGTATTGGATTCGCGAAAATTTTCGACCTCCGTTTTTTGACGGATCTACACGTTTTGGGATGTCCTGAACACGAATTGATAGTTTTTAGAAAATGTCTGTCTGTCTGTCTGTCTGTCTGTGTGTCTGTCTGTCTGTCTGTCTGTCTGTCTGTGTGTCTGTATCATTTTTTTGTGGACGCTGTATCTCACGAACATATGAATGAAATTTAACCAAACTTGGTATTTAGTTGCACCCTGACATGAACTGGTGCCCATTAGATTTGGGGATCAATAGCTCAACAGGTGGCGCTGTAATCGCATTTTATGCAAATTTTTAACATGGCAGCATAGGACAAAATTCCGTATAAATGGGCATAATGAGAGTTATTTTAAACTTGTGATTGTAAAATTAATTTGAATTATTGATGATAGTAGTAGTTAACTAGGAAAAAAAAATTGTGCATGGGGGGGCATCGGTTCCCCCCCTGGGGGGGAAGTACCCCCCCGGGGGGGTTAAATTTTGAAGATGGGTATCATTCGAAAGACCTCGTCAATACCTTTAAAACGAATGGTTGAACCATAAATCTGTGATAATTTAAAACAAAGTTATCGATTTTTTTTACTTTTAACAAAAAAAAAAAAAAAAAAAAAAAAAAAAAAACTTAGAAAAAGAAATTCGATTTTTTTTTTTTTTTTTTTTTTTTTTTTTTTTTTTAAATTATTGTTAGTGATTGAATATGTATTAATTTTCACAAAAAAAAAAAAAGAAAAAGAAAAAAAAAAATCTTTTTTTTTTTTTTTTTTTTTAATATTGTTACTGATTGAATATGTATAGGAAAATATAGAAGAAAGTCTTGTGGTGGCCACAACATACTAGTTTTTAATTAACTAAAAGAGTTTTTGAAATAAAGTTGTGCAATCCTAAAATTTCTCACTTTAGATTTCTCAATAATTTCCTTAATGCAGTATGGCAGGCGTTACATGATGCTACACCGAAACTTCTGTAAAGCAATTTTAGCAATTCAATAACGGAGTTCTCAGAGGAGAAAAAATCGTTTCTTCTTCCTGAGATTCATCAAAAAAAAAAAAAAAATCTTTACGGTACAGTTGAGTCGGGGCCGCGCCAGATAAACTTAACGGTAGTGTATCTCCTCGGGTATACCCAGGGTGAGGTGACTCAAATGAGGGGTTCAAGAAGACAGGTTTCTTTCTTTCTTTTCTTTCTTTCTTTTCTTTCTTTTTTCATCGACATAGGAGATAAAGTGATAGAATGGCATTTCTAATGATTCGGTTATCTTTCGGATTATGCTTGCTTTAAAAAAAAAAAAAAAAAAAAAAAAAATCAGAAATAAAATAAGATGTGCATCCCCCCCCTTTCTTTTTTCTATCTATCTTTCTTTCTTTTCACTCTTTCTTTCTTTCTTCTTTCCCCTCCCTCTCTTTTTTTCTTTCCTTTCTTTTGTTTTCCTTTTGTTTTTGTTGCTATTTGTAAATCTGTAATTACTTTTCTTTTTACCGAAGTAAATTAAGATAACAGAAAACCTTACACTTCATCTTAATCATATAACAGTAAAAAAAATCACTTATATATATATATATATAATTACCATTTACACCTTGAATTACTCTTTTCAAGTTCATATCGCAATTATTAAAACTAGAATTTGTAATAGCATAAATCACAATAAACAGCATACCAAATCATATTCATACTATATACATTTAATGTGCCTCCATCTTAAAGCTGCTGCTAATATAGCACGAAATTTTGCTTAACTTCTTCTCAAATACTCAACATTATAGAAACACATTAAAAGGTATTTTTTCAGAAGTTTTATTATAAAGAAAAAAACTAAAATGGGTTTTCTTAAACAACTACTTCATTCGTATAAAATATTCATATTTGTTTTATCAGGTTAGAAATAAAATTAATATAATTTAAGGGGGTATTCTGGTCTAGAGGCATACATTTTGAGCGTTTTGCCGATCTCGATTAAATACATATCTATATATATAGAGAGAGATCTGCCATCATTAATTATAGCTGTACAGAGTGGATAATATTTTAAAATATATTATAAATGTTTGATTTAGTTTAAACAAAATAAAATTATAAATATCAATAATTACTTTAAATCATAATTGATTTAGCTCATATAAAGTTGGTTTATAAATATCAATAATTGTAAAATATTTTTTTTTTTCAGCTAATAATAAAAAAAAATAAAAAAATAATCTAAAAATTTTTTATCTTAACCTTTTCTTTCTTATCATATGGTCTTACAGAAGCAAAGATTTGGGGAAAAGTTGGGTGCCCGTAAAACTTGTTTAACCCGCTCCACCTGTCTTGAGCCGTGGTGGCCTTTGCTCCTTCTTATTTTTATTTCAGTTTCATTTGTTAGGATATTGCCCTTGTTTCATATAGTTTTCAGTTTTTGTATTAAATATTTGTATTCATTTCTTATATCATATATATATATATATATATATATATCATGTGTGGGATACAAAAACATATATTTACCATGTGAAACAAGGACAATATCCAAATAAATGCAACTGAAATAACAATATATATATGTATGTATATATATATCAGTGGCATGTCGTGAATGACGGTTTGGGTATGCTCCACTCGGGTAGTTAGAAACAGTACATTAAAAAAGATATTCATTCATCTTATTGGTTAATTCGCTTATTTTGAGAAACAACGTAGGTATGACGACATTTCAACAATCAATCAGAAGAATGAGCTTTTCATGAAACGAGCTGTTTCTAACCACTCGTATGAAGAATACCCAAAACTTCTTTCACGATACGCTACTGATATACATATATATATAATCCTTTTATTGTAAAAGAAAATAATGAGAACGAATAGTCAGTCAAATAATTCACCAAAAAAAAAAAAAAAAAAAAAAAAAAAAAAAAAAAACATACACAAGCCAAACAAAATAGCTAGATATCTTAAATTGATTTAATTTTTAAGATTATTAATAGTACTTACTTTAATTTTTAAGACTACAATACATGATGAAAATTAAATAGGACCGTGTAATAATATTTTGAAGAAAAGAAAGTTGACACTAGGATATTATTTTAAGGGGAAAAAAGAGAACAATGTTATGAAATGAACCTATTAATTTTGAAAGGAGGAAAAGAAGATCAGACCAAAGCAGAATAAAACTGAATTTGTGCTTAAAAGCTCATAATGCTATAAGACGTTGTCAAGTGCTATCCTCATAGCATTGAGCGAAGAATTGTAGGTTTTCTGTAATTGATATGCTTTTTAGCAAAATATCCATTAATAGCACAAACCTACAAGAAAAATTAACCTGAAATGAATTAGATGAAATAATGACAAAATATTTTTCTGAGAAATAAAAACAGAATACCTTCCAGAGAACTAAAAACACATCATTAACCTTGAATTAGTAATGAAATTATAAACTGAACCTTCAAGAAAAAATTACCTTGAACTGAAAGAGATGTGGTTTAGGCTTTATTTAGCCTGATAGTGAAACTCAAACTATAAAAACTAAAATCAATACACGAGCCATAAATACTGAATTCATAACACGAGCAAACAACTTAATAGAAGAAAATAGCTTTTTACAGGAAGTTGAGTTGTATCGTTGCATGCTGACTTAATTAATAACCAATTTTCAACCAATTAAATTTTAATCTAACCATAGGTTTTAATTTTAACCCTAAGTGTTAGTATTATATATATATATATATATATATTTTTTTTTTTTGTAAAGATTTACACTTTTTCAGAAATTTGACCGTTTAGTTTAATTTTAACGGTGAAACTCTGATTTTGGTTATTGCTAGTGCTGCCATCGGGATTCCATATTTAAACATTATAGTCACCAAACTCATTTATCATTTTCTTTATGTTTGGTGCTGCCATCTATCTCGCATTTTTAATTTTTAAGTGGCTCAGTTTACGCCCCAATCTGTTTACGAAGCCATTCTTTTTATTTTTGATAGTAAAGAAAATTCGTGTAATGTTTTGCTATGAAATCAAAACTCAAAGTGAGTTTCAGAGATGAGTTTGGCCTGAACACAAAAAAATCTGAGATTTTATTGATAACGGAAAACATCGAAATTATATACAGAGTATTAATGACATAATCCATTTTACAAAAGTAATGAGCCCAGTGTCTAAAATCCAAATATGAAAAAAAAAAAAAAAAAAAAAAAAAAAAAAAAAAAAAAGCTGAAAAGTTTTTAAAGAAGTCATAATCAGCTGTAAAAACATAATAAAAAATAAAATAATTCTAATTCCAAGAGTTTAGAATTAATATGATGGTGAATTTTGATTTTGATTTATTTATTTATTTATTTATATTTTTTGAGAATCCTGTTTACTTAATTCATACAGGCATTTTGCTTGTAATCAATGAAATATTTATATTTTAGTTTTAATTGTTCCATAATTTTAACTTTTCTAATACAAGCATTAAATTCTGGAATAATAATAAAATTTTGGAATATTAATAAATGCAGCAATCCTTCCTTCTTCTTCATCATCATCTTCTTCTTTTTTTTTTTTTTTTTTTTTTTAAGTTTAATTCATCATCTCACCCAATCGTCCAAACAACAACACCCAACCTCCTTAATCAAACATCTGCCCACCCATCCTCCACATTTTTTATTGTCTTTTATTATTTTTTAAGATTTTTTTGTTTTACACATTAGAGTGTTTTTTTTTTTTTTTTTTTTTTTTTTTTTACGGATACATTTAGTGATATATCAATGAATAAACAAAATTTTTTGGAAAACCCATATGTAAAGCTTCTTTAATAAGTTTATTAATGTTTTTATTTTTATATTTAGCAGAACATAAATTATTGATTCGAAATAAGTAATTAAAAATGATATTTCTGAAAACAGAGAGATGCAGGCATGATTTAAAATGAGTAAACAAATTTACTTTAAAATTAAAATCTTGTCTTTTATCATAAATATCAATATGAAGTTTATTATCATAGAAATGAATTTTAAGATTGAGAAAGTTTATGATTTTATCTGTATGCATAGTCTTAGTTAATTTTAAATTCGAAGGATAGTCTAAAGTAATTAAATCAGATGACTTATTATTAATGAATAAAATGATTACATCATCAATGTAACGGTATAATAAGAGATGATCAAAAGTAAATTTGCACTCATAATAATATAGATAAAGATTAGCCAATAGACTCGAGCTGCATCCCGCGGAATGCCTACTTTTTGTAAATAAATGAGGTTATTGTGTAAGATACAGTTATTATAGATGATGAAATTGAGAAGAGTTTTAAATTTTTCAATATTAACGTTATTTCGTAATTTAATCTGATTTTTGTATTTAATGAATAGATGATTGATAATTTGATAAAAGTCAGATAAAATAATATTATTAAACAGATCCTGAAAATCATAAGTTATAGGGGAGACCCGTGTACCTAGAGCCACCCCACTTTATTTGAATAATATTTAATTTTAAGTTTTAATACTGAGTTGGGCGAGTAACAACACCAATTGCTACGTTTACAACTACTTTGGAACTTTTGAGGAGAGAGTTTTGAGAAGTTACATGAAGAAAACGAATTTACATGGTTTGAAGTAAAAGTTTGCAACTCATCTCTTTTGCTATTTTACAAAGGCAAGTCAAATATTTTTCTTTCATTTCTAGTGTATAATTTTGCTTGTTATATTGAGTAATAAATGAGATATTTAATTAGTCCTCTCTGCATGTGGATTTTTTAGTGGAAGGCATTTTGAATGAAGTTACCAAAACTTGTACCTAGGGCCACATCGCTGCCTTGTACCTAGGGCCAGTGTGTTTGGACCTTTTAACACTTTCGCAACCGCTTGTTTTTGTCTTTTTGACAGTAAAGTCCGCATCTGGGCGTTTTTCTCATAAGTTACAGTTTTTCAAAACAAAATTTTCCGTATTAACATTTATATTACAAATGGATATGCATTATAATTATACTCTCTCTCTAATCAAAGTATTTGGATCCATAGTATACTGATTGTACAAATATAAATATTGTGTATATTTTTCAGAAACAAATAACATACAAATTGCAAAAGAAACGCCCACTGGTGGAGTTTCATATTTTCAAATGACGTGAATCAATGTCAGCGGTCGAGAAAATGGTAAGAAACACAATACAGCCTGTAGTAATTGGATGCTGGAAAACCCTGGTAAACCAATCACTATACATGACGTTGCTGAAAGTGTTGGCAAGTCCTTCCGTCGGCCTTTACTCCTGTAAACATTCTATCAGGCTTTCGTGTATCCGGCATATAGCCAATAAATCAAAACACATTCACTGAGGATGGATATTTAAGTTCAAATGTGACTGAAAGCCAAGACCCCCCTCCATAAATTAAAAAAAAAAAAAAAAAGATTTTTCAGGAAGAAAGTGAACCAACAATGATAGAATTGGATGTCTCTGTTTCGTGTCTTGTTGAAATTTCGAAACCTTCAACATCTAACATCTTTTCGTGTGTTATGCTTTAACAGGTACGAACCTAAGCAAAACCTTTACCTAAAGCAAAGCCTCCCACATCAAAGAAAAGATGTGACCGAAAACCAGAGAGATCTAGAAATCCAAGAAACGCTCCAGAAAAAAAAAAAAAAAAAAAAAAAAAAAACATTCTGTTAGAATATCCCAAAGAAAAAAAAAAAAAAAAGTGAAAAATTTCGTGTTTTAAATTAAGGCAACATGATAATTATTATATAATAAATAAATATATTACTTGATATTACTTCTTTTATTATTAAATACAAGTTTATATGCTTATTTTCTATTCATTACAAAGCGAAATCTAAATTTGAGAGAATGACCCTAGGTACAATGAGGTCTGGCCCCAGGTACAATGAGGGTGTTGTACCTAGGGCCACGAGTGAAGTTTTTTTAACAACCTTCTATTTGTCGGAATTTATTATTTTAGGTATTTATATTAATCCCAATTGGAAGTAATTAGTCCTAAAGATATGTACATATCAGTTTGATAATTTTAAACAGGTCGAGGGCTCTGTTTTTGGGCATTGAAAAAAAGCGGCCCTAGGTACACGGGTCTCCCCTATATTTTTTTTTGTAATAGTGATAGTTAACTGGGAAATTTTTTTTTGTGTATGTAGGAGCCTCGCCTCCCCCCTAGGGGGGGAGTCCCCCCTCGAGGGGAGTAAATTTCCATGATGGGTATCTTTCAAAAGAGCTCGCCAATACCTTTAAAACGAATGGTTGAACCATCGATCTCCTATAATTTAAAACAAAGTTATCGATTTTTTTCACTTTTAACGAAAAAAACCCGTTTTTTTTTTCTTTTTTTTTTTTTAAATATTGAGAATAAAACGGACTTTTTTTGGATATTTAATGTTATACTACTTCTCTAATATGGAAATCGTCTGCGTTATCATAAAAGATAATTTTTTTAAATAATAATTTTAATAAATTATTTTTTAAAGACAGAATTATTATTTAATAACCGAATTAAATTTTATATAAATGTAGGTGCATTAATGAAACGGGGGGTTGAGGGGGGCGGTAGCCCCCCTTACACAGAATTAACTATCATATAAAACTCTTCCGAAGCCTAATTTGAATTGTTTAACCTAGGTTTACATAACATCGTTATCTTACCTCTTAATCTCCAACGTGTATTTATAGTATTAAATTTCAGGGTAAGAGAAAGTCGTGTGAGTGACACACCAGATTATTTCAATAACAAGCAATATCTACTTCGCTTATTAAAGATTTGTGTACAGCACTTATTATACAAGATATTAATTACAAATCTGTTTTATAATATATTTTGAGAAATCAAACTAGATTAAATAATCTAAAACAGCTTTTGCTATCGAAAAATGAATTAACTACTAATAAATAGAAATTAAGGAAATATCCTTCTAACTAAATATATCTGAACTTTTAAATCAAAACTGGCTCTCTGAACTGCTGACATGATTTTAAAGGTCTTTTGCTCTACATTCAATTCTCTAACAAATTAGAAAATTTATTTCCTTAAAAGTAAACTCTTTTCTAATTTGTCTCTTTTTAAAATCAAGTTTTACAAAAGAAAAAAACCCTTTGAGTCCACGTAAGTTTATGAAAGATGTTTGAAAGTTTTTTTTATCTATTTTACCAGGTTAATTGCAAACTTTTTAAAGGTGCATTTTCGTTTAAATATAAAAGTGGGACATTTCCTTATAACTTTTTAATTTTACTTTCTTAAATGGTATAATATTTCAGAAAGAGAAATATGTATACCTCAATGTTTATGAGGTCTACTTTTGCAAAATAAATAAATAAATAAACACACATATCACCTAAACAGCTAAATAACTAGTAATTTCATGGAATCACTTAAAACTGGGCGTGACTTACTTTCTCTTTTTGTCTGTAATATATTAACGTATAACATAATCTATTATTCCTTTAAAAACACATTGCCCGAATTTTTCGAAATTACTGCTATTATCTAATGGGCGTAAATGAAAAGTTTTTTTTTTTTTTTTTTTTGTACGCAAAATAAATGAATTGGGGAAAAAAACAAAAAAAAAAAAAAAAAAAGCTGAATATTTTTAAAGAAGTCATAATCAGCTGTAAAACATAATAAAAAATAAAATAATTCTAATTCCAAGAGTTTAGACTTAATATGATGGTGAATTTTGATTTTGATTTATTTATTTGTTTTATTTATTTATTTATTTATTTTTTGAGAATCCTGTTTACTTAATTCATACAGGCATTTTGCTTGTAATCAATGAAATATTTATATTTTAGTTTTAATTGTTCCATAATTTTAACTTTTCTAATACAAGCATTAAATTCTGGAATAATAATAAAATTTTGGAATATTAATAAATGCAGCAATCCTTCCTTCTTCTTCATCATCATCATCTTCTTCTTCTTTTTTTTTTTTTTTTTTTTTTTTAAGTTTAATTCATCATCTCACCCAATCGTCCAAACAACAACACCCAACCTCCTTAATCAAACATCTGCCCACCCATCCTCCACATTTTTTATTGTCTTTTATTATTTTTTAAGATTTTTTTGTTTTACACATTAGAGTGTTTTTTTTTTTTTTTTTTTTTTACGGATACATTTAGTGATATATCAATGAATAAACAAAATTTTTTGGAAAACCCATATGTAAAGCTTCTTTAATAAGTTTATTAATGTTTTTATTTTTATATTTAGAAGAACATAAATTATTGATTCGAAATAAGTAATTAAAAATGATATTTCTGAAAACAGAGAGATGCAGGCATGATTTAAAATGAGTAAACAAATTTACTTTAAAATTAAAATCTTGTCTTTTATCATAAATATCAATATGAAGTTTATTATCATAGAAATGAATTTTAAGATTGAGAAAGTTTATGATTTTATCTGTATGCATAGTCTTAGTTAATTTTAAATTCGAAGGATAGTCTAAAGTAATTAAATCAGATGACTTATTATTAATGAATAAAATGATTACATCATCAATGTAACGGTATAATAAGAGATGATCAAAAGTAAATTTGCACTCATAATAATATAGATAAAGATCAGCCAATAGACTCGAGCTGCATCCCGCGGGATGCCTACTTTTTGTAAATAAATGAGGTTATTGTGTAAGATACAGTTATTATAGATGATGAAATTAAGAAGAGTTTTAAATTTTTCAATATTAACGTTATTTGGTAATTTAATCTGATTTTTGTATTTAATGAATAGATGATTGATAATTTGATAAAAGTCAGATAAAATAATATTATTAAACAGAACCTGAAAATCATAAGTTATAGGGGAGACCCGTGTACCTAGGGCCACCCCACTTTATTTGAATAATATTTAATTTTAAGTTTTAATACTGAGTTGGGCGAGTAAAAACACCAATTGCTACGTTTACAACTACTTTAGAACTTTTGAGGAGAGAGTTTTGAGAAGTTACATGAAGAAAACGAATTTACATGGTTTGAAGTAAAAGTTTGCAGCTCATCTCTTTTGCTATTTTACAAAGGCAAGTCAAATATTTTTCTTTCATTTCTAGTGTATAATTTTGCTTGTTATATTGAGTAATAAATGAGATATTTAATTAGTCCTCTCTGCATGTGGATTTTTTAGTGGAAGGCATTTTGAATGAAGTTACCAAAACTTGTACCTAGGGCCACATCGCTGCCTTGTACCTAGGGCCAGTGTGTTTGGACCTTTTAACACTTTCGCAACCGCATGTTTTTGTCTTTTTGACAGTAAAGTCCGCATCTGGGCGTTTTTCTCATAAGTTACAGTTTTTCAAAACAAAATTTTCCGTATTAACATTTATATTACAAATGGATATGCATTATAATCATACTCTCTCTCTAATCAAAGTATTTGCATCCATAGTATACTGATTGTACAAATATAAATATTGTGTATATTTTTTAGAAACAAATAACATACAAATTGCAAAAGAAACGCCCACTGGTGGAGTTTCATATTTTCAAATGACGTGAATCAATGTCAGCGGTCGAGAAAATGGTAAGAAACACAATACAGCCTGTAGTAATTTGATGCTTGAAAACCCTGGTAAACCAATCACTATACATGACGTTGCTGAAAGTGTTGGCAAGTCCTTCCGTCGGCCTTTACTCCTGTAAACATTCTATCAGGCTTTCGTGTATCCGGCATATAGCCAATAAATCAAAACACATTCACTGAGGATGGATATTTAAGTTCAAATGTGACTGAAAGCCAAGACCCCCCTCCATAAATTAAAAAAAAAAAAAAGATTTTTCAGGAAGAAAGTGAACCAACAATGATAGAATTGGATGTCTCTGTTTCGTGTCTTGTTGAAATTTCGAAACCTTCAACATCTAACATCTTTTCGTGTGTTATGCTTTAACAGGTACGAACCTAAGCAAAACCTTTACCTAAAGCAAAGCCTCCCACATCAAAGAAAAGATGTGACCGAAAACCAGAGAGATCTAGAAATCCAAGAACGCTCCAGAAAAAAAAAAAAAAAAAAAAAAAAAAAAACATTCTGTTAGAATATCCCAAAGAAAAAAAAAAAAGTGAAAAATTTCGTGTTTTAAATTAAGGCAACATGATAATTATTATATAATAAATAAATATATTACTTGATATTACTTCTTTTATTATTAAATACAAGTTTATATGCTTATTTTCTATTCATTACAAAGCAAAATCTAAATTTGAGAGAATGGCCCTAGGTACAATGAGGTCTGGCCCCAGGTACAATGAGGGTGTTGTACCTAGGGCCACGAGTGAAGTTTTTTTAACAACCTTCTATTTGTCGGAATTTATTGTTTTAGGTATTTATATTAATCCCAATTGGAAGTAATTAGTCCTAAAGATATGTACATATCAGTTTGATAATTTTAAACAGGTCAAGGGCTCTGTTTTTGGGCATTGAAAAAAAGCGGCCCTAGGTACACGGGTCTCCCCTATATTTTTTTGTAATAGTGATAGTTAACTGGGAAAATTTTTTTTGTGTATGTAGGAGCCTCGCCTCCCCCCTAGGGGGGGGAGTCCCCCCTCGAGGGGAGTAAATTTCCATGATGGGTATCTTTCAAAAGAGCTCGCCAATACCTTTAATACGAATGGTTGAACCATCGATCTCCTATAATTTAAAACAAAGTTATCGATTTTTTTCACTTTTAACGAAAAAAAACCGTTTTTTTTTTTTTTTTTTTTTTTTATATTGAGAATAAAACGGACTTTTTTTGGATATTTAGTGTTATACTACTTCTGTAATATGGAAATCGTCTGCGTTATCGTAAAAGATAATTTTTTTAAATAATAATTTTAATAAATTATTTTTTAAAGACAGAATTATTTTTTAATAACCGAATTAAATTTTATATAAATGTAGGTGCATTAATGAAACGGGGGGTTGAGGGGGGCGGTAGCCCCCCTCACACAGAATTAATTATCATATAAATCTCTTCCGAAGCCTAATTTGAATTGTTTAACATAGGTTTACATAACATCGTTATCTTACCTCTTAATCTCCAACGTGTATTTATAGTATTAAATTTCAGGGTAAGAGAAAGTCGTGTGAGTGACACACCAGATTATTTCAATAACAAGCAATATCTACTTCGCTTATTAAAGATTTGTGTACAGCACTTATTATACAAGATATTAATTACAAATCTGTTTTATAATATATTTTGAGAAATCAAACTAGATTAAATAATCTAAAACAGCTTTTGCTATCGAAAAATGAATTAACTACTAATAAATAGAAATTAAGGAAATATCCTTCTAACTAAATATATCTGAGCTTTTAAATCAAAACTGGCTCTCTGAACTGCTGACATGATTTTAAAGGTCTTTTGCTCTACATTCGATTCTCTAACAAATTAGAAAATTTATTTCCTTAAAAGTAAACTCTTTTCTAATTTGTCTCTTTTTAAAATCAAGTTTTACAAAAGAAAAAAACCCTTTGAGTCCACGTAAGTTTATGAAAGATGTTTGAAAGTTCTTTTTATCTATTTTACCAGGTTAACTGCAAACTTTTTAAAGGTGCATTTTCGTTTAAATATAAAAGTGGGACATTTCCTTATAACTTTTTAATTTTACTTTCTTAAATGGTATAATATTTCAGAAAGAGAAATATGTATACCTCAATGTTTATGAGGTCTACTTTTGCAAAATAAATAAATAAATAAACACACATATCACCTAAACAGCTAAATAACTAGTAATTTCACGGAATCACTTAAAACTGGGCGTGACTTACTTTCTCTTTTTGTCTGTAATATATTAACGTATAACATAATCTATTATTCCTTTAAAAACACATTGCCCGAATTTTTCGAAATTACTGCTATTATCTAATGGGCGTAAATGAAAAGTTTTTTTTTTTTTTTTTTTTTTTTTTTTTTCTGTACGCAAAATAAATGAATTGGGGAAAAAAACAAAACAAAAAAAAAAAAAAAAACTTTTTATACTTTCACTTTTAATAACTCTATTTTTTAAACTTTTATTGAAATATAAAAACAAAAAATTAACTAATTGTACAAAACATTCCAATTGTATGCTGTAGTTCTTCAGTTTTTCATCTTTGAACATTAAAAATCACGAAGTTTATAGATAATGAATTGATAAATAATTTATAAATCATGAATATATTTGATCAGATGTCAAAAAATCCACAGTTTTCGTACATTCCGAATGTTGTCGGAATAAAGATTTAGCACGATTCATAAATTATCTGTTTACTCATAAGAAATTTTCTTCAAAAAATATCCTCGCTTGGTTGTATTTGTTTTGATTTTAGTTAGATATGCAAAATTTTCTGGTAATTTAGTTTGCGAAGCAGTGCTTTAGTTAAATATTGGATGTACCAGTCTCTAAAAAGTGACAGCAATTAAATTTTACAGTATAAGGAATGTTTTCGAAAAATTATTATTATTATTATTTAATCTGCATTCGCTAATGTCAGAAGGATATTATATGTTGTGTGTGTGTGTCTGGGAATTTGTTTTCCTTAACTTTAATTTGTTTTCCTTAACTGCTGGGCCTGTTTAACAAATGAGATGTTCATGTTTTCATCTTGATAAAACACAGACGTTATATACATAAAAATCATTATTTTAAATGCAAATATAAGCTTTTATATGAAACCTTTTCATTGGTACCAAGTCAAAAGTGCCAAATCCTCTTAAATAATAATAATAATAATATAAATAAATAAATAAATACACAAATAAATAATAAACCTGGCCATTTGTTTAATTATGTTTAAAGACAACGGTTTTTAATCCTATAGTAGTACGTTTGAAGAAGAATTCTCATTTTTTATTAACTCGTTTTCTTGTTTGATTGCCCAGTACAAATTTTGAAATAGATTTTTAACTAACTTTCCGACAAGCTAGACATTTGAAACTTTTAGAATAGTTCAGAACACGATGACAATGCATTCTTTTAATATTTTTATTCAATTAATAAACGTTTGAAAATTTCTTATAATTGCCTTCTTTATTACGCATTTAATCATTTTATTTCAAGTTGATGGGATAATTCATCAAAATAATAATAATAATAATAATATAATAATAATAATAATAATAAATAAAATAAAATAAATAAACAAATAATAAATAATTAAATAAACGAAAATAAAATAAATAAACAAATAAATAAGTATTTATTAATACATAGAATTGTCAAGTTTATATGCTCTAACAGAAAATTTAAAAACGTAGTATATAAAAAGTTCTTTTTATCTTGTAATTATTTTAAGCTTGAGTTGAAATTAAGGTTTCTTTTTTAAATTCATAGAAAATTGCTAAACGTTAATTTTATTTATTTATCTATTATTATTATTATTATTATTATCTCTAACCAAATAAGATGTATGTAAATTAATGGGGTTTTCATTATTTATTAGATAAATTAGTAAATGAGGACAATTTATTTGACGACGAATTATCCTTTTGCAGTATTTTTACATTGCACCATCTCTCTTTAAATTTTCTCGAATGAAGTGCCAGAATTATTTGAACAACGCAAGTGACATAATATGCGAATTTCTACTTAAGGTTTTCTTTGTCTTTTCATGGCACTATTGTCAATCTATAATAATAAAATTGTAAATAAATTGAAAATAAATAAAGTGTAAAACATATTTTTGGAAGCAATAAAGTGAACATAAGTTACTTAATTTCAATCGGTGGTTAACATTTTACCCTTTGCGGTTGGCAGATTTTCCTATTTCAAACACTAAATCTTGTCTTTGAACGTTCCTCTAAAACATTATTGTATTTAATAAAAGAATTATAAATATTTGTATTTAAATGATTTAAATTTTATCCCTAGCAATCGATTCGATAAACATCATTATATGTATGCTGACGGCACTCGGGGTTGAACACGTACACGCAACCTTGTTTTTTTTTTTTTTGTAAGAATGTATTGTTTTAGACAAACACCTAAAGTCTGGCTCCTTTTTAGCACTTTCCAATAAAATTGAAAAGTGTTTATGACTTTGGTTTGTCTGTCTGTTCACATTCAAATCCCATAAATATTCTTGAAATTCCTCGAAATTGATATATGTTTTACAAATTCACTATGGGATATTTCCTATTGAAAGTGGGGTAAATACCACCACCCGTTTATGTACAGGGACACCCGAAAGAATTCCAAAGCATTGCGTTCTATGAGAGGAATTTGTATAAACTATATTTTAATACTTTTATTTTGCACAAATCATAATCAAATTGACATTTATTATTAATATGCACCAAAAGAAAAAAAAAGTTTTTATTAAATATATTTACATACAAAGGCAACCGAAGGAATTCCAAGGTATTGCGATCTGTGAGAGGTATTTCTATAAACCATATTTTAATACATTTATTTGCATTTATTTTGCACATATCATAATGAAATTGACATTTATTAATTATATCTACAAAAATATTTCTATAGAATATAGTTTGGTTAGCATTAACATTTACAGGGCCACACAAAATTATTTAGATACATTAAGGGCTATAACCAGAAATTGCTAGAATTCCATTTTTGATTTTAGTAAGCATTTTTAACGCTGTCTATGTCCGCTGTGTGATCATGTAGGTAAAATATATTTAAAATTAAACGGGACAACGAGTGTCTACAGTTGGAAAGTTCTAATAAATCAATGCGAAACGCATGAGCATCATTTTTTGTTCTTGTTTCTTTTTGCTGCTACTGTGTTGACACATAGATTGTAAAAAATTAAATTTTTGCGTCATAACTGATTAATACTTTTAAAAATGTATTTTAGAATTTTTTTTCTGGTCTTTTTTTTCCCTACTGCAAAATTAGTTCTTCGCATAGGGGAAAAAAAAATGAGTAATGAAATTTTTTAATAAAAAATAGCTTACAGTGTTTAACGAGCTGACAACAAGAAACTAAGAGTTAATTTTTCGATTTTGCTATACTGTTCCTGAAGTCAGATTGTTGGGTATACCACCAGAAAGAATTGGTATTTGTTAAATCATTTTAAAATATGGCTTATTATTATTATTTTTTTAAATAATATACTTATATAATAAATATATATCTTATAAATAATTCGCAAATTATCTTCAGATTAAAGATGGGGGGGGGGAAATCATCAAATAACTGATATATAACTGATATACAACCACATTGAATATAACTAGTGGATCTGCAGATCAGGAGCCTCAACGTCCTATTTGCATTTTTATTTATTATATAATAGTATGTAATGATTCGATCGACTTATTACCATAATCAGATGCATTCCTGATTAGGGCTGCTGCCCCCGTCAATCCCCTGCTCTATCTATCTTTGTATACCTATTTGTATATCATATAAAATATTACGGAATTGTAAATAATATCATTTAGTTTTGTATAAATTCTTTCAAAGAGGCTTAGTAAGTCGATAAAATGCTAATTTTGTGCATTTCTAGTCGTTTTAGCGTTAAAATAGCCTAATTTTTCATTAAAAACGCATTAAAAAACTCCAATAAGGGAAGAAATGGATTTGGCGCCAAATTTGGCGACTGTTTATCTCCTTGGCGATTTTTTTTGGCGACCTTGGCTAGAAAATCCTTATTAGGGATATACCAAATATGGAAGCTCTAATCTCATTCGCTGATGAGATACGAGAATTTTCTAGAACAGTCTGTGTTCGATAGAATAGTATAAAAGGAGCATTTTTTTAGCCAATGCAGCCAATCTCAGATCTGTGTCAGTTTCGTCAAATGCTTGCTTTGCTTTGAGCCTCTTTGAATGACACTTCTTTATGTGTTATTGATAAACAGTTTGTACTGTTGTTTTGCTGTTAACGACTGTTGTTTAAGCTATGTTTACTGGTTGAATTGAAGCTGATACTTGGTTTATAAACCTGTATTTTTCTGGAACTTTCAGTGAAAAAATCACTGAATTTTTGCAAGTTGCACCTTTCATTTTCGGACAACTTACGAACCTCCAACTACGCAACAATATGTATTCTTAATAAACTACGGTCTTGTATTATTTCCCTGAAATTCGTAAATACCAAATTTGATAACTATTAAATTTCATACAAAAAGAATTACATAGCATATCGGAAATATTTTGCGTAACCTTTAAACTAATTATCAATTCTATGCTCACAATTTTCAACAGGAAAACATGCTTTTAAATTTCTAATAAAATTTCATTATATCTGATGGGGTGTAACCATGTTAAAATACACTTTTAAGAAATACCGATAATAGTACCGTAATAGTACGAAATTCCTTTGTATCCCGGAAAAGTAGCCACATTCATTATAAACGCCAATAATAAGAATAAACCTAATTAATTATAACTCATTAATTTTTCAAACTAATTTGAAATCATTTGGATGATTACAGTACATACTCGGAATTATTTTGTGTGGTCCCATAAATTATTTAGTTATACATAACCTTTTTTAAGAGTAAACATGATTTTAAGCATCTTTATAATGTATGTTAACTTTATTAAGTTCAATTCAGCATAAACTCGTTAAAGTGCGCGCTTAAATTAAAAACTTGTCCATAGACTCTAATGTTACGAAATTCTTTCGTGTGTCTTTGTAAACGAACCATAAACATTGTATACACCAGTAAAAACTATTCAGCTTATTTTGCATTTAAAATTAATAATTGTTCCAAATTTAACATCGTTTGGATTACTACGTGGCATTGTCAGAACGCTTTTGTAAGGTCCTGTACATTAATTAGAAAGCTTAAGAGCACATATCTTTTTCAAACAACAAAAATTTAAGCATCTTACTCACGTACGCTAGTTTCATTTTCTTCATTGCAAAGTAATGATATTAAAATGCGTTTAAACGAAATTCACCCCATACGCCGTAATGTTAAGAATTTTGGCGTGTCCCTGTACACAGTTTATAAAAAAAAATATAGCAATACAAATTGTACAGCTACTTATATGCAAAGCTGGAACGTGTGCGCCAATTTGCAAGTCAATCGAAGGAGTTTTGCGGCCGCTATTGCGGTACATACAAATTCTTCCCATAGGCCGTAAAGATAAGAAAAACTTTGGCGTGTCCCTGTACACGAACGACAAATGGAATACACACCTAACACTATACAGCTAATTCTGTTGGGCTCATGAAAATGTGTACCAAATTGCAAGTCAATAGCGTTAATTTGGGGGCCGCTATCGCGGTACATACAAATTCTTCCCATAAGCCGTAATGATAAAAAAAACTTTGGCGTGTCCCTGTACACGAACAACAAATGGAATGCACAGCCAAAACTATATAGCTAATTTCGTGGGGATCATGAACATGTGTACAAAATTTCAAGTCAATAGCGTGATTTTTGCGGCCGCTATCGCACGACAGACAGACAGACAGACAGACGGACAGACGGAACCCAAAATCCTTTTGAGTCTCAACAGAGGGCCTCCACTGACGTTTCGGGAAAAATTGGAAGTCAATAGCTTGATTTTTGCGGTGTCTATCGCGGTACATACAGATTCTTCCCATAGGCCGTAGTGATAGAAAATTTTGGCGTGTCCCTGTACACGACCTACAAATGGAATACACACCTAAAACTCTACAGCTGATTCCGTTGGGCTTATGAACATGTGTACCAAATTGCAAGTCAATAGCGTGATTTTTGTGGCCGCTATCGCGGTACATACAAATTCCTCCCATAGGCCGTAATGATAAGGAAATCTTTGGCGTGTCCCTGTACACGAACAACAAATGGAATGCACAGCCAAAACTATATAGCTAATTTCGTAGGGATCATGAACATGTGTACAAAATTTCAAGTCAATAGCGTGATTTTTGCGGCCGCTATCGCACGACAGACAGACAGACAGACAGACGGACAGACGGAACCCAAAATCCTTTTGAGTCTCAACAGAGGGCCTCCACTGACGCTTCGGCAAAAATTGGAAGTCAATAGCTTGATTTTTGCGGTGTCTATCGCGGTACATACAGATTCTTCTCATAGGCCGTAGTGATAGAAAATTTTGGCGTGTCCCTGTACACGACCTACAAATGGAATACACACCTAAAACTCTACAGCTGATTCCGTTGGGCTTATGAACATGTGTACTAAATTGCAAGTCAATAGCGTGATTTTTGTGGCCGCTATTGCGGTACATACAAATTCCTCCCATAGGCCGTAATGATAAGGAAATCTTTGGCGTGTCCCTGTACACGAATTACAAATGGAATACACACCCAAAACTATACAGCTGATTTCGTTGGGCACATGAACACGTGTACCAAATTGCAAATCAATAGCGGGATTTTTGTGGCCGCTATAGCGATACATACAAATTCTTCCCATAGGCCGTAATGATAAGGAAAACTTTGGCGTGTCCCTGTACACGAATTACAAATGGAATACACACCCAAAACTATACAGCTGATTTCGTTGGGCACATGAACACGTGTACCAAATTGCAAATCAATAGCGGGATTTTTGTGGCCGCTATAGCGATACATACAAATTCTCCCCATAGGCCGTAATGATAAGAAAAACTTTGGCGTGTCCCTGTATACGAACTACAAATGGAATACATACCAAAAACTATACAGCTGATTTCGAGGGGATCATGAACATGTGTACCAAATTTCAAGCCAATAGCGCTACTTTTGCGGCCGCTATCGCGCGACAGACAGACACACAGACACAGCCCAAAACCGTTTTGAGTCTCAACAGAGGGCCTCCACTGACGTTTCGGCAATTATCCATTAATATAAATATAAAATTAGAAGAAAGTTATCAGTCATGGGTATTTGTGTTCAGATTTTTTGCCACCAGTAATTGCGGATTGTAATTTTCTTTATAAATAATTGTTGAAAATTAGCAGAAAAATATAAAAATACGAATGTAAAAATATTTGGATGAAAAGATTCAGGAATACAAATATCCCTGATCCTCGCTAACTATAACAGCAATATAACTAAAAATTATTAATGAATAAATTTATACACTTGCAATTTTATGTAATTTTTTGTTTCCCGGTTTTTATAATTTTGTTAAGGCTGTAGAATGATAAAACAGTTAAAGCAGCGCAATTGATAAAATAAAAATATTCATCATCAAATAAAATTATACGTTTGCTATGTAAAAAATAATTTCAAAAATAGAATACAAATTGAATAGAATTCATGAATAAAACATAGATTGAACAAATTCAAGACTAGAATATACACTGAATAGAATTCAAGAACAGATAGAATGGAATATAGACTGAACCTGAACCACATTGAATATAATTATCCATTAATATAAATATAAAATTAGAAAGAAGTTATCCGTCATAGGTATTTGTGTTCAGATTTTTTGCCCAGTAATTGCGGATTGTAATTTTCTTAATAAATAATTGTTGAAAATTAGCAGAAAAATATAAAAATACAAATGTAAAAATATTTGGATGAAAAGATTCAGGAATACAAATATCAATGATCCTCGCTAACGAATGTTTCGTCTTCGATGGAAATTGGAATAAAAGATATATTAAAGTGCTATATTTACTTTTATAGAGATTTTAAAATCTATTAACTTGTTTTAATATTTTCTCTTTTGTCCTTACGGCGTTTCACATCTCGTTACTAATTTGAACCACATGCGTATTGAAAACTACACAACCCACCATTCAGTGAATTATACAAACCCAAATTCAAACTTTATTCATAGCTATACCATACAATGAAATAGTAAATCTTGGCATAAAATATAAACAAAAGATAAAATTTAAATAAATTTGCAATGAAAATGGGTAAATAAATAAACAAAATAAATAAGTAAATAAAGCCAAAAATATAATATAGCACATCTCCATTTAAAAGCGAGGGAATAAAAAAAAAAATCCTAAATAAACAAATTAATGCATTTGCGACATATTTATGAACATATCTACATTTTTATATTGTTTTAGAAATATTATATGTTTAATAAAATTATAAAATAATATAAACAGTGTTTGAATTAAAAGAATTTTTTTTTAATTTACTCTGTTACCTGGATATTTTCAGATTCAAATTAACATAATACACAAAACAAACGAGTATTAAGTATCGTGTAACGAATATTCTTATTGTAGTCATTTTTATTAATTATATCAAAAATTGTATTCGTAATTTTGATCATCAGTGTGCATGTCATGTACTTAAATAATATAAAAACCTGGTCATCACCATCGTTTTTTATCAATCATAGACTCGATTCAATACTTGCCCTAATAGGTGAATTTTTTAGAGTATGATTATATGTATTTACACAAATATTTTCAAATAATTATTTGCTGTTAATACATTTAATATATTAAAAAGACGAATTAGTTTTTCTTTAAAATTATCGAAGTTTTTTTTTTTTTTTTTTCTACTTCCGGAGCAGTTGTCAAAACATGGGTATATATTAAGAGTCAGATGACTTAGGTGAGAAAGATAACTATTTTAATATAAATAAAAGCCATTGTTTGTATGTGTGAGGATATGTCTTACATCTCCCAAACCATAATGAATCGATTTCAACCAAACTTGGCTTAGTGCATATTACCAGGGTATTTGATATACTGTGGGCATCTTCAGCACATGCGCAATGGGAAGGAGCGAGGAAAAACCCTCTCGAAAATAACATTTTTGTATGATTTCTATAATAATAATGCAGCTATAAATTTGAAATTTTATATGTAGGCTGTTTCTTATTTATACATTCTTCTTAAGTAAAGTTTTTTTTAAATCGAAATTAAAAAGTGGTGAAATGATTGAAATGTGTTCTAAAATTATGCCTTCGTCAAAAATTTCATGCGTGCGACATTTTACTGTGAATATACGTCAAAAAGACGTAGTGTCTTAACATAATTGAAATAAAAATAATTTTTATAACATGTTAAAATAATGTCAATTTCAGAAAATCTCATAAATGCAGTACTATCGGCTTATGCTGTTACTTATTAGAAGTTTTTCAATGGGAAACTTGTGTTTTCATTGAGAAAACTGGTATACTTTACTATGGTTGTGTGGGGCCTTTATTTACTAGTGATAAAGTAAGCAGTAAAAAACAGTAATCTTAACTCAAAATTATTACATAATTTCAGAAGGCTTTTGCATGCTACAGATAATTGTTTTATTCGTCTGCGTAACAGGCCCACCAGCAGCCGAGCGGTTCTGCGCTCAAAGCTGGTAGACGTGAGGTACCGGGTTCGATCGCAGGTCGCGCTCGTCGGCCTATCCGTTCGGAGTTTTCCGTGGTTTTCTCCGAATCTTGGGTAAATACGGGCTACGACCCCTTAGAAAGACCTCCACGCAAGGCACTCCCCCTTCAGGCCTAAGACCCTATAGCAATCAATTGGCCTTATTCCCGAACATTTTCTGAGTAACAAAACAAGCTCTTTTCTTAGAAGAACAATTTTTCTAAGAGAATTGCCATTCCAGGGGGTGTTTTTTACAAATAAACTTTTTCAGGAATAATTCATTAGTAGCAAACATTGTTCATATTTTTGAGCCTAATTAAAAAATACAGGAATTTAAAAAATTGAGACTTATCATTATAACTTATTATTGATTCATTTAAATATAGAGAACAGCGAAACGTAAAAAGGCAGCTAGTTTGATGTAAATAAAGAAAGGAAAAATGCCAAAACGTTTGATTACTAATTCGACGCCATTCCAAAAAAAGTATATATATATATGACAGCTTGTTTAAGAGATTATAGCAAAACCATTCGTCAGAAACTTCAACTTGAGATTATTTTAAAAGCAGATTTTACGCGTAATTTTCTACGAAAAATCATATTAAAAAAGGGAATTTCCGTTCAACTAATTAGATATTATCAGTTATCAAATTTTTAAAAGACCGTGTGCTTCTTTGTTTTCTACGTGATTCCCCCCCCCCCCCCCCCCCGTGGTTAAAAAAAAAAAAAAAAAAAAAAAAAAAAATCAAGTTTTATTATTGTTATTATAATAATTATTTTAATAAAATTTTAGTTTTGAACAGCATTTTTAAACTTACATTTTCAAAATAATTTTAGTTTAATTATAAATTTGAAATTATTTTTAAACTAATACATAGAAATTCGTGAAATTAAATTAAACTGAAACTTATACAATTTGACTCCACTTCATTAATAAGCAGTTAAATAATTATAAAAAAGATTTTCTTTTTTAAGAAATATTTATATATCAACTTTTTCCTTAAATAATCTAAACACAACTATTATTTAAATATTACTTGAAAGTTTGTCAAACAAACAATTAAAAAATTTTACATATTTTCCTGCATATCAATTTTACGAAAGAAATTTTAATTAGCAGAGAACGCTGCATTTTTATTAAACATTAACTTGTTTAAATATAACTTCTTATGTTAATTAAAATTTCTGGTGTTAAACTGTCTTACCACAGAAAAAATATGGTATCTTGCTAAATGTTCCCTCACTTTTAACATTTCCTGTTAATAAAATATTTAAAACGCATCACGCGTCGCTCGCTAAATCTAAAATTAATTTTAAATTAAAAACCTTTCGGAGAAAACTATTCTTTCGATGGCATGTCATTATGATCATTATCATCGCTATCTGAATAACATTTATTGTCATAATCAAGGAATAATTTTCGGGAAAGAACAAAGAGAAGGAAATGAGCGAAAGAACCTTGAGACTAAAAGATAATCAAATAAGAGCTTCAAAACTACTTACCTCCCAGCTTGCGTCGAAATCTGGAAATCACTTTCACTGCTCTGTCTTGGGCTTCCCTTTCCTTGACCTCCTTTTAGTTCCTTTCCTTTCCTTTTCGTTTTGTTGTATCGTCTTCTGTTCCGTTAAAAGTGAACAGTTACCCCCCTATCGGTTGGCTGCCCCTCTAGGGCCTCTCTTAAAAAAGCCTCGAGGCTTATGATTGGTGAAGGGAAGGGCAAAATTCAGTCGATAGCCTACTCTGGTCAAACTAAAGTAGCTCAGTATTAGTCACATCCTAAGTGAATAAAGGGGGCCCCCCGTTCAAGGAAAAGTCATAAATATCAGCATTATATCACAACAAATAAAAAATGGGTAGATAGCGTGCAAAAATGAATTTCTTTGGAGACAATTTTTTTTTTTTTTTGTTTTTTTTTTTAATCTAAACCATACAGAATAGCTTAGAAAATTGACCACATTCACAAGTACTTGTTACATAGACAAACTCTGGCATAACTCAAAAAATAAATAAATAATGATAATAATAATAATTAAATAAAAATGTTTGTAAGAATAAAAGCTAAATTCTCTTTTATTTTTCTGTCATACATAAGCACTGAGATCTAAAGTTCGTCCACGTCAAAAATAAGGCATCGACAATCTTTCAATTGAAAATAGCTTCCTGCTATCTTCCACCAAAGTTTTTTAGAGGGAGGGGTATTTCCAAATTTTAATAATTATAACACAAGGACGATTCAAAACTGAGTAGTTATACGTTTTCCTTCCTTGTGTGAAAGATAATTTCCAAAACAACAATTTTCCACACGAAAACACACATAGATAAAGAAAGAAAGAAAGAAAGAAAAAAGTGCTTCTTTAATAATATAACCCCTTACCTCTTCCCTGCCCAAAAAGAAGAGAGGTAATATCGTCTTACATAAGGAGCTAGATCTTCCTTTGATATGCAAAATTATTCAACAACAAATCGAACACTATATTGTAATATATAGCGATATACAATTTCATGAAAATAAATTTTGGGTTTCATTTTAATGAAATTGTGTCCATGCTTTGAAATATAAACACAGAATGGCAAAACTCTTCAAAATATTTCTCAGTTTTTCAAAAATTGTCCTGAGCGAAACTCAATGTTATTTTTAAAAGAACCTTAAAGTGAATTCGTTTCTAAATTCTAGATTTATTTTTAATATGAATTTGTAACGGTCGATCATCAACATTGCAATAATTTATAAACATATTGATCGATTATTTTAAATAAAGGATTAGAGACGAATAAAATTAATCGGGGTGTATTATTTATTATTATTTGCTGAAAATATGTTTCATTTTCCTGGATATACACACGCTTAAAATTCCTTTGAATTTATTAAACGTTCTCATGAATTTTAGAATTCAGTTTGAAAAAATAAACTTCTAAAAGGTAAGAACTCCTCGAGGAATTACCTATTTCTTTTACAGAAAGATTACTCAGAAACGTCACATTTCATTAAATGTGCGAGACTGTGTGCTTGTTAAAAAGGTAAAAGAAACTTTTCACTTTTTTTTTTTTTCTTTTTTTTTTTTACTACAATAAGAAGTTACTGAAATGAAACTTTTTAGAACAAAATTAAAAAATTATTTGTAAAATCATAATTATTAAAATTTTGATAGCCATTAATCATGCAAGTATAAGCGGCTACAAAGTTCAAACTTCAGCGCAGGCAATTTACACTCCTGCTCAAAAGTTTAGCAAGATTTGCAAACGATCAGTTTTTTTCAATTTAAAAGCTTATCTCTCGATGAAACGTTTTCAAACCTGGGTATTTAAAGAACTGGGTCTTCCTCATGTTTTTCAGTGAAGATTGGTTTAAAACAACATTTAGAAGGCCGGAAACAAATTGAGCAAAATCAATAATGTTTACGTTCGTCCTGTATCGTTAAGTGAAGTAAATGATATGTAAATTTAGGATATGTTAATATAGATCCAGTACAATTTGTGAATGAATTTGCGTGACGATAGTATATTAAATTACGGAGATATAAGCATTTAATTTAAAACTCTAAAACAAATTAGCAAGTTTTTTTATTTATAATATACAGAGTTTTTATTGAAAATTATTCCCACTTTCAGATAACTTGGAAAGACACTTTTAAAACAATATACTGCAATCGGAATACAAATATCTCATGAAATAGGAACATTTTTATGAAAAACGTTTTCACTGCGCATGTGCGAGAGATATTTTTTTTTTTTTTAATATTATTACATAGGTTGAAAGCTAGATATATTGGGAAACTTTTATCAAAAGTGCATTTAAATAAAGTAAAAATTAAGCAAATTATACGAAAAAGAACGAGATAGATTTTAGATATTTTCCAAAAGTTGAAATTTCTTAAGGAGTTTTTCTCATGCCGCGTAATTAATTTAAAGATCCAATTATTTTAAATACTTAGCAAAAGTTCTTTTTGTGAAAAACCCCTTATCGTCTCACAAATCTTAGTAAATAAACAAAAATATGTTAGATTTACGAGCTTATAAGGGGTTTTTCACAAAAAAAAAAAAAAAACACTTTTGCTAAGTGGTTAAAATAATTAGATCTTTAAACTAGTTACGCGACATGTGAAAAACCCCTTAAGAAATTTCAACTCTTGGAAAATATCTCAAATCTAGCTTGTTCTTTTTCGTATAATTTGCTTAATTTTTAATCTATTCAAATGCACTTTTGACAAAAGTTGCCCAGTATAACTAGCTTTCAACCTATGCAATAAAATTTCTTTTATCTTTCGCACATGCACAGTGAAAACGTTTTTCATAAAAATGCTCATATTTCATGAGATATTTAATATATTTGTATTATGATTGCAGTCTATTGTTTTAAAAGTGTTTCTCCAACTTATCTGAAAGTGGGAATAATTTTCTTTAAAAACTCTGTATTATAAATAAAAGCATGTTGATTTTTTTGGAGTTTCAAAATAAAAGCTTATATCTCCGTTATTTAATATACTATCATCACACAAATTCGTCCACAAACTGAACAGGGTTTATATTAACATATCCTAAAGTTAAAGATCATTTCGTTCACTTAATGATACAGGGTGATCACAAACATTATTGATTTTGCTCAATTTGTTTCCGGCCCCCTAAATGTTGTCTTAAACCAATCTTCACTGAAAAACATGAGGAAGACCCAGTTCTTTAAATGCCCAATGTTTGAAAACATTTCATCGAGAGATAAGTTTTTAAATTGAAAAAAATTGATCGTTTGTAAATCTTGCTAAACTTTTGAGTAGGAGTGTAAATTGTTCATAAAATCACAATTCTATTTGTAGATCATCAAAGATTCAACTAGATTCATTAAGACGACTTCTAATCAAAATTCTGGAAAAGCAATGTTTGAAAAAAATAGATATATATTAGTTTATACATTAATTAACCAGTACCATTGATTACAGTTGGTAACAAAAGTGTCCGAACACTAGCAAAAATTCCTATGTAAAAAAAGTACACTTCACACGGTTCTGTTAAATAAATCCTCATCGAATCATGTTCTTAGACTGTCTAAGAACAGGATTCGGTGAGAATTTATTTAACAAAACCGTATAAAGTGTACCTTTTTCACATAGGAATTTTTGCTAGTGTTCGGACACTTTTGTTACCGACTGTACATAAAGGTCGATTTTATCATTGCATTTCCTAATTGCAATAAGGTGAATAATGCTAATTTTAATTAAGATTTCTTCAAAAGAAAATACATATTTGTAGAAAGTATAAATATATTTTTTTTATTATTTATTTATTTTATTTATTTATTTATTTATTTATTTTTTCTGGGACATAACAATTCACATATTCTCGATTGTCATGAAATGTTTTTTCAACTGGAAACTTTAACATGCATCATTAAAAAAAAAAAAAAATAACAAGGGAAAAGATGCCTTGGAACTGGAACTCGTTTATGCGGTTACAACTATATATATTTAATTAGTTTATACAACGAATAGAATACGTCTATTACGAAATGTATCACTATTATTTATTTATTTATTACCGTTGCTATAATCTAAATAAACGTGAAATGACATTACAAGGACATGAACGTCTAATAATAATAACTTATTTTTTTTTATTTCACTAGACAATGGTTAAACTTCTTCATTCGTTACAAATTTTTATGATAAAGTGTTTTTTGAACATAACGTATTAAATAATTTTTGATATTTTATTAGTAGCGGGTAAAGAAAAATTATTTACGGAACAAAAAGCAACCTAACGGTTTAAACTAAATATCTAATTAAAATAAATAATATTTTATCAAATGATACTCTTATTTAATTGTTATTCGAGCCCTTTGTATTATTCTAACACTTAAATTATAATAAACTACGGTAAATTTTAAAACTTTTCATAGAATTACACATGATTTGGCATTTTATTGCTTAATTCAGTTACGGAAGAATTTTCACCCAATTTCATCTTAAAATTTAATAAAAAAGGAAACATGCACATTATTTATAAGGAGTAATAATCATAAATCAAACGATATATACTAGCCATGAACAAAAATTATTCAGACTGCTTTATTTAAAATGTACATGCGTAGTAGATATCGTCTGGTAAACGTTTATTAATAATTTATACGATTTATGTATAAATATTTAAAAACAGTCGGAAACTTATTTCATCTTATCGTCTGAAATTAGATTTGTTTTATATAAGAATTTTCATTCCGTTATTTTTCGAAATGGCACTTATAAGAGCAAAGAGCCCGTACGTTTTGCTTACGTAATAGAAATTTTACTTCTAACACATCAGAATTTTTTCTTTCTTTTTTTTTTTTTTTTTTTTTTTGGGGGGGGGGGGGGGGAAGAAGAAGAAGAAAAAGAAAGGACAAGAAAAAGAAAAAAAAAAATCTATACTTACTATTTAGGAAAAAACATGGGAATGGTAATTTGGCTCAGAACGCATGCCACTCAGTAATGATAAATGTAGCGACTTTTTTATTCAATAATCACCAATAATTTTGAGAAATGATAAATTATATACATTATAGACGATCAATCTTCGAAGTGATTAGGCAACCGTTACATTTAAAATTTACTGGTAGATATTAAATGAAAAGTTCCTAAATTTGGCAACATTGATACCACTATTAATAATAATAATAAAAATTAAAAAAACTTTTCTTTTTAAACCAACCATTTTGTATAATAGGTAGAGAATTTTTCTTTCTTTCTTCCCCCCCCCCCCTCTAATAAATAGTGATATGAGTTCTGTGACATATTCCCTGAAAACACCGCTATTTGATTGGTATAAATAGCTTAAAAAATGTAGAGAATCCGTCTTGGATGATTCACTATCTGGTATAATAACTGGTCTGGAACAACCTGTAGAACGATTAACGGTCAACATGCCATCAGGTTAGAGTATTAATGTTCAAATCGTTATTTGACAATAAGAGACATTATTAAACAAGTTTCTACATCATTTTCTTCCTATAAAACAATTTTAAAATATTATTTTATTTTGGGACGCATTGCTTTTCGTGGTACTAGTATTCCAAAAACTTTGATTTTTTTTTTTTTTTTTTTTTTTTTTTAAATCTCAACAGTGTGTTTAAGTTGCCTGAGAAACTTTTCTCAAGACGACTTCTGTTTAAAACGCTTTATTATCGTGCTGAAATTTAGATCTGTGGGAGGAAAAAAAAAAACGAAACAATTCTTGAAAACGCCATGGTGAAATCGAAAAGATCTTGTAGCAAGTAAATTCGAGAATTTTGCATTGCAATAATACGCCTTCTTACAGTACCATTATTTGCGTTTGGGAATTTATCACTAATAATAATAATAATAATAATAATAATAATAAATGCCGTTAGTATGAGATTTTGGCTAAACGTTCAACAAATATAGCTCATCAAGCTCAATATTTTCTGATATGGTACACTGTGCGATCATTTTCTTATTTTTCATGGTTGAAACTGCTTCTTCATGGTCGCCGTTTTAAATTCAACTATTAATAATAATAATAATAATAATGTATAAATTTAAGATCTTTCTCAGTTATATTCGATATATCCTGAATCCAGGCTCAGTTAAAATTAAAATTCTATACAAAACAGAATTTAATTTAGGACTCGTTGTATAGTGTTTTGGATTTGTTCGTAAGTGAAATTGTTACTGCTTCAATAAAATCTTGCCCGCTTTCTGAATTGAAAACGATTCTTCACTAGAAAATTGCGTTCTTTAATAAAGGTTACAATATTTATTTCTTAAAATTTCTTTCGCACGTTTTCTTTCAATTTTATTATACCTTTTTCATTCTATCTCTATCTCTTTCTCTCTCTGTATATATATATATATAAACATAAAACACCAGATTTTCCACCTTAAAATATGAATTTGCGTTCTTTAGCAACGGTTACTATATTCATTTTTTAACTTTTCTTTAGCACGTTTTCTCTTAATTTTATTAATACGTTTAAATAAATAAATAAAAAAAAAAACTTGTTGCTAAAACGGCAAAAGACCGTTTTCATTAGGTCTATTTTGTCTTAAAGCAATAATCCTATTGACATAATAATAATAATTAAAAATCTTAAAGCGGTTAAAAAAAAAAAAAAAAAAAATTAGAAGGTGTTTCAAAGATTAAAAGTAACCTTAACAAAAATGCATTGCGATGAAAGAGATGTAATAAATTTTGATTAATAAATTCCTTTTGTTTTATGCCAGCATTCTTGGTACTTTTTCATTACAGTAGTGTATAACACGGACACTGTTAAGCAGCATAAAAATTCTGTAATTTTTATGCTTTATAAGGTAAAATGGGAAAAAACAAACGAAGCTTTCCAATAAAAGAATTTTAATTTTAATTTCTCTGCATTGGGATTTATGCTAATTTGCATAGATTGTATAAAAGTAAAATGATGTTTTAAATTTTATACATGTTTGATATAGGTAAAATTAATTATTTCAATGAACTTGTAATTTTTTGCGAACAATTTACGTTTGTGATTTTATTTATTAATTCATTTACCGTTTTAAAGTTTAAATCAGATTTTGTACGTTCACATTGCAGATTTATATAACTTTACGAAATGACATTTATTAAAGCAACACAAAAATTTCTCTTAAAGTAAGAAAGAAAAAAAGTTAAAAACAATCAGGTTTTTAAATCAATATTTTTTTTTTAACCCAATTTCATGGCCTTTCATTAAATTAGCTATTTTTTCAACTATGATTTTTTAATTGTCTTACAATTCATTCTTTAAATTTCCTTAGACTACCATAAACTTATTATTTATTTATTTATTTATTTATGCAACTTTTAAGCCTACATTTATGTTTCATAAAAATCGCAACGCATTCATATACATATCCATAACAAAAAATATGCAAAAATATTTTCTAAAGGAAATTTAAACTCTTTTTATAAGGCTACTTAAAACCCTTGTATTTCACGTGCTAAAGTGAGAGGAAAATATTTGAAAAAGCAAAAAAGTAATTCAAGCGTCTGCTTCCTGTAGGAAACAGATGTTCAATTTTCTCCCTAAAAAATGTCCCTCTTACTTTTATTACGATTAAAAATAAAAAAAGAGTTCTAAGGGTATTTTTTTCCCCTTCAATAAATGTCGTTTAATATATAATGTGTAATTTTCAATTCGTAATTGCATAATATGTGTATATTTAATGTATAAATTTTAAATACCTATTTAAAAATTATACAGAATTGAATCCTGTGATACATATTTTACATATTATTATTGGCCACTTTCGTAATTATTTCAAAGCTCTTCATTTACTTTGTACATTTTAAAATTAATACAGCTATCATTATTTGTGTGCTTTCAGGAAAAATAATTTGCGGAATAATGCTTTAATAAATGACAATTATCACAAAATAAAAATGTTCGGTACAAAATATTATTTATACTATCTCAATATAAATCATTATTTTTGCCATAAAATAATTGCATTTTCATATAAACGAAGATAATATGACAATAATTCATTTACATCATGATAATAGAGTATGCATCAGTATAATATAATATAACTGCCAACAATTCTGATATTTTTTACACCGGTATTCATTTTACAGAAATTTTCATCTTATTTAATTACAGAAAATTGCTACAAAAACTTAAAAAAAAAAAAAAAAAAAAAAAAAAAAAAATCTGTATAAAATATACCGGTATTCAAAATTTGGAGCAGTTGGCATATATATATATCTTTATATATATATTTCTTTTGTGCGTGTGTATGTCACTGAACTCCTCCTAAACGGCTGGACTGAGTTTAATGAAATTTTTTGTGTGTCTTCAGGTGGACTCGAGAATGGTTTAGATTCACAAATGAAAGTTGTAACTTAATTAGTTCTTTCTTAATTAATTTTTAACCAACTCTTTCAACAACTTTTCCCTCTAGATGGCGTGAGTTGTCGTAAACACGATGTCAGAATTTATTTAATGTTGAAATGAAAAATGAATTTTTAACCGTATCTTACGAAGTGTTTAAAATATTTTTTCAAAATTAATATTTTTAGAATCGTAACCGTATCTTACGAAGTGTTTAAAATATTTTTTCAAAGTTAATATTTTAGAATCATAAACACGATGTCAGAATTTATTTAATGTTGAAATGAAAAATGAATTTTTAACCGTAAGTGTTTAAAATATTTTTTCAACGTTAATATTGTTAAAATGTTAAATTAGTTAAAATGGTATTTTCTTTAAAAAATTCGTCAATATCCGACGGAGTTATTTTATGTTAAAATGAAAAATGAATTTTTAGGCCATTATTATTTGTGCAGATGGAAAATGTACTAAATGTTTTCCGAAAAATTTCACGATCACAAATGTTGACGGATATCCAATACATCGTCGAAGAAATTCCGATAATGGCGGACAATCTTATCATCTATGGCGGTCATCTATGTCAACAACATAGATATTGACATTGATAACCGTTGGATGGTCCCATATTCGCCTCTGCTGAGCAAAACATTCAATGCTCATATTAATGTTCAGTTCTGCAGTTCAGTGAAGAGCATCAAATACATTTATTTGCAAGTATGTGAATAAAGGCAGTGATATGGCTGTATTTCGAGTTGAAAATACCAATGTGAATGCTCCTCCGGTGAATAACAACGATGAAATAACACTTTACCAAATTGGCCGGTACGTCAACTCCAATGAAGCTGTTTGGCGTATCTTTGGTTTCCCAATTCATGAACGGGATCCAGCAGTTCTTCATTTAGCCGTCCATCTTGAAAATGGCCAGCGCGTATATTTCACGAGCGAGATTGCGATTGATCGTGCTATAAATCCACAAAAAACTACACTCACCGAATTTTTTGAATTGTGTAATCGTGCTGATGCTTTTGGTGCTTTTGCACGGACATTACTCTATTCAGAAGTACAACGCTATTTCACATGGGCTCCAACAAAAAAATGGATGCCCCGCAAGCAAGTCACGCCGATTGATGCATGTCCCGGTTTATTCAAATCAAGCACCTTGGGACGAGTATTTACAGTCAATCCAAGGCAGACTGAGTGCTTTTATCTTCGACTGTTATTGGTTAATGTCATCGGCCCTTTGTCATTTCAAGATTTACGTAAAGTGAATGGACAACAGTATCCAACGTATAAAGATGCATGCTTTGCACTCGGCTTGCTGGAAGACGACAACCAGTGGGAGTGTATGCTTGCTGAAGTTGGACTGAACTGTACAGCAAAACAAATTCGTCTACTATTCGCTATAGTGTTGACTACATGTTTCCCGGCCCGAGCAGAGACATTATGGGATAATCACAAAGATTCAATGACTCATGATATATTGCATCAACATCGTTCACGGTGCAACGATCTAACGATAGTATTCAGTGACGCTATGTACAATGAAGCATTGATTGCTATTGAAGATCTTTGCATTATCATTGCCAACTTACCACTCAGTCATTTCGCTATGCATTCAACAAATCGAAAGGCATCTGATTTATTAAGCACTGAATTGAATCGTGAACTACAATACAATACTGTAGAAATGGCAGCGATTGTTGCTCGCAATGTCCCACTAATGAATGAAGAACAAAGAACCATTTACGACCGCATCATGCTCGCAGTTTTGGCAGGACAATGTGGATTCTTTTTTTTGGGGGGGTGCACCAGGTGGAACTGGCAAAACATTCCTTATATCGCTGTTTCTCGCCGAAATACGATCAAATAATGGCATCGCATTGGCTGTTGCATCATCTGGCATTGCGGCAACTTTATTGGATGGAGGCAGAACAGCTCATTCATTATTTAAACTGCCACTAAATATTCAAAATAACCCAGACGCAGTGTGCAACATAAGAAACAATCGTCCATGGCCACAGTGCTGAAATAGTGTAAAATTCTTATCTGGGATGAATGCACTATGGCACACAAACATTCGATTGAGGCGTCGAACAGGACATTGAAAGATATAAAAAATAACGACAAACTATTTGGCGGCACTCTGTTCAGGTGATTTCAGACAAGCACTTCCCGTTATTCCGCGTTCAACATACGCTGATGAGATCAACGCGTGCTTAAAATCACCGTCATTGTGGCGCAATGTTGAAAAAGTACAACTGAAAGTAAATTTGTGCGTTCAAAAGCTTCAAGATCCATCCGCTGAAACATTCTCAAAACAATTGTTAGATATCGGCGATGAAAAAGTTACTACAGATGAAACTGGATGCATAAAATTACCGACCGATTTCTGCACAATCATTGATTCTCAAGATGCTCTTATTGACCAGATATTTCCCGATGTACACAGACGATACACAAATCATGAGTGTCTGGCAGAAAGAGCAATTTTAGCAGCAAAAAATGTGGACGTCAACGAATTGAATCTCAAGATACAACATTTGTTACCAGGAGATTTGGTGTCATACAAATCTAATGATACAGTTTGCGATGCCACCGAAGCTGTAAATTATCCAACAAAGTTTTTAAACTCATTGGATTTACCAGGCATGCCACCGCATATTTTACAACTGAAGGTTGGATCTCCGGTTATTTTGCTTCGTAATTTGAACCCACCACGGTTGTGCAACGGCACGCGATTAGTCATAAAAAAATTAATGAAAAATGTTATCGAAGCCATCATTTTAAATTACAAAGTCCGAGGTGAAAATATATTACTACTGCGAATCCCTAATATACCCACAGATGTGCAAATTCAATTTAAACGCCCTCAATTTCCAATCAGATTGGCATTTGCAATGACTATCAATAAGTCTCAGGGCCAAACGATGTCTGTCTGTGGCTTAGATTTGAGCACATCATGTTTATCACACGGACAATTATACGTGGCTCTCGAGTGGGCAAACCATCCAGTTTGTTTGTATTGGCGAAAGATGGGATAACAAAAAATATTGTACACTCTGTTGCATTAAGGGATTGATATTGTTTTTTAGTAATATTGTTATAAGGAGCGATATGTATGTAATTTTAAAGAATCAATTTTAATAAATTAAAAAAATAAATGATTGGTGTTTTGTTATTTTTATATTCTTTCACCGTTCACAGCGCTCCATACATCTTCCACTTATATACCACATCCTTACACACTTACAATAAGTTAGTTATTTTTTTCTAGCAAAATATTCTCTAGAAATAATTTATATGACAAAACAACGTTTGTCGGGTCAGCTAGTATATATATATATATATATATTAAAATAACAATAAGAATGAGAAAAAAAATTAAATAAAATAAATAGATGGACAATTTACCACAACAAAAAACAAAAGCCAAATGAATTCCAATGAAAACACAAAACATACAGAAACAAAAAAAAGAAGGAGTTTTTTAATGAAAAGTTTTCTATTTGAACTGACCATAACAAAATGAACAAAACAAACAAATGAAAACTGTATTTATGGAACAGGACACAAATAATTGAATGATAAATAAAATAAAATAATTTAATAATGAATAAAATATAATAAATGCTCAGAATGTTGACTTAACACATCAGGAGTCACCACTCCAACATTGAGCTAAAAAATGCAAGTTTTCATTTTCCAGCAAGCGATGTTACACAAAATACACAAAAAGTGACCCAATTTGAAAGAAAAAAAAAAAAAAAAAAGATTAAATGAAAAGGGGGGGGGGAGAGAAAGAAAAGGAATATAAAAAAGAATATAATCTAAACAGTGTTTCACCAAACATAAATTCATCGTAAGTAGTATGAAATATTTAAGCAATAGCGAAGTTATATATACTCTTACAAAATAAATTTATTATTACTTATGTAGATAAATCACCTAATAATTTTGCTATTATTTGTAAAGAGTTATATAAACAGATCTTAGACATCTCTATTTTGAATAGCCATATTTTCAAGCAAACCACCTTAACAACTGAAATTAATATTAAAAATCTTTTAAGCTTTCATAAATTATTAAAACTCAAATGTAAAAATTTCAACTATCCATATATAGATATTATTCCTAAATTTCGTAAAACACCAGTAAAATTTCGCACTGTAATGTAACTATTGGTTGTAATGCATATAATAATGTTGCATGTAATTTTCTTTTAAACTTTTTAAAAGAAATGTATAGCTTAACTTTAAACAATGACAATAAGCATTGTGTTCAAAATACTTTTCAACTTCTACATAGAATTAGAAATTTCAAAAATATTACAAATCTCTGTACATTTGATTTTAATGATTTATTTAATAATATAAATATTCACGACTTACATAATACTATGTTAATTCTTTTTAATGAACATAAACATAGTATTAAAGAAAAAATATCGTTTTATTGCTTTAAAACTTTACTAACTTTCGTAATACATAATAGTAGGTAAAAAACACCGCTCCTAGGTCAGGAGGGGGAGGCGTTGAGTCGTCGCGGAACGAACGGAGCCGTGCGGGTGCCACACCATCCCCTGAGGGGTCTAGACGAGTTGGCGTCGACCTTGAGACATCCTCTGCCTTAATCATGAAACGTGACGAGGGTGTTAATTAATGCTGTTAATGGGGAAATTTTAATGAATGTCGTGAAAGATGATGATGGTTTTAAAAAGAGAATTTTTGTGAATTTGTGTGAAGGTTATTGTTTATGAGTAATGAATGATGAAAATTAATTTTTTTTTTAATTTTAAAAATTTAAAAAAAATTTAAAAAATTTAAAAATTGAGAAATAATAAGAAATAAATAAAAAAAATATATATGAATTTAAGAAGAAGAATGAATGATGTTGTTGCAAATATATTATGAAAGAAATAGAGAGGATCGACTAGGATTCGAACCCGGCACCCTGCAGTAAAAATATTTCCATAAGACAGTAGTTTTCGAGTATTTAACCACTGACCTATAGAAATATGACCTGATGGTTCTATTTTAGGTATGAATGTGTGTATGTGAGTAATTTTTCTATTATATGTCTGCACAGTTCTTTTTTAAACCGTGCAAGCATATATTTTTCGAAACTCATTTGAAAAGTTCCTTTTTCTGTGAAACCCTCAAAAGAGGATTTCTTATTTTATTTTTATTTTTATTCATTTATTTTTTTTATTTTATTTTATTTTATTTTATTTTATTTTTTTAAGGGGACCCACCATCCACCCGCCGCATGTGTGCGACGCCCCAAATTTTTTTCTGATCTTCAATCTTCTATCTTCCAAATCTTCTAACTTTTATGAGATCTTGCAACTTCATTTTTCAGTCTTCTAAGTTTGAAATTTTCTAATTTACATTCTTCCAAGTTTCACATCTTCTTAATTTCAGATCTTCTATTTTCTGAATTTTCATTTTTCTTATCTTCAATTTCATTTTTTCTTTTTTGGGGACCCGCCATCCACCTGCCGCGTTTGTGCGACGCCCCAATTTTTGATCTTCTAACTTTTCTGAGATGTTGTAGCTTCATTTTTGATCTTCTAAGTTTGAAATTTCCACTCTTCTATTCTTTCAAGTTTTTCGTCTTCTTAATTTCGGATCTTCTATCTTCTGAATTTTAATTTTTTTTTTTTTTTTTTCATTTTTCTTATTTTTCATTTTTTATTTTTCAATTTTTTTCATTTTTCTTATTTTTTATTTTTTTCATTTTTTATATTTTCAATTTTTTTTCATTTTTTTTTTCATTTTTTTATATTTTTAAATTTTTTCCATTTTTCTTATTTTTCAACTTTTTTTTATTTTTCTATATTTTCAATTTTTTTTTTTTAAGTAATTTTATAATGCCCATAAGCTAAAGAGCTGACACCATCATCCAAAATATATCTCTTGTCGTCGAATGGTGTTAAAGAAACTTTATTTTGTTTTAACGGGTATATTTTGTGACATTCCTGCCCAATTCTTGTTTGTTTTGAGATATTATATTTTAAATTTTGAAGGCAATTTAGATAATCTTCATGTTTTATTTTTTTAAAAACTGTTATTGTAGAAATCCCCTTCACAGTTTTCTTTTCTCCATCTTGAGACTTAATACTATACATTTTGGCCTTGAGACCCACAAATTCATGAATGAACCGCCCGTTTAATTTGTCTTTAAATTTTTCCAAAACTTTCTTGTTGTGTTCAGAATGAAGTGGATGGCCTGTTGGATAATCGGACGTGTCGAAGATGTCTTGATGCTGTACCATGTCTTGGTAGATGTCAGGTGTGGTGATGTGGTAGGTGAGTGAATCTGTGTCTGTGAAGAGAAGTCTTGCTCGGTCTTGATATGTTGGCTTTATAAAGTCGTAGTGGAATCTGTACATGTGGAGTTTGGAAAGTTCAAGGATGGTAAAGCCGATGTAAACGGGACGGTTCATCAAGATAGATTTTTTAACTCAATCCACTGCCGCTAAATTTTCATCAAAAATTTTAAAGTTGGTGTAGAGAGGTGAGGGCACGATCTTCTCTGCTCTTATAGGGGAGTTTGTAACTTCAATGGATCTGCGACGTCTGAGATTTTCTATTGTTTTGCCGAACAAAGCGTTATTAAGGAGTTTGAAGAAATTCTTTTCAAAGGTGGACTTGGATTCTTTACGTTTTTCTGTGTTAAATGCAATGTAAGGTTTGAGCCAAGGTGCTTGTCTGAAATGTAGGATTTTGTGGATCTTGGTGAGAATTAAACCTTGTTGAAGATAAACTGTAGATTTCTGTAATGGGTGACATATTGAATTTTACTGTTGAGATTTGGAGTAAGTTTCTTTGAAGGGTGGAATTTTCTGTCTTGGAACATGCGTTTAGCGAATGGAGAGAGCATGTGTTCGGTGATGTGTAGTGATTCTTGTGCGAGGGAATAGTCATTATGTTCGTCATGGAGATGTTGAGGATATTCCAAGTCCACCTCGAAAATAAAACCTTCTGCTGCTTGTAATTTAAGGATTTTTTTCAGTGTTGAACTGTTGAGGGTCTGCCCACTGGAAGCTTCCATAAGGTAGTGGTTCCGATGCACTGAGGCCATATAAATTATTGCTGTCCCAATACATAATGTATTGGGATAAAGCTGAGGGGTCATAGTCTTCAGTTCCTGGGATATTAGACTTTGCGTGGCGATGGCTGATCATAGAGACCCCACCTCTCACACCCTTTTCTATGAAGAGGAGTATATTAATATCAGTAAGAAGTTCAAGGTCTACCCCCGTCATTTTTAAACATGCCTGCCATGACAGACCGGGTGCTGTGAAGCAGTGCGTAGGATCTAATCCATAATATTTCAAACTTAGTCTTCTAAAATTCTCAAAGACACCTGCTAACAACAGCACATCGGTCTTCACATACAAGTCATGATACTCCCCAAGATCTTGGATGTTAAAGGCCTTTCACACTTTATAAGCATGTTGGTAATCTTCAGAAGAAATGTCTTCATCTATCAAATCGTTGTGGAAGGCACTTGGGGGAGGCAGCTGTTTTTCACCGAGGATGTTGAAATCGGTGATATGACCATTAGGGGAAGACCCCTTTTCTTAAGAGGAGAGAAAAATCTGTTGATGGAGGAAAGTTTTCAAATAATAATTTAAATTGGCCTTGTTCTTGATTTTGGACGAGTTTATCCAAAGAGGAGGGGAGGAACTGCAGAGAATCGAGGAAGATGAGCTGAATGGGGCAGTTCTTTTTAAATAACTTAAAGGCAATATATTTTTCGAGAGTATTAGGGATGACTTCTATTGAATAATCTGTCACTCTTCCAAGTCGAGACATTAAATGGTGGGTGTCGTAGTTTTTACTATTGTGAAAAATGATGGGGATGAATTTTGGCTGTTTATAATTTAGATTACAACTATTTTGAGCAGCACCACAAAAAGCACCAGAGAGATGATCGTGGTCGCGAACTCTGTTTTTATATAATCTGTTGTTGCAAATGCAGCACCTCGTTGCTTCCTGAAAAGACTTCTCTTCATCTGGAGTTAGCTGCATGGGAACTATTGAATTTAATTTTTGAGCGATTTCCTTTTTTTCTTGTAAGATAGCTTCCAGAAAATGGCCAACAGCATCATCTCCTCTGAAAACTTGGATGGGCTTGTGTGATTTACCATCTGGACCCACGATGAGATAGGCATATCCACAAGGTATGTGCTGAGATGATTTTATGGTGTAGGATGAATTACTATTAGGTGCGACAGTGGAGACGGGTTTTAGAAGAGCTTCAAAATCAGCATAAATTATGTAAGATTTTAAATGCTGCATGAAAATTGAGGTGAAGGAGAGAGTATTATCTTTTTCTGTGGGCATTTTAATTTGTTGAATGGGGTGATTTTTACAGTATACTTGGTGTTCTTTTAAAAGGTCTTGTCTTGTAAATCTATGGAGGCATCTATAGCAGTAGTATGTTTGATGTTGGTAATTTGTTAAATGATTCATTAAACGAGAGAAGTGCTTAATATAAATGTAATGTTGATTCCCCTCAGTATCTTCTAATAATAATCAATTAATTACGTCTTCATCTTCTCGTGGAGAGATATACAGGGGACAGATTTCTTCATCAATGTCATATATAAATATATTAATTCTTAAATTGTTTAATTTCTCAAAATCGGGAATTTTAGTGTATGGAATTGGGCAGGTAATGTCACCTAAAATTATTTCTTGCTCATATGGATAATATTTATTTACTCTGTCAGGATGATTTTCAAATTTATATTTATGTGCTAAAAGACACCATATGAGACATTTATTATCAGAGAAATTTTGTATATTAATTAAAGCTTTCTTAGATTTTAATTTTTGAGGTGAAGGGATGAATTTACCGCCGCGAAGGGGAATGTATTTAGCCACTTTTATTTCTGATAATTCAATTTTATTAAAAATCCAATTGGAACCTTGATTTTCAAAATCTTCCATATTTTTATTTAACTTATTGAACATATTATTTATATTTTCATTTAAGTTTTGAGGGGATAATTCAATTACACATTTTGAAGAGAAGAAGAAGGAAGCTCTCTCCTTAATTTGCCCCCATCTAGTTTAATGAATTTGGCCTTCATTACTCCGTGCCATTTAATGCCCTTCTTGTGATTAATTTCATCAGTTAAAATGTTGTATTATTTCGTTCTGGTTATTTTCAAAAAATATATTTATGTTACCTTCCTCCTCAGGGTCAGGGTATAAATAATAATTTTTGAAAACGTTTAGGGCTTGTGCAGTTTTTCTTATTTTTGAATTATGAGATATTTTTCTCCTCTTCACAGTTTGATTACTATTGGTACTTGCTACGCTTGCATGACTTGTTCTTTCGTGTTGCATTAGATTATATTTGGAAGAAAATTTTAAATTGCATCTAGTGCACGGGTAAGAAGGACTTTTTTCATGTACTATTAGATGTCTTCTCAAATGATCCTTACGTGTGAAATCTTGATTGCAAACTTCACAAGAAAAAGATGTTTGTCGCTCATGGATGGCTCTATGTCGATCTAAATGTTCCTTTCTAGAAAATTTTTTACCGCATTCTTCACAAGAAAACAGTTTTTCTTTTTCATGCACTTACATGTGCCTCAAAAGGTTATCCCTCCTTGAAAATGATTTTTTACAGTCTTCACTAAAAATCTTTTCATTGAAGTGGATCTTTTGGTGTCTAAAAAGATCATAATTTCTAGTAAAAGATTTTCCCCAATCAGGACAAGTCTGAAATAGACAAAAAACCCTTTTTTAGAATCTTTCACATCTTAAAAAAACATTTAATTTTTTATACTAACAATTTTTTTCTACTAACTTTTATTTTTAAACTTAATTTTTCTCTTAACAAGTTTTTCTACTAACTTTTATTTTTAAACTTAATTTTTCACTTAACAAGTTTTCTCTACTAACATTTATTTTTAAACTTAACTTTCAATTTTTAAAGAGAATTGAATTTTATCTTCGAACAATTTTTTTCTAAGTTACTATTTAGAAATATTTTTTCAAACTTAAAGAGAAATTTAAAAAATATATATATATATATACCCTTGGTACGCACTCGGTCACGACGAATAGTTAGTTCATCCGTCCAATTAGTTTCGTATCCTTTTTCAAAAGTTAATTTCTATTTGGATACTCGAACAGTGTCCCCCGGTTTAAACACACAAGACTTTCTCTTTTCATTCCCCATATCCCCATACAGAGTAAACCACACGTCGCTTTCATTTTCCGACGTTACTTCGGCGGGTGCTCTTTTAATACTCGAATGATAAGTATGGTTATAACTATAAAGTAATTGACCTAACACATCTACGCAGCGGTAAGTACGACGAATGGTAAAATATTTCCACATTTTAGTTTTTAAAGTACGGTTAAATCGTTCTACTACATACGCTTTCGTGTTGTTAAAAGTTCTGAAAAATTTCACACCTTCCTCTTTGAGAAATTTTTGAAACTTGTTATTCAAAAATTCGGTTCCTGCATCCGTATTCAAACGGTTGGGCTTTCGTTCAGAGAAAAGTTTTCTAAAAGCTTTCACAATCTCTTCACTTTTTTTTAGATTTCAGAGGAACCGCCCACGTTCGTTTTGAGAGGATGTCTATACAAGTTAAAATGTAGCGAAATCCATCGTTAAACTTTTGAAGAGAAGTCAAATCTGCTAAATCTGCTTGCCACTGTTGATCAATTCTGGATACTACGACACGGTTCGTGGGGAATTTTTTTCGAATCGGTTTGTGGAGTGAATATGCATCTATCCCTTGTAACCATTCTCGAATTTTTTTCTTTGATAACTTGCCGCGGACAGCACGGTGTAAGGCATCTACACCTCCAAAACTTGCAACCGCTTTCGGATCCCGATAAGTTTCCTCCATGACAACACACGTGAGAAGACATTAGATTGAAAAAGATAAATTTCCCGTATCGTTTAAATTTAAAATAAAATCAACGTTAAAATTCCCACCTTCAGAAAAAATAAAAAGAATTGAAAAGACGACGCACATAACAAAATAAATGCAGAACACGAAAATCCCTTCCTCTCGTGACGGTAATATGGTAAACACTAAATGATATTCAATCCAAAATCCCGTATTTATATCTAAAATAGAACCATCAGGTTATATTTCTATAGGTCAGTGGTTAAATACTCGAAAACTACTGTCTTATGGAAATATTTTTACTGCAGGGTGCCGGGTTCGAATCCTAGTCGATCCTCTCTATTTCTTTCATAATATATTTGCAACAACATCATTCATTCTTCTTCTTAAATTCATATTTTTTTATTTATTTCTTATTATTTCTCAATTTTTAAATTTTTTTAAATTTTTTAAAATTTTTATAATTTATTACTCATAAACAATAACCTTCACACAAGTTCACAAAATTCTCTTTTTAAAACCATCATCATCTTTCACGACATTCATTAAAATTTCATTAACAACATTAATTAACACCCTCGTCACGTTTCATGATTAAGTCAGAGGATGTCTCAAAGTCGACGCCAACTCATCTAGACCCCTCAGGGGAGGGTGTGGCCCGCCTCAACGCCTCCCCCTCCTGACCTAGGAGCGGTGTTTTTTACCTACTCATAATAATTTTATTATATACAATCACATTATATACCAAAGTATTAAAGGTATTCCACAAGGTGGTTCTGCAAGTAGTTTATTATATGATTTATATGATTTATATAAAGAAATTTCTCTATATGTAATGACTTAATGTTCTACAGATATATTGCTGATATTATCGTTTTTTACTTTAATGATAGTAATACTAACACCTTCATAGATAATTATCCTCGAAGTCTTTCAATAACTAAATATGCAATGAAAAATACAGAACTAAACTTTCTAGATTTAAAAATATATAATGACAATGTAATATTAGATTTTGATATTTTTAATAAGAGAAAATAATTTTCTTTTAAAGTCAGTTTATTTACTCATTACAAATCATGTTTACATAAAACTATTTATAAAACTAATCTAATTAATTTCCTCTACAGAATAAAACATCTAATGTTCTGATAAATATAAAAGTAAAAACGTTAAATCTGTCTACGTTCAGGCTAGACCTAATGGTTATCCTAAATTTCTAGTAAATTCAATTATTAAATTTTATTTCGAATTTATTTTATCCTGATATATGGTGTTTGCATTTTAAAAAAAAGTGCACTTTTGTATATTTTAACCAAAAAAATAGAATAAAAAATAAAATAAATAAATAAAAGACAATGAAAAAGGTGGAGGTTGGGTGGGCAGAGACTTTCTTGCGGAGGATGGGTGGTGTTGCTTAGCTGGATGGTTGGGTGGGTTTGTGAAATTATGCTAAAAAAAAAGGGTCATTACTTTTTTTCACTCTAACAGATGGCACTCCTTCCTCTATAAAGTGTTCTTTTGAATTAGCGTGCTTTTCAAAAGTAATGAATGTTAAAATTTAGTTTTATTAAAAATTTTTAAGGTTAATTTTTTAGGGCTAATTTATTATGGAAAAATTAGTGTTTGAAGTTTAATAGGTTTATTTTTTCTTGGTTTTTTCCACTTCATGTATTTCTCTCTTGGTTGCGGGTTTGGTCCTTGAGCCGGCCGAAGACCGTCGTGTACGCTAATGGCGACTGGTGCACGTTAAATTCCGTCGTGGTCGCAAAGTCCTCCAAGTTCCCATCAAAAATTATACCTCTGGGGGTACCGGAACATGGGCTTAACTCGGCCTTGATTAGGATCAAAATTCGAGTTCCTGTTGTTTGGCTGGTTGGTGCTGCCATCTTTCACCAGCTTCTGGAGCTAAAGTCGTTCTCCCTCCCTATGTGGCGCTCCTAAAAATGGAAGGTGCATCCCTCTTGCCTTAAATCCGGGTAGTTTCGCTACCGGGGCTCGGAATTTCCGAGTGGCATACGACAACAACAACAACAACAATGATTTATTAAGCGTAGTAGAAGCCAAGCAACCAATACAGGATCACTGAAACGACAAAGACCAATAAGAATGAAAAATTTCTTTATGTAGGAGAAGCTCAGAAAGGTGAAAAAAATTCATCAGGGGATGGAATACACATATTTAAAGAAACCAAATTTATTAATTAACAGCCTGCATAACAAACGAAACAATAAACTAACTCAACAAAATGTTAACAGAAAAACATAAACTAAATCGAAATTTATGATAAATTAATTTAAGAAACTTAAGAAAGGAAGGAAGGAGGCAGGCGGCAAGACTTGTGACTTGCCTGTGTGGTTAAACTAGTTTCACGCCGGCAACACTCCCCCAGCCTGCCAAGACCAGAATAGGAGTTATATGGATTTAAAAAAGCAAAATTTCTTAACAGATAATGAATAATGAATCTATGAAGGAACAATGAAATTTATAGATTGATTACTATGTGTTGATTAGATTTTTAAGAATAGTTGACAATTCAATAATGAAGAAACTGAAAATTAAATGGAAAAAGAAAGATTGAAAATTAATACAAAGTAAATGCAACAAGACTTCTGCTTTTTTTTTTTTTTTTATTTAATTTCACAATCTCGCCCAACCACCCAGCCAAACAACACCACCCCACCCATCCTCCGTAATCAAACAACTGCCCACCAAACCACCACCTTTTTTATTGTCTTTTATTATTTTATACTTTTTTGTTAAGATACACTAAGGTGTACAGATTTTTTTTTAATGTAATGACAGAGAGACATGGTTAGGAATATAAAATATAAAATACAAAGTTTTTAGGAAAACCCATTTTAGCAGTGGCGGTGATCAGTTTATTAATATTCTTGTTTTTATACTTCGGAGAGCATAAATTATTAATTCGAAATAAATGGTTAATGATGATGTTTCTAAACACCGAAAGATGCCGACAGGAATTAAAATGTGCAAATAAGTTTACTTTAAATTTAAAATATTGCCGTTTGTCATAGATATCTGTGTAAATTTTATTACCATCAAAGATTATTTTTAGATCTAAAAAGTTACAGGGGTCGTACTCTCCTTCCTTTTTTTCAGGACACTCTCAAAGATGAAAAATATTCGCCTTTATTGTCATCAATATTTTTATACAATTATCTCTATCCTTTTCAATCACGACACATTACAAGAAAAACACTATAAATATTTATATTTCTGCATAAAATTAGTGGTGGCAAAAAAGGCAGAAATTTCTCATCTCTGAATCTCCTGAGACTAGAGACTAGAGAGTACAATACGACAGATACGTTAACTTGGCCCCCCCACCTTCGAGTTTTTAAATTTCAAATACATCAGGAATTAGCTCTCAATTAGCTCTAATTTGCTCTCTAATATTAGAATTTGCTCTGGGTATGGAATCGAGATATAACAAGTTTAAAGGTGGGGGGGGCCAAGTTAACGCTAGCCCCCCCACATTCGAAATTTTAAATTTCAAGAACGTCAGGTATTAGCTCTCAATTAGCTCTAATTTGCTCTCTAATATGAGAATTTGCTCCGGCTTTGTTAACGAGATATTTCAATTTAAAAGAAAGGGGGGAAGGAAGGGGGGGAAAGCAAAATTGCAGATATCGAAATTTCAAATACGTCAAATTTTAGCTCTCAATTAGCTCTAATTTGCTCTCTAATATTAGAATTCTATCTCGGTAAGTTATCTAGATATATCAGTTTGTTTGTGGGGTGGGGGGGGCTAAGTTAACGCTGGTACACCCGACTCCCTATTACAAATAAAAAAATTTCGGTAGTGCCAATATTTAGCTCTCAATTAGCTCTAATTTGCTCTCTAATATCAGAATTTGCTCCGGCTTCGTTAACGAGATATTTCAATTTAAAGGAAAGGAGGGAAGGAAGGGGGGAAAGCAAAATTACAGATATCGGAATTTCAAATATGCCAAATTTTAGCTCTCAATTAGCTCTAATTTGCTCTCTAATATTAGAATTCGCTCTGGGTTAGGTATCGAGATATATCATATTTTTGGTTTTGTGGGGGGGCTAAGTTAACGCTAGTACACCCGACTCCCTATCACATATAAAAAAATTTCGGTAGTGCCAATATTTAGCTCTCAATTAGCTCTAATTTGCTCTCTAATATCAGAATTTGCTCCGGCTTCGTTAACGAGATATTTCAATTTAAAGGAAAGGGGGGAAGGAAGGGGGGAAAGCAAAATTACAGATATCGAAATTTCAAATATGCCAAATTTTAGCTCTCAATTAGCTCTAATTTGCTCTCTAATATTAGAATTCGCTCTGGGTTAGGTATCGAGATATATCATATTTTTGGTTTGGTGGGGGGGCTAAGTTAACGCTAGTACACCCGACTCCCTATCACACCTAAAAAAATTTTGGTAGTGCCAATATTTAGCTCTCAATTAGCTCTAATTTGCTCTCTAATATCAGAATTTGCTCCGGCTTCGTTAGCGAGATATTTCAATTTGAAGGAAAGGGGGGAAGGAAGGGGGGAAAGCAAAATTACAGATATCGAAATTTGAAATATGCCAAATTTTAGCTCTCAATTAGCTCTAATTTGCTCTCTAATATTAGAATTCGCTCTGGGTTAGGTATCGAGATATATCATATTTTTGGTTTGGTGGGGGGGCTAAGTTAACGCTAGTATCCCCGACTCCCTATCACAACTAAAAAAATTTTGGTAGTGCCAATATTTAGCTCTCAATTAGCTCTAATTTGCTCTCTAATATCAGAATTTGCTCCGGCTTCGTTAACGAGATATTTCAATTTAAAGGAAAGGGGGGAAGGAAGGGGGGAAAGCAAAATTGCAGATATCGAAATTTCAAATACGTCAAATTTTAGATCTCAATTATCTCTAATTTGCTCTCTAATATTAGAATTCGCTCTGGGTTAGGTATCGAGATATATCATATTTTTGGTTTGGTGGGGGGGGCTAAGTTAACGCTAGTACACCCGACTCCCTATCACAACTAAAAAAATTTTGGTAGTTCCAATATTTAGCTCTCAATTAGCTCTAATTTGCTCTCTAATATCAGAATTTGCTCCGGCTTCGTTAACGAGATATTTCAATTTAAAGGAAAGGGGGGAAGGAAGGGGGGAAAGCAAAATTGCAGATATCGAAATTTCAAATGCGTCAAATTTTAGCTCTCAATTAGCTCTAATTTGCTCTCTAATATTAGAATTCTATCTGGGTAAGTTATCTAGATATATCAGTTTGTTTGTGGGGTGGGGAGCTAAGTTAACGCTGGTACACCCGACTCCCTATCACAAATAAAAAAATTTCGGTAGTGCCAATATTTAGCTCTCAATTAGCTCTAATTTGCTCTCTAATATCAGAATTTGCTCCGGCTTCGTTAACGAGATATTTCAATTTAAAGGAAAGGGGGGAAGGAAGGGGGGAAAGCAAAATTACAGATATCGGAATTTCAAATATGCCAAATTTTAGCTCTCAATTAGCTCTAATTTGCTCTCTAATATTAGAATTCGCTCTGGGTTAGGTATCGAGATATATCATATTTTTGGTTTTGTGGGGGGGCTAAGTTAACGCTAGTACACCCGACTCCCTATCACATATAAAAAAATTTCGGTAGTGCCAATATTTAGTTCTCAATTAGCTCTAATTTGCTCTCTAATATCAGAATTTGCTCCGGCTTCGTTAACGAGATATTTCAATTTAAAGGAAAGGGGTTAAGGAAGGGGGGGAAAGCAAAATTACAGATATCGAAATTTCAAATATGCCAAATTTTAGCTCTCAATTAGCTCTAATTTGCTCTCTAATATTAGTATTCTATCTGGGTATGTTATCGAGATATATCAGTTTTTTTTTTTTTTTTTTTTTTTTTTTTTTTTTTTTTGTGGGGTGGGGGTGAGGGCTAAGTTAACGCTGGTACACCCGACTCCCTATTACAAAAAAAAAAAAAAGAAAAAGAAAGAAAAATCGTAATGCTAATATTTAGTTCTCAATTAACTCTAATTTTCTGCTTAATATCAGAATATTCTCTAGCTTCGTTAACGAGATATTTCAATGTAAAAGAAAAGGAGATGGGGGGGGGGGGAGAAAAATTGAAAATATCGAAAGTTCAAATGTGCCAAAAATTAGCTCTCAATTAGCTTTAATTTGCTGCATAATATTAGAATTCGCTCTGGCTTAGTTATAGAGATATATCAGTTTTATTGCGGGTTGAGGATAAATTGGGGGGGGGGGGGGACTTTACGCTAGTCCCACCGAGACTCCTATTTCGAATGACGAAATTTCGAAAGTGCCAATATTTAGCTCTTAATTTGTTCTAATTTGTTTGCTAATGTTAGAATTTGCGCTGGCTTCGTTAACAAAATATTTTAATTTAAAGGAATGGGCGGAAAGCAAATTTGGAAATATGAAAGTTTGAAACATGCCAAAATTTAGCTCTTAACAAACTAAATTAATAGTAATAAAATCTTTTAATTTTTTTTAAATATGCAATGATCAGTTGAGTGAAAAAGCCGACAATGCGAAATTTTATTAATACCAATAAGGTTTTATATGCATTAATGTCTGCATAATTTTGCTAAAAAAAAAAAAAAAATCCGTATCTAATATTTAATGACTTATTAATCTGAGAAACAGCATAATGTTACAATCCATTAGTTATAGCATGATAAATTCGAAAATGAAATGTACTTTGCACAAATTCTTTTACATTTTAAACATTTTTGTCTTTTACATTCAATAATTTAATTTGTGATTTGAAAAAAAAAAAAAAAAAAAAAAAAAAAAAAAAAACATATAATAATAATTTTAAGATAAAAAAAAAAAAAAAAAAAAAAAAAACTTTTTATATTCTTTGTTTTTAAATTTTCTGTTGAATCATATGAAATTGACACATTACCCGAATAATTACAAAAAGGCATTGTCATCGTGTTGTCAGTTATTAAAGTTTCCAGTGTCTAGCTAGTCGGAAAGTTAGCTAAAAATCGATTGCGAGATTTGTGCTGGACAAATAACAAAAAAGCGAGTTGAAAGCAATACAAAAAAAAAAAAAACGTTGGTTTTAATAATAAAATAATAATCCTTTAAGAACAACATATATTAATATGATAAACTACATTAGCACTTTACCAATGCGTAAAAATTTTTTTAAGTTATAATGACGTCAATTTTTGTGAGATGCCTAATTTAACTTTTTATAAATTTTTAACGTTTATGTTCAGTTAAACATTTTTTTTTTTTTTTTTTTTTTGGCAACAATTAAATTATAGTTAATATTTGAATGGCTAATTTTAAAGCAAGTAGGAGAATATTATTTTCATATTTTAATTAATGAAAAGAAAACTTATAAAAAATTCGAAAATCGGGCTTCGTGGTATTGCGTTGTCATCGTGTTCTGAGCTATTCTAAAAGTTTTAAATGTCTAGATAGTCGGGAAGTTATTTAAAAATCAATTGCAAGATTTGTACTGGACAAACAAACAAGAAAGCGAGTTAATAAAAACATGCAAAAAAAGAATCATTAATTCTGTTAGACTTTTTTTTAGCTTACCTTCCCTGTCATAAACCTTCTGCCGAATCCGGGTTAAAAACGGTAAAAGGGGAAAATAAATTAGAAATATCAGTCCTACCGTTACAAGTCCAGTACCAAATGAAAGCTGCGATTTTTTTTTAATCCAGGGGCGGAAACAGTTTTTCTACACGACAATTAGATTTTTAAAAATTAACTAAAGTATGAAATTTAAGTGGCAGCACTTCATTTTAATCTTTTCATACTTTTTAGTGCTAATCACGCAAATAGAAAAAAAATTTAATTTTTTTTTTTTAATATTTTATTTATTTTATAAATGAAACCTTTAAAAACCAAATCCATATAAATCGCTCAAAAACTTGCTTCAGGTCCCAGCTGCCTTCAGTTGCGTTTTTTTCACCCACAATATTTCGAGCAATTGATAGGAATCCCACTCCAAATGTAATACTACTTATAAAATTTAATTTCCTGTCCAAAAAAAAAAAAAAAAAAAAAAAAAACGATCTATTAGCAAACGCACGGTATTTTATAGAGTATTCAATTAAGGAACAGCAGAATCTTCAGTTTTTCACCTCGCAGTGTGAAAGGTGAATCATTGGTGAAGGTTAAAGCAGTGTGTCACTTCGAATTGATTCCTAATTAAAAGTATTAAAATTCAGTTTCGAGGTGCGCTTATAGACGTTGCAGACGGTATCGTGCTGTAGAATTTTCTGGAGACATTTGACAGAGGGAAAGGCAGACTCTATTACGGTTTTATTAAAAATCTATTAGAATAAAGTAAATATGCATTTACATTAGAGAACAGCGATACTATAGGACCTCGTTGGCGAACTTAGAAATTTAAACAATAGCTGGAACATTTCTAGCCAATGACATTGCTTATGCAATAGTGTCGTGACAGCTATATTTTTACTTCCATTACCCATCTACCGTAGATAATGGAAGTATTGTATTCAGTCCAAAAATTCGATATCAAGTTTTCACCTGATTTATACGTTTTAAAGTCTTCTGAGTAAAAACATGCACTTTTTGGAAACTGGACAGTGTGTGTGTGAAAAGGGGGGGGGGGATCTTCTGGCTATCATATCTCCGATAAAGATAGAACTACGAAACTTCAGAATTGAGGCAGGTCTGGTGTACAGATGATTTTTCCAAATTTTGGTGAAAATTGGAAAATCGGAAGTGGAACATAGGAAACCGGAAGTGGGATCGCAAGTCCGTATCTAAGAAACGGCTCTGACGATTTTCTTCAAAGTTGCTACATAAACACTCTATTAAATGCCTTTTTCAATGATTAGTTGGTCTGTCCAGGAAAATTAATAGACGTCCTGTATAAATAACTCAATTTCAGGTTTCGCAACTGCTGTCTTTAAAAACGGCTGTTCGGATTTTTTTCAAATTTACCATATTAACTCCCTTTTAAATATCCTTCTGTATGTAATTATTGTTTCTATTTAATAATTGAGTATTCCAATTTTTGGTAAATGTTGGTACCTCAAAAAAGGCTCTACCGATTTTCTTTAAAATTATTACTTAAATCCGTTTTAGGTATCCTTTCTCATGTAAAACGTGGCTATTACAAGAAAATTAACAGTCTTACTAATTAGGTAGATCCATTTTAGATTTCAGAAATTGGTGTTTCAAAAAATAACTACAATTTTTGCTTTCTTATTTTATTACCATGTTTTTATTTAATTTCGATTCTTGTTTGATTGTTTGTTTGTCCGGTACAAATCATGCAATCTATTTTTAACTAACTTCCCTTCTAGCTAGACATTTGAAACTTTCACAGTAGCTCAGAACCCGGTGACAACACAATACTTCGAAGTCAGATTTTCGAATATTTTATTAGTTTTCTTTTAATTAATTAAAGTAGTAAAATAGTAACGTCCTGATAGCATATAAATAAGCATTAAAATATTAGCTATAATTTAATTGTTGCCAAAAAAATTACGAGTTCATTTCCTTTCGACATAAAAATAAATACATTTAATTAAACGTGAACGTTAAAAAATTGTAAAAAAAAAGGTTAAATTATGCATCTTACAAAAATTGACGTCATTATCGCTTTAAAAATTTTATTTGCTGTAAAATTGATAAAAGTTTAATTTTAAATTTCAAAACAGTAGAAAAAAAATATCTAACTTCCATTTTCGAATGTAAGCATAAACATTTCATTTCAAAGGGTTATATTTACACAATAAATATCCAACTAATATACTAATTAAAAGGGAAATGATATATATTGAATCATAATTTGAAGTCAAATTTGTTTTCAAATGTCTAAATAAAGTGTCTGATATAAGATATTAATATATTGCAGCGGAATATTTGATAGCTGTCGTCCTTGGCAGAAAAAAAAAAATATCGCCAAATTATTTGGCGAACATATTTAGTTCCTTTCAAAAATCATGGATATTTCACCAACGTATATTAAGAGAGCAAGGACAACCCAACCTCCCGCCAACCCGAAGGTTTATGGCAGCCGAAGCCTGGGAGGAGGTGGGAGTGAAGGAACCCATCCACAACCCGCCGACCGGAGCCGCCGAAACGAACTCGGAGAACAGCGAGCAATAAACAGAAACTAAAGTATTACAAAGTCACAAACTAGCAAATTACAAAGATAGAACCAATGTAGCCGCGAAAAAAAAAAAAAAGTTACACGAAAAAAATAAAGTAACAAAAACAATACAGATATTAACAAAAAGTATAAACAATACAGAATTTACAAAAAGTAACGTTGTGCACCCTAAGATAAGAAGCTACAACTCAAACAATAACGAATCATAAATAAACCGGCCGAACAAAGTTATCATAAAAATGTACCAATTATTAGATAACTAAAATGTATAATGCAGACAATAGTTTACTCATTACAACATAAGTACATCCAGCTAAAATTTACCCTCTAGCTAAACGTGAATATTGCACATTACACCTCTTAATATAAATATGAATATACAATAACTACAAATCATACAAAAACTTGCAAAATTTACAGAAATTACATACCAAAATAAATCAGTTATACAAGCAGCTAATGATCAAACCTAAGATACATGCAACTATATAACACAAGCAATTAACAATTAACTAGCCCTGTACAATAACCTAACACACAATAATTTCCACAACCCTCAAGAACCGCAGATAAACTATAAAAAAAAAAAAAAAAAAAAAAAAAAAAGAAGAAGAAGAAGAAGAAGAAAGGAACAATAAACTATAAATATGCTGACAAAGTAAAGCAATATAAGTAATAAGTTAAAGCTGTTAACTAATCACGTACAAATATTATACAATAAACACAAACAATCAATGTACTCTATAAAACATTGTTGCAACAAAATGACTGAAGAAAAAATAAAAAATAAATAAATAAATAAATAAATAAACTATGTTTGAATAAAGACCAATATAAATTCACCCAATACATAACAAAACTATACTATATATAAAAACACGTATACATAGCAAATTCTTGAATTAAAAGTTATATTTAGTACGAGAATAGTGTTTATTTAGCAGATTATATATTTGCGCAACCTTTTTAATTTGAAATCTAGAATTATCAATTCTGTTAAAGTAATGTTCCAATGTCTCTGCGGTATATCTTTTAATATAAACTTTTGAAAAGTTACATTTAGTACTAATGAAATGCATTGCATTACCCACGGAGCCACAAGGACACAAGTCTGAATCAAGCTTATTAATCCTAAAAAGATAACTCGGGAAACTTCCATGTCCAGTTATAAAATACAGTAATACTTGATTTTTAATTTTGAAATCCATTGAAACATTAGGATAAATATCATAAGTCCACCTGCCAGTATCTGATAAGTTCCAATGAACCTGCCAGTCACTAAGTACCTTATACAATAAAATTCTTTTCAAGTAAGAAATGGGCAGAGGAACAATTTGAGACTGACCGAAAAGAACCGCGGATTTAGCCAATGAGTCTGCCAATTCATTGCCAACAATTCCAGAGTGTCCCTTAATCCACATTAGGAAAATTTGTCCATCGTATTTTTGTAGGTCTAACAGAATATCCTGTGCAATTTTAGACTTAGGCACCAAATTTTTTAAACTTTCAATAGAAGAAAGGCTATCCGAGAACAAGACACAGGAACTGAATTCTGAATTAATGAGCCATTTTATGGCTGATGAGATTGCCATCATTTCTGCTTGAAAGACAGAGTTTTCTTTGCAAAGTTTAACTTGCTTATTGTATATAACTTTTCCGCAGTAGATGGCCACCCAAGCAAAACCAGTACCATCATCCGTTTTACTTCCATCAGAGTAGATCCTTAAGGTATCATCATCTGAAACGGGCTCATTCCACGTAAAATCTTTAACTGCATAAGTAGGATCAATATTACTTTTATAATTCTTGGACTCAAAATCCTGAATGCCATAATAATTATTCTGGAAATATATAGACTCGTTTTTGTATTGAATTTTGAATTTGTTTACCAATTGTTTCCCTTCTAAATGGATGGGGGGAATTCCCAAAATTTGACAGATTGCATCAGTAGAAACCTTTGAATAAAAATGCATTATGTTAATAATAAAAACCCTTTGGCAAGAAGACAATTTACTATAGCCATGAACATTGATATGTGGTAGCCAGGCCTCCGCCTCATACAAAATCTTGGGCTTCACCACAACTTGATACCAGATTTTCCTCATCTGGGGACGAATACCCCATTTTACACCAGATATTTTTTTTCATATTGTCACTAATAGAATAGATTTGGTCTCTAACATTTTCTAAATGAGGCAAAAAAGACAATCGCCCATCGATGATGACACCCAGAAACTCATAAAATTTTTCACATTTTATGTTAATATTGCCAACTTTAAAAATCGGCGGACGATTGCCAAAGTCCTTTCCAAAAGTTACAAATTTTGTCTTATTTTCCGAGATTTTTAACTGTAAATTATCACAAAAATTTTTAAAAATTGTAATATCCTTGTTAACATTATTTTCTAATTTAGCTCTAGCATTCCCAGAGTCGATCAAAGCAAAATCATCAGCATATGCAATGAGAGTAGCGTCCATGTTATCAAAAATACTTAAAATATCATTAATTAGGACCAACCATAAGATTGGCCCTAAACATGAGCCTTGAGGACAACCTCTACCTATCTGAACAAAACTTTCCGAATGTTGCGTTTTAATAAATCTATTTTTAAGATAGCTCTGTAAGACATTAACCAGATAATCAGGAACATTTATTTTACGTAAAGCTGCAACTATACATGTCCAGTCAGCGTTATCAAATGCTCCGGAAATATCAAAAAATATACTTGCTGTATACTTATAAATCCTATTCCTTTCTTTAATATTAGTAATAATCTTGTCCAAACAATGGGTCGTATTTCTTCTCTCTCTGTAGCCAAATTGATTCATATGTAAAATATTGTTACTTTCCAAGTAGTGAGTCAAACGGACTACAATAATTTTTTCAAAAATCTTACTCATTACTGGAAGAAGACTCACTGGGCGATACGACTCTGGGTTCGTTGCTATTTTATTTTGCTTTATAAAGAATAATACAACCGCTCTTTTCCAAGAACGTGGAAAATATCCCATGTCAAATAAAGCATTATACATGTTTATAAAAAGATCAGGAAGTACATCCCTAACGTACTTGACAATCCTTAAATCAAAGCGATCATACCCTGGAGCCTTATTCACATTCATTGAATTAATGGAATGATCCAATTCCTTGACATTAATTGGTTTAAATAACGAACTATTGATATATTCTTCTTCCACATTATTTACTACCTCAAAGTGATGATCTACAAGCCTTTGTTGTATGTCTACTAAATTTGAATCAATCGGCATTCCTGTTAAATTAGTTACTATAGCACTTTGTTTCTTACTTTTAAGGACTGCATAAGCACTCCCAAAATTATCATTCGTCATAGAACAATAACGTCGCCAAGAACACACCTTAGCTTCCTTAATCTTCATCTTGTAAAGAGCTCTATGTTGTTGTAATCTTATCTTTAACTCTATTGAATTATTTCTCTTATATTGTCTATAGATAGCTTTTAATTTATTTCTTAAAATTTTTAGATCGTTATTCCACCAAGTTATTTTAAAATCTTTCCGTTTACCTTTATATTTGAAATTATTTTGACAAACCTTTAAAAGACTATCATAAAAATCATTCAGGTTATTGTCAAAACTTTCAATGTTTTTGTTTCGCAAGAAATGTTCATCATAATGTGCTAAGTATTTATTAATATCACTATTTAAACGATATTTGTTACAAAACTTTGATCTAAATCTATCATATTTTAAGCATACTGTTTCCGCCGTGATATCGTAAGTAATATAGCGATGATCAGAGCACGTTTCATAATCCTGAACAGTCCAGTTACGTACGTTATTCAATAATTTATAAGACAAAATTGTCAAGTCCGGGAAACCTGATTTATAAGGCGTCCAAAAAGTAGGAATCTGGTCTCTATCATTTACCACATAAAGGTCATTAAAATAGCAAAAATTGAGAATTTCGAGACCCCGCTCACCATTACGGGAATACCCCCAATTTCTATGCCATGCGTTAAAATCTCCGGCCATGAAAAATAAATCTTTCTCCAGAAGTTCGTCAGGAATAAGGTCCAAATTTTCCAAGAGATTAGTTGAAGGCGAAATATAAAAGCACCCCAACAAAATGTTACCCATATCCGTCATAATATTAACAAATATACCATTTTCGAGTTTTAAGACTTCGTTGCTCACAATATCCCTATTTACCATTATAATACCAGCATTGTTTTTAATTGACAGATAGCGTAACCAGCTAGAATTTACCAAGGAAATCACACCATTGAAAACATACGGATCCTGGACAAAAGCAATGTCTATGTTATTATCAACAATGTATTTTTCCATAGTTGAATTGGCAGCCTTGCAAAAGTTTAAGTTAATATGAAGACATTTGATTGAGGACAAACAATGAGCAACTGTATTCACATGACGCTTAGTATCAACCCCAGCTTGAGAATCAACAATAGCAGCTATTATAATCGAGGGGGTGGAGGTACCGTAGAGAGTAATTTACTTCTGTAGGCCTGGAAGGATGGGCATTTCTTGTCGTCAGATGAATGTGACGCATCATCTTTACAATTGACGCATTTTAAAACATCACTTTTACACAGTTTGGTTTCATGACCTCCTGCACATTTCGCGCATACCATTTTAGATGAACATCGATTTGCAGTATGGCCAAGTTTTTGACAGTTATAGCATCTATTTATGTAGACATATTCTTTAACATTTACTCTTTGTAAGTTAATGATCACCTTTCCTTTATTAAGTAAACAGAGTTTTGTGGTTTTATCGCAGTCAATTATCCAATTATATCCAAACTTTCCCTTGAATTTCTTTATCACATCTATTTCCCGATCCTCCAAGCCGTCAATATCCTTGATCTCATCTCTAATCATATCCTCCGTAACCTCCTCGTTAACTCCAAAGAGAATTAATCGATTGTTTTTCTCCTTTCCCAATTTTCCTTGTAAATCTTTACAAATATTTTCGTCACTTTCCAATTTCTCCAATAAATCCAGTGCTTCCACTTTATTATTCATTTTTAGAATTACTTTTCCCTCTCTATTTATTATAACATCATTAGGTTTTTTGATATCGTTAGATTTTTTAAATTCACTTAATTTACTCATTATCTCTTGTCTTGTTATATCCTGCTTTGGTGTTATTATAACAACATGATCATCAATAGTCTTCTCTTTTGTAATGTCCAATGCAACTGCCGCATAAGCATTCATTTCCTTAATTTTGCCTGAAATGTCAATGTTTTTAGACACTTCTTTATTATAATCACTTTCTAGTTGCTCAAACTTTCCTTTCAGACGTTCGAGCTTCAATTCTGCCTGTGCACAATTCATAATTATGTTTGTAGTAATTTTAAATATAGATTCAAAAATATCCTTTGTCATTTTCATACCAACTCTCTCCTTTATTTCTGTTAATATTAAATCACAATCTTCCTTAGTTTTGATTAACAATTCCGTCTTATATTCAAAGTCTATATTCATTTTTATTTATTTCCAAACAATTCTATCGTAAGAGTAGTAAAATGTCAGAAGTTGTTTTAGAAGACTTTCAACATATATATATAGCGACTATCGTTCGCAAAATACAAAAGTTGTTAGAACCAAATGTAACACAAATAAACACTGTATTTATAACGTTGCTCTTAATTCCTCCACTTAATTTTGTGTTACACTTCTATATTCCCTTCAAATTCGCAATTATCAAAAACCGCTCTCGAGGAGAACACAATTGAATCCAGTATAATCACCAACTCTACTTCGCAAGATCACGTAAACACAAATCAATCACTTAATCAATCCCAGTTGAAGAGAAGTGATTTGAGGTTAATATTTACCAAAACAAACATGGACGCTGCAGCTGTACAATATTTACAGGTATGAGAGCGATCAGCAAGTGCTGAGGATTTGATTTGTGGGCTGCGAAGGTAGGTAGGTGGTAGGTCGCTCCTCAACTCGTCTCGACGTGGTTTGTTTTGGCCGCCATTACTATCGAACTTGTGCTCTTGTGCTTCTGCCGCTGCTGGTTACAGGTTTTTCTAATTATTCTGTGCCAAGTCTGTGTATTTTTTCTGTTTTATCGTTCTTCCCTGCCAGTGTTCAGGTATTTCCTCATTCTTTACCCTTTTAACTTACTTTTCTGGTTGTTATTTTTGTCTTCTGTGGTTGTCATCAGTTCATGACAACAAAAACTAATGATGCAATGGCAAACGTGCGCTCTCAGTCAGAGTCGCTATCCCATGCCAATATATATAGCAATGCTGCCAATTTGAATGATAATTTATCAATTGCTCTGCAAGACGGGTCAGAAATATCTCTTTTTATCACTCCTAAAACCGGCAGTTTCCCCCGCGCCCACCCCCGCCAATTGAAGGAGGAGTTAGCTTCTAAGCTGGTGCATAAGGATAACATAGATAATATTAAAATAACCCGTCAAGGCAAAATCCAGCTAACTACGAAATCAACTGAAGTTGCCCAAAACGCTTTAGGCATACAAACTCTACTTGGTATTCCAGTAGAGTCTTACATTCAAACGGAAACTGTCACCACACGCTTCCTATTGCATGGTATTGACGTTTCTGTTACTTGCAAGGATATTGCGGAGGAACTCGCTGAGCAAGGTCTATACACGCTTGAAGTTCGCCGGTTTGTCCGGAAATCCCAAGACGCCGAACTCCCCTCTTCGACTGTTCTAGTAACATTGCTAGGTACTCATCTCCCCTCGGAAGTCAAGTTGTGGTTTCAACTGCACAGAATATCGCTGTTCATTGACAGACCCCGGCAGTGTCTAAACTGCCACCGATATAATCACTCAACTAAGGCTTGCCGTCTGAGTAACAAACTGTGCATCACTTGCGGTGAATCCCACAATGACCCATGTACGGCTCCCTCACCCAAATGTGCCAACTGTAAAAATGCCCATCCAGCAAATGATAAGAACTGTCCTAGCTATCAGCGAGAGGCCCGTCTCCAAAAATTCAAATGCCAAAACCACTTGTCTCTCAGCGAGGCACGGCGTCGCTTTGTTGACAAGGAAGTCTCACCAAATAGGTCTTTTGCATCTGTGGTTACTTGCCCCCCTCCCGAAGCGGTCACCAGAACAGACTTTGAATCAGCCCTCCAAGAAATCACCTCTCAGTTCACAAACATGGTTCAGGCGATGTGCGTGGAGCTCACAAATTCATTTCAATCCATGCTTCTATCTGCCACACAGTCACTCCTGGAGTGCATTCAGGAATCTCAAACCAAAAAAGTGCAAAAATCAACTGCGTCTGTGCTTTCAGAAAGCCTCCGAAGTAAAAAACCTCGTATCGCGGAGCCCAACCAAAAGGACATCTGCCCGATGGATATTCCTCTATCGGATCCTCAAGGGGCTTCTGGGTATCACCCCCCGGTCAATCTCACCACTCCAGGGACTTAATCTCCTTGTTCTTGCCTTCCGGTTCTTGCCTCCCTGCTCATGGGTAAGTCCCCTTTTCTTTTGCTTCCCTGTTTCTCTGTTTTTGTTTTTTATGGGTTTAGTCAATTTTTTGGTTCAATGGAACTGCCGCAGCCTTAGGGCTAATGGCCATTGGCTCCGTTCTACCCCTGAGCTCCATGCTACTCTGCTTTGTCTGCAGGAAACCTTTTTATCTCCCCACGACACTTTTGCCATCCCTGACATGACGGTATACAGGGCTGATAGAGTTGATACTCGCGGTGGTGGTCTCCTCACTGCTATTCATGCCTCTAAGGCTTCCTACCTGGCTACTCTCCCTCCTTGCCCTATCCAGGACTTCGAAGTTCTTGGGGTAAAAGTTTTCTTGGACAACCGCTGGACTCTGGTGCTCAACTGCTACTCCCCTTCAGGCAACTTCCCGTCGGATTGGCTTACTGAAATCCTATCCTCGGAGAGTGTCCCCTTTATCATTGTTGGCGACTTCAATATCAACATCCTTTCCCGCTCCCCCCCCGTCCCTAGGCGGGTCCAACAACTGCTTGACTGGGCGAGCGACCAGGATATTTGCGTCCTGAATTTTGATCACCCTACTCGCTCCGGCTCTTTCGGCTCCTCCTCTCTCTTAGACCTCACCATGCTGTCTCCCTCCATCCAGTCCAGAATTAGATTCTACGTCCACCCTGACTTGTTCGATTCGGACCACCACCCCATCATTCTCTTGGCCAACTCCCCTGTGGGCTGCCCAACGGCCCCTCGTCGAGTTTACAACTGGACTAGAGCCTCCACTGCTCTCAACATGATAGACAATCTCCCGACTTCTTCCTATCAGGACTTTGAGCACATTTGCAGAGAGGCTATGGACTCCACTGCCTCTCAATTGAGTTCGCCCAGTCGCTTGGGCCGTCCTTGGTGGGATTCTACCTGCCGGTCACTCCTACGTTCGAAGCGGAAACATCTCCGCCTTGCCCGTTTGCATTGCTCTAGGGAAGAGTGGATTCAGTACAAGAAGTACGCGGCCAAACTTCGAAGGTATATCAAACAGGCTGCTCGCAACTTCTGGGACTCCCTCTGCCAAGGCAGTTGCGAAAGTGGGAGAATCTTTAAAATCCTGAAACGCCTGGCTAGCCGAGACCTCCCCTCTGGCGACAATATTATCAAAGACCCGGTTCCCATCGCGTCCATTCAAACCCAAGCTCATGCTTTCCTAGAACATTTCTCTAAACCCAACCTGCCTCACCCTATACCAGTTGACCTCGGTGATGGGGACCCGATCCTAGACGCCCCCCTCTCCCTGGAAGAACTTCGTCACGCTCTAAAACGCTCTCGTCCGACTGCTCCTGGCGCTGATGGCATCTCTATTAAGCTCTTTCAGAAGCTTTCTGAGAAACACCTTGAATCCCTGCTGAACACCTTTAACCTTTCTTTTGGTTCGGGGGAAATTCCTAACTCCTGGAAACTTGCCACCATCGTCCCCATCCGGAAGCCTGGCAAACCTGCTCATCGTGTTGACTCCTACCGTCCGATAGCTCTCACTTCGGCGGGGTGCAAATTATTGGAACGCATGATCCTCCGCAGACTCCTTGCTTGGGGCGGGCAGCGGCATTTGTTCCACCAAGATCATTTCGGATTCATCCCAACTAGGGACTGCACCCTAGCTTTATGCACCTTCATAAATGATATTGTCTCGGCCCGCTCTCGTAAATGGTATGTCACAGCAATCTGTCTTGACATCAAAGCGGCTTATGACTCTGTTCATATAGACACCCTTATTTACAAACTTGCTTCTCATGGAATTAGAGGCATCATGGGTCGTTGGCTATCCTCTTTCTTGGACTCTCGGGTTATTCAGGTTCGCTGGAAGGCTATTGTTTCCGACACTGCCCCTTGTAACCAGGGCGTCCCACAAGGCAGCGTTCTTTCTCCGCTTCTTTTCATTTTCTATATGCTGGACATCGTGGAGACGCTGGAAGACGGAGTTCGCATGATCGTTTACGCGGACGACCTCTTGATCTATGTCATGAGCCCGGAGGCTACCCAGGCTCGGAGAAAACTTCAGGATACCCTTTTGCGTATTACCTGCTGGTGTTCCTCGAACGCGCTTAGTATTGCCCCAGCCAAATGTTCGGCAATTAACTTTACTCGTTGCAGGGACCCGGGGGCTCCGTTCACCCTTCGGGGCGTGGAGGTCCCTTGGAGTTCCCCGATAAAAATCTTAGGTGTCTGGTTCTCTCGCACTTTATGTTTCACCCCTCACTTCACTGCTATCAAGTGCAAAGCCCAGCGCCGGCTGAATTACTTAAAGGCTATCACGGGCCGCTCCCGTGGCATTAATAGTTTCCACATGCTAAAGATTATCAATTCCATCATCCGAAGCATTCTAGAATATGGGGCTCCTCTGTTTTATGACTCTCCTGTTTCGGCCTTGAATATACTTGAGATCAGCTATAACGCTGCCCTCAGATTGGCTACCGGTCTTCCCAAATGCACCCCTATCCCGGTTCTCCGTCGGGAAGCCGGGGTTCCTAGTGTGTCCAGTCGCCTCCTCCTGCTCACGAAGATGTTTCTTCTCCGCCTCCTTGCCGCCCCTCCTGGACTGCGCCTTAGTGAAGCTGCTCATGCTGCGCTTGCCCAGCCTGCTTCGTTGTGGAAGTGGTGGCTACCATTACAAGAGATACAATCTCAGGTGGGCTGTCCCCTCTCGTACATTATTCGTCTGTGCTGGCCTCCCCCCCCATGCTGTGCCCAGTTTCGGGTGATTTCGAACGGTCTTGATTTTCAGTCCCCGAGCTTCCCTGCTCTTACTAAAGTTCACGCCTGGCATCAATGGTTTTCCTCCCTCCCCCCCTGCTTTTTCGCTGCCACCGACGCATCGAAAGACGGTGCTAAAACCGCCATCGCTGCTATAGATCCTATCAGCAACACTTCTGTCGCAACCTTGGTCCCGCATGACAACTCGGTTTTCACTGCCGAGGCTCTTGCGTTATGTCTTGCTCTCTCTGCTCTCCCCTTATCTCATCCGAATATTTTCATCCTGTCTGATAGTCTGTCGGTGCTTCGTGCCCTTGAGGACTGGTCTTTTCGTTCGCCGAATGTGATCCTACTGCTGATATCCCACATCCAGAAGCTTAATGCTCGCGGCTTCCATATCACCTTTGTCTGGTGCCCCGGTCATTGTGGTATTCCTCCCAACGAACTTGCAGACTCCCTTGCCAAAAATGGGCCATATCTCTGCGCCCCTTTCCTTCGTATAGCTCCAGAAGATCTCCGATCTCAGGTCCGGAAGACCTGGAGGGTTGAACAAGAATATGCTTGGATAAACTGCGACTACGCGATCTCTCTCCCCTTCCTTCTTCCTGACAGGTTTTTCCCCAACTGGGTCCCGTCTCGCAAAATGGATGTTCTGATGGCTCGTTGGAGGTCCAAAACGATTCTTACCAATCAACGTCTATATAGGATGAACCTCATCTTTTCCCCTCTCTGTAACTTCTGCTACGACTTGGAAACTCCAGAACACATCTTGCTCCGCTGCTCCAAGCTCTCTACCCCTCGCCGTAATTTGTTCAATGCCCTTCAGTTGGGCCCTAACCCGTCGTATGGCGACGTTATCTTGGCTGCTTTCGGCTCGAAATGGTCCTTAGCGCATCTGATTATATTCTCACGACTAGCTTTCTCGTCCTAACCTAACTCTCTGTTTGGTTTGCATTTTTGGATTTTCCGAGATGAAGCTGTCTCTTGGGACATAGCACAAATCTCAGTATCCCCCCTACCTACCTACCTACCTACCTACAATATTTACAAAAGTTAGTAACAGATAACACTTTTTTTTTCTGTAGTTTCCAAGATGTTTTCTACTTAATTATTTATTCAAAGCAATTCTATTGCCCTTCACAATGCGAAATAAGTAAGCACCACTTATTACTTGAAGTAAAATTGATGAGAAACTTGAAATAACAAAACACAGCAACGTAGAAAACTGTACATAAGCCTAATGGTCGTTTCACGTAAGTAGCAATTTCATTAACTTGAAATTTACCAAAAAAAATACGAAATACAAATTAAATAGAAACTATATAACTAAATATACTACTAGTTGAGCTTCAAAATGATGTAAAACTTGTATGAATATATAATCATTAACGCAACATAACAAAAGATTTCCTGGACTTAGAAAAAACTGCGGCCACACCAATCAAAAGATGGAGGACGGTTCTATTAAGAGAGCAATCAATAATATGAAACAATATATCGTAGAATGCATATTACAAAAATATACATCTGCTATGTATATTTTCGTATTACGATTTTGATCGCCAAATACAAAAATCGCCAAGGACGACACAATTTTGAAATTTAAAATTAAAAGCTTATCAATTTTAAAGCAAAAGTAACTCAATCTAACACATGTACACAATAACTTTTATATAACTTTATCCAAATATGGGGGTTAAAATCAGGAAATAATTTTTCTTAATTTTTAATAATGTTTTACAAAAAATCAAATGGATAATTAACATAGGAAATCTTTTTATTTGGCCCCACTGATGGTTAGTGACGTCACACTTCGCTTGCGTATAGCTATGATTCAACGATTCAGCAGAAAATTTAAAAACATGGTATATAAAAAGTTTTTTTTAATCTTATAACTATTTGTCTTGTTTTTACTCACTATGTATACTATATTTTATATGTATTTAGATGTGTATAAAGTTTCTCTTACCGGAAAATTTTTTGGTGTCGACTTCGTTAGGTCAATTTTATGTCCTCTGGTCACATTATTTCAAAAAAAAATGAATATAATACGTTTAATAGTAGATAAAAAAAGTCGTGTGATTGTTTCACACCAGATTTTTCCATCGCCAAAATGCCAAAAATTATTAAAACTCACCGACAAATTTCTAGACTAAAGTTGTAACCAGATTACTTTTTGAAGGATTAAATATATATATATATTGTTGCGTACTTGGGGGTTAGTGAGTTGTCCAAGAATGAAAAGCGAATCTTGCAAAAGCTGGAAACTTTATTTACAAAAAATTCCAGAAGAATACAGGCCTACAAAATAGGTATCAACTGCACTTTCACCAGTAAACACAGCTTAGATGACAGCTGTCAACAACAAATTCACAGTACGAATTGTATTAGAGCAACACACAGCGAGGCATTAATCCAAAGAGACTCAGAGCTCATTCAGTAGCAATGATAGTAGTTGGCGAAACTCAACTCAGACTGACTGATTTCGCGCATTGGGCTTCATATTATACCCCTGTATCAAACCCAGAATGTTCTGGTAACTCGTAGAATATTGCAGCTAGACCTTCCATATTTGGTATATCAATAAAAAGGATTTTGTCACCGAAGTCGCCAAAAAAATCGCCAAGAAAGAAAAAATCTCCACATTTGGCGCCAAATCCATTTACTGCCTTATTGGAGTTTTTTAATGCGTTTTTAAGGGAAAGTTAGCAATCAACGAGAAAAAGAGCTAGAAATGCAGAATTTACATAAAGATAACTACGAATTATTTACAAATTCGTAACGCTGCCCCCCTCTCAAGGACTGTACATCCCGGGAAGTACAACCGTTGGTCAGAAGGCGAAACTAAACAATCTAAAATACAAAAACTAAGTTGCATATAACAATAAAATATTAATACAGATTTCAAAATTAAGTGAGAAATATTTACAAAATTTACAAATAAGTACAAATATTTATATACAATTAGTTACATTACACATATAACAAATTTAACAAACATTTACATTTCAAATTTCAACATTACCGTTAGCTGTGGTATGTGGCTAACCGATCAAAATGAACCACCTTCGGTTTTGAGGAATGTGTTTCAGCAATTCTCACCACGACATCATTTAGTCATTTTATGACTGTGTAGGGACCGTCCCAGTTACACTGTAGCTTGAGAGTGAGTCCTTTGCGTCGAATAGGGTTCCACAACCAAACTTTGTCTCCTTCCCCTAATTTACGTTGTGTAGCCTTTAGATCATACCTTGTCTTCATTTTCTCCGTTGCCATGTTAATCCGCTACCAAGTAAACTTGTGTACGTCTTCAAATCGTGCCTGAAGATCTTGGATGTACTCTTTGGGTGATGAAGGCGCATCTGGTGGAAAACCAAACAGGAGATCACATGGGAGACGAAGTTCGCGTCCAAACAGCATCTGAGCTGAAGTATAGCCAGTGGCTTCATGGACTGCACTTCGATCAGCAGAAACAACGGCAACTTCAAGTCCTAATCTTGCTGTTTCTTTGATACTAGAAGAGAGAGGTTATTCAGGATGCTGCGGTTAAACCTCTCGACCGTGCCGTCCAACTGGAGATGTAGGGGTGTTTTCTGAGTTTTGCCTAAGCCGAGTAATTGATACAGTCCTTTGAAAACAGCAAAGGTAAAGTTCGTACCTTGGTTGGTATGAAGTTGTAGGGGCGTGCCGTACCTTGATACCCATTGCTGCACTAGAACCTCTGCAACTGTGCATGCCTCTTGATCGGGAATGGGATACGCCTCAGGCCACTTGGTGAAATAGTCCATTACGACGAGGATGTACTTATTTCCACTGGAGGTCCGTGTTAGAGGACCCAAGATGTAGAGTGCAATCCGTTGAAATGGTGCTCCTACGTTATATCGTTGTAGTCTTCCTCGGCTTCGTTTCTTTGGGCCTTTATATGCTGCACAAGCATCACAGGATTTACAACATTTCTCCAAGTCCTCGCTTGCCTTGCACCAGTAGAAGCGTTCTCCTCGAACTTTCTGTAGAGTCTTCATCACCCCGAAATGGCCACCGGTAGGGCTACTATGCTAGAACACCTGAATCTTCGTTATTGGTAATAAAGTCTGACATCTGAAACTCCTTCCATCGTCAGATTCCCATTTTCTGTATAGTTCGCCATTTCTAATATAAAGTGAGTCCCAGAGTGCCCAATAAGTTTTTGTAATGGGGCTAAATGTGGAAATGTCCTTCCAGGTAGGTCTGTTGCTGGTCGTCTACTTCAATTGTAATATTGTCTTTATGTCAGGATCATCCAACTGCACTTCTCTAAGTTCCTGGTCACTCCAGTGGTCCAGTTTTGATAGTGTTGAGACTGTAGCTTGGCGAGCAACCGGATTTATCTGCTGGTATTTCTCTTCGGCTTGCAGCTTTCGATCAGGGCTTCCGTGACAAGGCATCTGCATTACTATGTAGAATCCCTTTACGATGGCGTATCTTGAAGTCATATTTTTGGAGGCGTATCTACCTGGTAATTTGGCCTTCCTGTTTCTTGAAATTAAGCAACCACTTTAACCCTGCTGCTGTGTTCATTACGAATGAACAAAATGGACATTCACTTTTAAATGTACGAAATGGAATTTAAACGAGACCAAAGGTTGTTAATTTCAATATATAACCGTACTTTTTATTCCTATTTTTGAATTAAATTTATATGACACTTTATATAATCTTTTTACGGAGTGTAGTTTACATAAATACAAAATTTCATGTATGTCAATGCTGGGTCGAAATGGACCCGAACACAGCAGCAGGGTTAAAGATTCGTGGTCTGGTCAGTCCGGAGCAGGAAGCTTCTGCTATAGAGGTAATGATGCAAGCTTTTACTATGGCGTGTAGTTATTTCCTGGTGGTACAGTAGTATCGCTCTGGTTTAGACAGGCATTTACTCCAATAGGCAATGAAGCATTCTTGGCCATCAACTTCTTGCGACAGAATAGCATCGACACTTTCATGGCTTGCATCAGTATCATGTATGAACTGTTTGTCTGGCTGTGGATACGTCAAAATAGGCGATGATGTTAAGGTCTCTTTAAGTCTCTTGAACGCTTTTTCACATTACTCTGTCCACAGGAACCTCAGTTTATCTTCCGTCAGCTTGTGGTGTGTGGTCTGGCAAAACTCGAGAAACCCTTTATGAACTTCCAGTAGTATGTACATAACCCCAGGAAACTTCGTAGTTGATGGACGTTTTCAGGGTGACTCCAGTCCTTGATTGCATAGATCTTCTCGAAATCAGTTCTCACATCTTCAGCAGAGATGATATGGCCGAAATAACTTACTTCACGACGGAACAAGTTGCACTTGCTAAGAATCAATTTGAGGTTATCCATTTTGAGTTTTTCCAAAACCTTATGGATCTTTCTTAGATGATCTTCAAAGGTATTCCCCACAATGATAATATCATCCAAGTACACCAGACAGACTTCATAGGAAAGTCCTTTTAACACTGTCTCCATCAGGCGCTCGAAAGTTGCAGGAGCATTACATAATCCAAATGGCTTAACTTTGAATTGCCATAATCCTTGTCCCGTAGTGAATGCAGTCTTTTAACGGTCATCAGGATGTAACTCTACTTGCCAATAACCGCTCTTCAGATCCAACGTCGAGAACCATTCATTGCCAGCAAGTGTGTCCAATGTGTCGTTAATTCTAGGAAGAGAGTAACTATCTTTCTTCGTGATGTCATTCAAACGACGATAATCCACCCAGAATCTTCTTGTTGAACCATCCTTTTTTCGCACAAGAACTATAGCTCAAGGACTCGTTGCTAGTTCAATGATATCATTATGCTGCATCTCATTTAAAAGCTCAGCCATCTCTTCCTGCTTAGCAAATGGAAGTCTTCTTGGGTATTGCTTAATTGGAGAATGATTTCCTGTGTCAACTCTGTGCTGGGTGATGTTCGTTCTCCTGACGTCTTCAGATGTTCAAACAGTCTCTGAATTCATAGAGTAGCTTCTCCGCAGTACGTCTCTGTTCGATTCCTAACTCTGCATTCTTGAGTAATTCCGTTGTTGAAAACTCAGAAGACTTGGACTCAGTTGATTGCGTGTGCCGGTTAATGCATGTAACAGTAGTGCAAGTTGCTAGCACCTCATCCTTCTTCACGGTCCTTACTTTATCGTTTATGTTGGCGACTCTCACAGGAATAATGTTTTTTGTAAGGTCAAGCAGAGATGAAGCCACCAGAACTCCTCTTGGGCTATCGTCAGGATTCGGGTATTCTTTCTGTCCATAGCAGAAGTATTGCTCTTTAGGTGTCCCGGAAACTATGGTCTCGCTGTGTGAAGGGACGGAGATTTCGGACTTTGTTGTTATCTGGCAGATTTCTTGAATGTCTGGATTTTCATTGTTAAACACAGCTATGTCTTCTGAATGTGAATGGGCCGCGGTAGCACAGTCGGTAGAGCGCCGGACTCGTAATTGGAAGATTGCGGGTTCGGTACTCGAGCTGGCCAAAGACCGTCGTTTACACTAATGGTGGCTGGTGCATGTAAGATCTGTCGTGGCCGCAAAATCCTCAATGTTCCCATCAAAATTATACCTCTGGTGATTACCGAAGCGGGGGAGCTATCCTCTCCGTGTAGGATCAAAATTGTGATGGCATGTGTCCATACCACCTCAAGGGTCCCAGACCGTCGCCAATTGCCCACTGCGCAGCACTAGTGTGACATAAAACCCAATCAACCAACCAACCATCTGCATGTGAATGCAGTTCATTATTTTTAACCCATTCATGGTCACGCCATTTTTAATTTTTTCGTTTCGAAGCCATTTTAGAGGGATGTGTTTTATATATTTTTAAGTCATTAAGTACTAATAATATTACAAATTTATCAGGAATACCGAGAAACTGATTGTTTTCTATTTAGCAAATTCGTAGCAATGAATAAATGTTTCAGAAGTAAAAAACTCTGACCGTGTATACACGTTCATGACCATGAAAGGGTTAAAATCGAATTAAAAATTATACTTTCTTAGGAAATCAAGTCCAAGGAATAGAGGATCTCCTATGTCAGCTACATAGGCCATATGATGGTAACTGGCATTTCCAAATGTGAATTTCAGAAGATTACAGATCTGGACACCGTGTATCTATTAAGGTTATCATTAATTAATGGGCTAAATAACGAAAAGCTAACATACAAATAAATAATTAGAATGCATTTTCAAAACAAGCAATATAACCGCTATTATTATTGCATACTACAGTCGGATAATACAATTTAGACAGTGACAGAGTTCAGTTGTAGCTTGTCAATTACAAGAGTTGATTTGTAACTTACCATAACAATATCAACTTCAGTTTCACCAGAAAATACAGCTTAAATTTCAAATAACAGCTGGCAAGTACAAACAGTAGCATAGCATTAACACACAGCAATTGGCTGCATTCAACAAGACTCAGTTAGGAGCACCTTCCAGTAAGGTAGTTGGCGTGAAATCTGTCTGAAGGCCGAAATCCGAATACTTTATAATATACTCTTCTATTAATCCAGAATTTACCCAATTTACTCGTAGAATATTCAAGTTAGAGTTTGGATAATTGGTATATCGATAGCAAAGATTTAGTCGGCAAAAAAAAAAAAAAAAAAAAGCCAAGAGCAAAAAAGGAGGCAAATTTGGCGCCAAAGCAATTATCTGCTTTGGTGAAGATTTTTAGCGTGTTTTTAACGGGAAATGACCATTTTTAATGCGAAAACAAACTAAAAATGCCGAAAATTAATATTTGGTAACATGACTAAGCCTCTTAAAATGAATTTACACAAAAATAACTATTATTACCAGTGTTGCCAGATCTGGTGGATTTTTTATTCAATAATCACGAATAATTTTTAATTGTAACGCTTGCCTAATCACTTCGAAGATTGACAGTCTATTATGTATATCAAATATCACATCTCAAAGTTATAGATGATTATTGAATAAAAAATCTGTCAAATCTGGCAACACTGACTATTATTAACAAATTCGTAACAATATGTGTATGTTGCATGCTCGGGGGTTCATGAGTTGTCTGTGTATGAAAGGCGGATATTGCAGAGATTTAAAAGTTTATTTACAGAAGTTTCCAGAAACTTATGCCTGTAAACCAAGTATCAGTTTCAGTTTCGTCAGAAAGCCTAGCTTAAATAACAGCTGACAACATAAAATTCGCAGTATGAATTATTCTGTAGCGGTAGCGGAGCCATTTTCGGGTAGATTATGCTAACTTACAAATGGACAACGGGTTAATCTTTTGTCCAAAGGTACGACGCAGGATTTCTATCACGATAGTCCCATGTTCAAATACAACCTATCGCCACACGCACTTTCTGTATTGGTGACCCGGACGTGCGAATAAACGACACAACTAAGTTTCATCTCGGACAACAGATGGCAGCATCAGACACTGTGAAACGCTCACAGCATAAAGCATGTCACACCGCACATCAACTTTACACGCGGACATCTGACAGCACAATCTGGCCACAGCTACCGTCAAACGAGTGACATCGCTCGTACGATTTCGTACTCACTAGGGAGGGGAGTACTGTAGCGGCGCCATTCTCGGGTAGATTATCCTAACTTACCGATGGACAACGGGTTAACCTTTTGCCCAAAGGCACGACGCAGGATTTCTATCACGATAGTCCCAGGTTCAGATACAACCTATCGCCACATGCACTTCTGAAGTACCATCGCGTTAACACAAAGCAACAGACTGTAAACAAACAGCAAAAATGGTCTCAGTTAGAAGCTCTTTGAAGTAAGCTGAGTCGGGGACGAATTTGGGGACTTTTTTTTAGCGACCTTCACGAGAAAACTTTAATTATCGATTATCTAAAACTGGACTATTCTGCTAGATATTGGAGAAGGATATAACTAAATGAAGGGATAAATATATAAAAGGATCACGTTCCGACCATTTAGTCAGTTTTTCGCCAATATATCGCAGTATAAAGATCTCTGCTTTACAAAGCCTCTGCTATCGATTACAGCTCATTTGCTATGTGTTTTGCTTCTGTTACCGTATATGCTATGATTCTTAAGTTGTCAGCTGTTAATTTAGCTGTGTTTTCTAGTAAAATTGAAGCTTATATTTGTTTAACAGTCCTGAAATCTTCTGGAATATTCTGTAAACAAATTTTTAAGCCTGTGGAAAACCTGTTCATTCACCGACAATTCACGAACCCCGAGTTCGCAACAATTCTGGTGTCAGAAGTGGTATTGTCTGCTGACTGATCAAAACTCGATATATGGAACAAGAAATGAAGAAACTTCTGGAAAGGTAGTTCGCCCAAATGAGCGAATTAAAACCAGATTGACGAAAGAAATGTGTGCAGGACAAGAAAAGATGAAAACTGGATTCCATTCAAGAAAAAGTGGGAGCTGCTCAGGAATAAGTGATATCCGTCAAAGAAGAATAAGAAAATAAATTGTGGAAAAATAAATTGGGAAAGAAGTTAAAGTTATGAAGATAAAAGATAAGAATAGAAGGATGTATTGAAGAGAAAATAGAAGAAAACTTTTATCAAGAGCTGAAAAGAAGATTTTCAAAAACAGATAGCAAACTTTAAAAAACAGATGTAGAATTTTTGAGGAAAATGGAAGAAGAATGCAACAAAGAATTGATAGGAAAACATGATAAGAAATTTCAAGAATGTTTAGGTGATGAAGTGCAAAAGAAGATCCGGAATCTGGAAGGAAAGCTAGCATCCATGACCCAGGAAGATGAAAAGAGATATAAAAGAATACAGAATCAAGAATCAATTAAGCTATCCATCTATGATGGCAGATCAACTTGGCAAGTATATAAGACACAGTCTACCATCGTAGCTGAAGCTAACACCTGGGACACAACTGCCAAGAAAGTTTATTTAGCAGCAGTGTTACGGGACGATGCAGTCGACATACTAGAAACTATTTCGAAGGAAGAACGGTATAACTTAGAGACCCTGTCCAGAGCACTGGAGCTGCGTTTTGGAGGAAAATGTGTGACGTAGACGCAACGTCGAGTTGAGGAAATAAAGGTCGTCGAAGGAAGTCAGTATTGAAGGTGATAGCGTCGATTTCGGATTAAAATGTTGGTTGAGGATGCAAAAGTCTAGCTGGATCCAGCATAGTTTGGCGACGTTAAAGGTGAAATTGCTAGATTGAAGGTGTCGAGCAGAGGGAATTTTAGGTAAGCATGGAATGTCTAGTTATTGAAACGTAGTTAGATAAATTGAAATTAGGATCTACGTAGATTGTGAAAGATGATTGAATATGGTTAACTTTAAAGAAGTAGCTGCGGGAAATGAAGTAAATGGTGTTGTATATTTTGCAGAAGTTTAAATAGTGTGATAGTTGCGTCGTGAAATGTGGTGTATGGTGAGTAGAGCTCCTCCAATACAACCTGGCTCATCAGGCATTTTGTTTCCCACTCAGTGATTGTTGCCCATCCGAATTCCCGAGTTGCGCGGTCTGAATTTCAAGTGTTATCAAATCACATAAAATGGAGGTTTTGCAGCCGAAAATTGCTCAAATCATACCAGAACTGCTTTAAGAACGTTTAGATTTCCAACAGATGAAGAAAGGCAAAAGAAATGGGCTATTAATTGTCCAAAAGAAAATTGTACGCTTAGCTTTCAATCACAAATATAAAGTGTAATTATGATATGTCTTCTTGCATTTTTTGTATCAATTATTTCTTTTTATTGCTGTTCGATTATCTAAATGTTGTATTTTACAACCTACACTACTTTTCAACGTATATAAATATTTAAAATTAACTAATTTAATAGCAACAGTGATGGCTACTTTTTACAAAGGTTATAAGAAAATTTCGCCAAACTTATCAAGTACAAACAATCATTCGCTCTTCTGTTTAGGCAAACTCGCCATTTTAGGCGATAAAGACGCTGAGTAATCCGTCTGTAACTAAACGTCGCCAAGCTATATTTCCGCTGGGCAACGATGATCAGCTGTGAGTCAGCTCGTATTATAGGAGTCTTAATGATGAGTAGAGTCTCTTTGTAGCGGAAAATCCCTATGGAGCTAAGTGAGTTTGGCGAGAATTCACGCTTGGCGTTATGCGCATAGCAGCCAAAAGCATCTTTTAGAGTTTGCTCTTATTATTTTTGTTATTTCTGTTTATTTTGCTCTTAGTTTAATTTTAATATTTTATTTTGATTATTTAATTTTAAAATGCATTTTTTCATGTACACGAAGCGTACAGACGTGCGTATTACTAATTGCAACAATATGTAATTTCATGCATATTGTTGCATTTTGAGATAGGGGTATTCTGTGATTTTTTTTATAACTTTCACGTACGCGAAGAGTACAGACGTGTGTATTACTGATTGCTGCAATATGTAATTTCATGCATTTTGAGATAGAAGTTTTTTTTAATGTACGCGAAGCGTACAGACGTGCGTATTACTAATTGCTGCAGTATGTAATTTCATGCATATTTGATATTCATGCATTTTAAAATAGGGGTATTCCGTGATTTTTTTTCTTTGTTTTCATATACGCGAAGCGTACAGACGTGCGTATTACTAATTGCTGCAATATGTAATTTCATGCATTTTTGAGATAGGGGGTGTTCCGTGATTTTTTTTTTCATGTACGCAAAACGTTCATGTACACTAGTTTTCATGCATACTAGTCTAATGCTTTGTCTGACTGGTTCCCTCATCAGATATGTAAAGGACACTGAATGAGGGTTTGGAGGTCAGCTAACGGCAAATTGGATTTTTTTTTTTTTTTAATATTGTAAATAATGTACAGGGTCATTATAAAAAAACTACCCCGATATATGAGACCATAGCTACCATACCGTTCCGAAAAACTGAATAAAAATTTGGTAGAAGGTAATTTAGGGTATGCGCTCAAGAATTATATAAAAAACAGCAGTTAAATTCTAACAGTTACGTTTACAGTGACAAAATTTCGAAAATTTAAAATGGCAACACCATTTTTTTTATTGGAATGGGACCTCCATAGCAAAAAACCATAAATAGTGTTGGAACGGTACCTCTAGCATGAAAATCACCACTAAGAAAAAAAGAGAAAACAGCTGTGATGTGCCTACCAGAGCACGACTTTCATTTTCTTAATGACATCAAATTTCACGCTGTGTCTTCGTCTCTCACTAAAGTCTACTGATTCTACTTCGAAACGAGAAGAAGAGACCATGGTGCAGCGTCTAGAATAAACAGTGTGGAAAGCGGCGAATAAAATTGTACTAAAAAAATTAAGCCTGCCACCAGATGTCATTGTAATCGAAGCTAGGGTCACGACAACAAAACCGAGACTCCCTATTGGTTAATTATATGCTTAGATCACGTGATTAAACTGACGAAACTGGGAAAAGCCAATCAGGTCTTCGATTTGAGCAATAGCTTCGATCACAGCGACATCTGGGTAAGCTTAATTTTTGTAGCATCATTTTAACATCACGGTTATAGGCGATTGCCACACTGTTTATTCTAGACGCTGTAACCATGGTAGCCTTAATTTAATGTAGGTCTACTGAATTAGAGTTTTAATTTCTTTGTTAGTCGTAAGACACCGTCATGACTGACGTCATTCCACTAAGTGAAAAATAAGGCATTGTGAAAAGCGTGATGTTTATCTTGCTTTCTTGCTCTGTGAACAATATGCCGCTTACTGGGAAACATTATTATCATCATCAAAATCGATTTTGATTGCCATTTCACAATGCCTTGTTTTTCACGTACTGCAATGATGTCAGTCATGACGGCGTCTTACAACTAACAACGAAATTAAAGCCATTATTCAGTCGCCTTACAAGAAATTAAGGATACCGTGATCTCTTCTTTTCGTTTCGAAGCAGAATCAGTAGACTTTAGTCTGATCCAAAGACTCAGTGTGGAATGTGACGTCATTAAAAAAAATGAAAGTCGTGCTCTGGTAGGCACATAACAGTTTTTTTTTTTTTCCCTTAGCCTGCTAGCGTTGACGATTTTCATGTTACAGGTACCGTTCCAACGCTGTTTATGGTTTTTTGCTATGGAGATTCCATTTCAATAAAAAAAAAGTAGGTGTTGTCATTTGAAATTTTTGAAATTTTGTCACTGTAACCGTAACTGTTAGAGTTTAAATGTTGTTTTTTATATAGTAATTCTTGAGCGCATACCTCAACGTACCTTCCACCAAAATTTTATTCAGTTACTGTGAATGGTATGACAGCTATGGTCTCATATATCGGGGTAGTTTTTTTTTATAATCACCCTACCCTGTATATAAGAAAGTACCATGAATTGTATGTGTAATTCTACTTAGTAAATTATATGTTGTTGTTGTTTTTTCCCTTAATTAATATGCACATTTTTCTGTATATTCTTAGCTTTGGTACTGTGTCATTTCATGATACGAACGGAATAATTTGTAAACAAACGCTTTTTCCTAATTTATAAAACTCGCTAAAGGAGAGATAAATAACCAAATAAAGTGACTTTAAGGTAGTTTTCTATAAAAGCGCGAAGGGAGCGTTTCCTCTATCTAGAAGGCAGTGGAATTTCTGGGTGAGTTTTAATCGTTTTTGTCATTTTGCCATGAAAAAAATCTGGTGTAAAACAATCACATGACTTTTTTTACCTACTATTAAATGTATTATATTCATTTTTTGGAAATAATGTGACCAGAGGACATAAAATTGACCTAACGAAGTTGACACCAAAAAATTTTCCGGTAAGAGAAACTATACACATCTAAAGACATATAAAAAAAAAAGTATACATAGTGAGTAAAAAAATAAGAAAGCAAAATTTGTACAGTTATTTTTTGAAACACCAATTTCCGAAATCTAAAACGGATCTACCTAATTAGTATGACTTTTAATTTTGGTGTAATAACCACGTAGTACATGAGTAAGGATATCTAAAATGGATTTTTGTAATAATTTTCAAGAAAATCGTTAGAGCCGGTTTTGAGATACCAACATTTACCAAAATTTGGCATACTTAGTTATTGACAAGAAATCAATAATTACCTACAAAAGGATATTTAAAAGGGAGTTATTAAGGCAAGTTTGAGAAAAATCCGTAGAACGGTTTTTAAAGAACGCACTTGCAAGACCAGAATTTGAGCTATTTATACAGAACGGCTATTAATTTGTCTGAATAAACCAACTATATCATTGAAAAAGGCATCTAATAGAGTGTTTATGTAGCAACTTTGAAGAAAATCGTTCGAGCCGTTTTTTAGATACAGACTTGCGATCCCACTTCCGGTTTCCTATGTTCCACTTCCGATTTTCCAATTTCCCCCAAAATTTGGAAAAATCATCTGTACAACAGCCATGCCTCAATTCTGAAGTTTCGTAGTTCTATCTTTATCGGAGATATGATAACCAGAAGAACCCCCCCCCCCTTCACACACACACACACACACACACACACACACACACTGACCAGTTTCCAAAAAGTGAATTTTTTGACTCAGAAGATCTTAAAACGTATAAATCAGGTGAAAACTTGATACCGAATTTTTGGACCGAATACAATACTTCCATTATCTACGGTAGATGGGTAACGGAAGTAAAAATATAGCTGTCACGACACTATTGCATAAGCAATGTCATTGGCTAGAAATGTCCCAGCTATTGTTTAAATTTCAAAGTTCGCCAACGAGGTCCTATAGTATCGCTGTTCTCTATTGTAAATGCTTATTTAGATTATTCTAGTAGATTTTTAATAAAACCGTAATAGCGTCTGCCTTTCCCTCTGTCAAATGTCTCCAGAAAAATCTACCGCACGATACCGTCTGCAACGTCTATAAGTGCACTTCGAAACCGAATTTTTATACTTTTAATTAGGAATCAATTTATTAATTCAAAATGGTTAACTATAGACCTTTTCGTAAGACATTTCTTTTCACACTGCGAGGTGAAAAACCGAAGATTCTGCTGTTCATTGAATACGCTATAAGGTGCTATAAAATACCGTTCGTTTGCTAATGGATCTTCATAACATATTGTACCACTACATTTGGAGTGGGATTCCTATCAATTACTCGAAATATTGTGGGTGAAAAAAACGCAACCGAAGGCATCAGGGACCTGAAGCAAGTTTTTGAGCGATTTATATGGATTTGGTTTTTAAAGGTTTCATTTATAAAGTAAATAAAATAAAATGTAATAATAATAATAATAAAAACTTTTTCTATTCGCGTGATTTGCACTTAAAAGTATGAAAAGTTAAAAATGGAGTGTTGCCACCTAAATTTCATACTTTACTTAATTAAAAAAAAATTAATTGTCGTGTGGAAAAACTGCTCCTAGATTCAGAAAAAATGCCCCTTTCATTTGGTATCGAATTTGTAACGAGCCACTTACATTTTAAAGTGACTGAAAGGAATTAAAATGAAGCTTTGTAGCTTACATTTCATAGTTTAGTTAATTTAAAGAAAACTAATTGTCGTGTCAAAAGACTGTTTGCACCCTTGGATTCAGAAAAATCGTTCCTTTCATTTGGTACCGAATTTGTAACGATAGAACTGATATTTCTAATTTATTTTCTACAGACTTGAGCAATTATAACGTAACATCCAATTAATATGTACAAATAAAAATATATTTTATAAGAAAAATCTTTAAAAAAAATGAATTAGATGAGAGCAACATTTTTTATTAACACTTTTTTCATTTTTAACCCGGATTCGGCAGACGTTTTATGGCAGAGAATGTAAGATTAAAAAAAAAGTCTTTAATAATAAAATATAAAAATAAAGTTTTAAATTAAAGACTTTTTTTATTAGCGTGATTCGCACTAGAAATTATGAAAAGATTAAAATGAAGTGTTGTCACTTAAATTTCATACATTAGTAAATTTTAAAAATTCTAATAGTCGTAACGAAAAACTGTTTCCGCCCCTTTCATTTGATACTGGATTTCTAATGGTAGGACTGATATTTCTAATTTATTTTCTCCTCTTTCCGTTTTTAACCCGGATTCGGCAGAAGGTTTATGACACAGAATGTAAGCTAAAAAAAAAAAAAAAAAAAAAAAGACGAACAAAATTAGTGATTCTTTTTACCATGTTTATATTAACTCGATTTCTTGTTTGTTTGTCCAATACAAATCTTGCAATCGATTTTTAAATAACTTCCCGACTAACTGGAATTTAAAACTTTTAGAATAGCTCAGATCACGATGACAACGCAATGCCTCGAAGCCCGATTTTCGAATTTTTGATTAGTTTTCTTTTCATTAATTAAAATATGAAAATAATATTCTCCTATTTGCTTTAAAATTAGTCATTCAAATATTAACTATAATTTAATTGTTGCCCCCCCCCCCCCCCCCCACAAAAAAGAAAAAAAGTTCTTTTTTTTTTTTTTTTTTTTTTTTTTTTTTAATGTAAAAATAAATATGTTTAATTAAACATGAACATTAAAAATTTATAAAAAGTTAAATTAGGCATCTCACAAAAATTGACGTCATTATAACAAAAAAATTTTTTTTTACGCATTGATAAAGCGCTAATGTAGTTTATGATGCTAATATATGTTGTTCTTAAGGATTATCATTTTATTTTTAAAACCAACTTTTTTTTTTTTTTTTTTTTTTTTGTATTGCTTTGAACTTGCTTTCTTGTCTGTGCAGCACAAATCTCGCAATCGCTTTTTGGCTAACTTTCCGACTAGCTGAAAATTTGAAACTTTAAGAATAGCTGAGAACACGATGACAATGCATTTGTGATTATTCTGGTAATGTGTCAATTTTATATGATTCAACAGAAAATTTAAAAACATGGTATATAAAAAGTTTTTTTTTCAAATCTTAGAATTATTATTGTATGATTTTTTTTTTCCAAATCACATATTAAATTATTGAATGTAAAAGACAAAAATGTTTAAAATGCAAAAGGATTTGTAATAATGCGCATGTGCAAAGTACATTCCATTTTCCAATTTACCATGCTATAGCTAATGGATTTCAACATGATGCTGTTTCTCAGATTATAAATCATTAGATATTAGATATGGATTTTTTTTTTTTTTTTTTTTAACTAAATTATGCAGACATTAATCCATATAAAACATTATTGATATTAATAAAATTTCGTATTGTCGGCTTTTTCATTCACCTGATTATTGCATATTTTAAAAGAATTAAAACATTTTAATTTTATTAATTTACAGTTTGCTAAGAGCTAAATTTTGGCATGTTTCAAATTTCCATATTTAAAAATTTGCTTTCCGCCCTTTCCTTAAAATTAAAATATTTTGTTAACATAGCCGGGGCAAATTGTAACATTAGAGAGAAAATTAAGACTAATTAAGAGCTATTAAGACTAATTAAGCCTAAGAGCAAATTCAGACTAATTAAGATAGGGAGTCGGGTGTACTAGCGTTAACTTAGCCTCCCACAAAATATGATATATCTCGATACCTAACCCAGAGCGAATTCTAATATTAGAGAGCAAATTAGAGCTAATTAAGAGCTAAAATTTGGCATATTTGAAATTTCGAAATCTGTAATTTTGCTTTCCCCCCTTCCTTCCCCCCTTTCCTTTAAATTGAAATATCTCGTTAACGAAGCCGGAGCAAATTCTGATATTAGAGAGCAAATTAGAGCTAATTGAGAGCTAAATATTGGCACTACGGAAATTTTTTTATATGTGATAGGGAGTCGGGTGTACTAGCGTTAACTTAGCCCCCCCACAAAACCAAAAATATGATATATCTCGATACCTAACCCAGAGCGAATTCTAATATTAGAGAGCAAATTAGAGCTAATTGAGAGCTAAAATTTGGCATATTTGAAATTCCGATATCTGCAATTTTGCTTTCCCCCCCTTCCTCCCCCCCTTTCCTTTAAATTGAAATATCTCGTTAACGAAGCCCGAGCAAATTCTGATATTAGAGAGCAAATTAGAGCTAATTGAGAGCTAAATATTGGCACTACCAAAAATTTTTTAGTTGTGATAGGGAGTCGGGTGTACTAGCGTTAACTTAGCCCCCCCACCAAACCAAAAATATGATATATCTCGATACCTAACCCAGAGCGAATTCTAATATTAGAGAGCAAATTAGAGCTAATTGAGAGCTAAAATTTGGCATATTTCAAATTTCGATATCCGTAATTTTGCTTTTCCCCCTTTCCTTTAAATTGAAATATCTCGTTAACAAAGCCGGAGCAAATTCTGATATTAGAGAGCAAATTAGAGCTAATTGAGAGCTAAATATTGGCACTACCGAAATTTTTTTATATGTGATAGGGAGTCGGGTGTACTAGCGTTAACTTAGCCCCCCCACAAAACCAAAAATATGATATATCTCGATACCTAACCCAGAGCGAATTCTAATATTAGAGAGCAAATTAGAGCTAATTGAGAGCTAAAATTTGGCATATTTGAAATTCCGATATCTGTAATTTTGCTTTTCCCCCTTCCTTCCCCCCTTTCCTTTAAATTGAAATATCTCGTTAACGAAGCCGGAGCAAATTCTGATATTAGAGAGCAAATTAGAGCTAATTGAGAGCTAAATATTGGCACTACCGAAATTTTTTTATTTGTAATAGGGAGTCGGGTGTGCCAGCGTTAACTTAGCCCCCCCACCCCACAAACAAACTGATATATCTAGATAACTTACTCAGATAGAATTCTAATATTAGAGAGCAAAATAGAGCTAATTGAGAGCTAAAATTTGACGTATTTGAAATTTCGATATCTGCAATTTTGCTTTCCCCCCCTTCCTTCCCCCCTTTCTTTTAAATTGAAATATCTCGTTAACAAAGCCGGAGCAAATTCTAATATTAGAGAGCAAATTAGAGCTAATTGAGAGCTAATTCCTGACGTTCTTGAAATTTAAAATTTCGAATGTGGGGGGGCTAGCGTTAACTTGGCCCCCCCCACCTTTAAACTTGTTATATCTCGATTCCATACCCAGAGCAAATTCTAATATTAGAGAGCAAATTAGAGCTAATTGAGAGCTAATTTCTGATGTATTTGAAATTTAAAAACTCGAAAGTGGGGGGGGCCAAGTTAACGCATCTCAATACGACCCCTGTATTTTTGTAGGGACAAAATATTTTGACGCAGGAAATGTAGGGATTTTTTCTCCATTTAGTAGGGATTAGGGACAATTTAAATTTTCATCTGGCAGTGGGTGGCAACACTGGTTGTTTGGCGAAGAACGTGGTTGCTATAGTAATGAAATAAAAGTTTTTTCAAGAATTTGAGGGTTGCGTGGCTAGCGGTGCCGGCTGTGTGACATTATATCGCTAAGTGTTTTCAAGTTTATATTTAGTTTATATTTAGTTTTTGAAACTCGGGTAGAGTAATTTTAGTTTATTTACAAAGATATTGGTTTGTGAACAAGTTTGTTTATTGACAGTTTAATTAAAGGAAGTTTGTATTCGTGTTACGAGTTGTGTGAACCGCCCTACACGTGGTGCTACAAGAGTGTGTTTTCCTTTCTATCGTCGAATAAGGATTGAACTTGTTTGTTGACCTTTGCGGAAAGGTCAGTTTGTTTAAAACTACTGAAGCTGGCGGTAATTCCAACGGCGAAAATTGCGAATAATGGAAATGTAAGTCAACAAGGACTGGATATGGCTCAAAACATGGACACTTCACAAGGTATGGCTTTGAATCCTAATTTCTATGATAATAATAATCTTCCTGACTGTTTACAAGCAGCAGTAAATGATGGAGTGGATGAAATTGCCATTTTAATTGCTGCTAAAGAGGGTTCGCTGCCTGCATCCAACCCCAAGAAACTGAAAGCTGAATTTTTAAAAATAGTCGGAAAAACTAATGTAATAGAAACGCTAAAAATGACCCGTCAGGGTAAAGCTCTAGTGATTACGAAGTCAGTGGAAGCGGCTCAAAAACTTTTGCAAACAAAAACACTTTTTGACATTGTTGTTGAGCCGTATATTATTAAAGAAACGATATCCACGAGGTTCCTCTTGCACAATATAGACATAACCATTTCATGCCAGGACATTGCGGAGGAATTGGAATTGCAGGGAATAATCCCTCTTGAAATTAGACGGTTCATTAAAAAAAGTAACGACGGTCAAATACCTTTGACTACAGTGCTAGTCACAAAGTTGGGAACCCAGCTGCCTAGTCATGTCAAGTTATGGTACCAGAATCATAGAATCACTCTATTTTGGGACAACCCACGGCCATGCCGGAATTGTTACAAATTTAATCACAGTACACAGTCGTGTAAACAGTCGCCGGTCTGTGTAAAATGTAGCGAGAGTCACTCTGGAGTCTGTACCGCGACGTCATTGAGATGCGTAAATTGTAAAGGGGGGCACGAAGCTCTTGATAAAACTTGCCCGTTGTATTTACGTGAAGTCAAAATTCAAAAGTTCCGCAGCGCTAATCACTTGACTATAGCTGAGGCCAGAAGAAAGTTTTCTGAGACTGAGGGAGTCAAAACCCAAACTTATGCTAAAGTTGCAACTAGTACTCCACCATTGCCAGACCTTGTCACTAAGTCGGATCTAGAAGCTTCCTTGAAAGCTCTGACATCGTCTATGATAGAACTGGTGCAACAACTTATGGCTTCCCAACTTCAAACCTTTCAACAAATGCTGGGATCCCTAACCCAGACCCTAGCTTTATCCCTCCGTCCGTCAGCTCACGGTGTTACCCCTTCATCTACAGAAACAGACAGTTCGGAATCTCAAGCAAAGAGGTTATTAAAAAAGAAAAAACTAGAACTCGCCCTGCATTCACCTACTCTAAATGCCACTCTGATGGATACTTCGGTTCCACCTACAGATAATAGCCAAATAAGAACTCCTCCTCCCAGCGAGATACCGTCATTTGGTCAAACGCCTGGGTAAAAAAAAAAAAAAAACTTTTTGGCCGGAGGCCTTTTTTCTTTTCCGTTATTTTTGTTTTTAATGGGAGTCTCCTTAATCCACTGGAATATTCGCGGAGTCCGAGCAAACTCTGCTTGGCTCCACCATTCGTTCTTTTCTCGTTCAGATTTTATTTGCCTCCAGGAAACGTTCTTGAGCTCTTCACATGATTTTTCTCTTCCTGGGAAGGTTGTCTATCGGGCTGATAGGCACCTTCAACACGGTGGTGGTCTCATTACTGCCGTCAATCGCAAATTTTCCTCTCGTCTTCTTTCACTTCCTAGCTCTTCCCATGGCAACGAGGTCCTGGGTGTTGAAGTTAAGCTGTCATCTAGTTTCAGGCTTCAAATTCTTAACGTTTATTCTCCTCCCGGCAGGTTTGACTATGACTGGTTTAACCAGGTTCTTTACCTTTGCAATAGTTCTTTCGTAATAGTTGGTGATTTTAACAGTTATCATACGAGTTTTGGTGGCCGTCGGGATTCTCCTCAGGGCTCGAGGGTCATCGACTGGATCATAAACAACAATATCTGTCTTGTTAACACCTCCGTTCCTACCCATGTTTCTCCGGGGGGATCTTCCACTTTAATTGATCTCTCTCTTGTTTCACCTGACCTGTTTTCGAATACCTGTGTCCAGGTCCACTCTGATACGTTTGATAGTGACCACTGCCCAATCAAACTTACTTTCGATAGGCTGCCCGGCTCTAGTCCGTGTCATAGTGTTAGGTTAAGGTGTGACTGGGGGTCCGCTACCGTTAAGCTTAACAAGGACTTACAGGAGTGTAACTCTCCGTCCTATGAAGACGTGGTGAACATTTGTCAAAGGTCGGTTGCTGTTAGTAGTCGAAAGATTACGATCTTGGATCGTGTCGGCACTCCCTGGTGGGATAGCCGCTGCAGTTACCTTCTTGGGCAGAAACGCAAGTTCCTTCGCTTGGCAAGAAAGCACCTAAGCTCGGCTTACTGGATGCAACACAAGCAATTTGCTGCTCGTCTCAAGAAAGAAATCAAGGACGCTAAACGTATGTACTGGTCCGAGGTCTGCAAAAGGAGTGGGAAGTCTGGCGATATCTTCAAACTTCTCAAAGCTCTCCAAAACCGGAAGAACCCTCCCCAGGAGTCCTATAACTACATTAGCACCTCAAATGACAGTAGGTTGGCTGCTGCTAATACTTTTGCTCACACGTTTGCTCGCCCCCCTATCGACTGCTACATCCCGCTGGACTTCAGTGCCAACGTGAATAGCAACATTAGGAAGCCTTTTGCTCTCTCGGATCTTCAACACGCCTTGCACAAGTCTTCCCATCGCACCCCTGGAAATGATGGTATTTCCCTCCGACTTCTCAAGTGCCTCGACAATAGCAGTCTGCTCAGACTGCTCGACTGCTTTAATAATCTCTGGTTGGATGGTCGAGTTCCCAAGTCCTGGAAGGAAGCCATTGTCGTTCCTATCTTGAAGCCGGGCAAAAATTCCAGTTCCTCGTCTTCCTATCGCCCAATCTCCCTCACCTCTGTTCTCTCGAAGGTTTTTGAGCGGATGGTTCTTCGGCGGATGATTCCTTGGGTGCTCAAGAATGATGTTTTCCATGTGAACCACTACGGGTTTATTCCTTTTAGGGACTGCGCACCTGCTTTGACGAAAATCTATGCAGATCTGGCGTCTGCTCGGCGGCAGAAGTGGTTTAGTGTTCTGGTTTCGGTGGATATTGCTTCTGCTTACGACTCTGTATGGCCGGACGGTCTGGCTTTTAAGATGCTGTCAGCGGGCGTTGACGGCCATCTCACGAAATGGTGCCATTCGTTCATGCAACGTGCTATCCAGGTTAGGTGGTTGGGATCTTTATCTGCCCCAGTCTCGTCCTTCGTGGGGGTCCCGCAAGGGGCTGTCTTGTCCCCTTTACTCTTCTCCTTCTATATGAGTGATATCTTTGAGGCAATTGGATCTCGAGTTAATGCTGTTGTATACGCGGATGATACCTTCCTTTACGCGTCTGGGCCCTGCCTGGATGACATTATGCATGATATTCAGGACACCCTTCATAATCTGGTTCGCTGGTGCAACTACTGGAAGTTAAGTCTCAGCCCTCATAAAAGTGCTGCGATTGTCTTCTCCAGAAGGAAAACCTCGCCTGACTCTAACCTTCGGCTGCAGGGGGAAGAAATTCCTTGGGTAGTCTCCCTTCGTATCCTTGGCCTGTTGTTCGATCGGAGCTTAACGTGGGGCAATCACGTCTCTCGACTCCGTGAGAAGACTTTGAAGAAACTTAACCTTCTGAAGAGCATTAGTCACACTTCCCGGGGTGTTGGCACCAAAAACCTTCTCAGAATCGCTCATGCTACTGTTGTCAGCTCCCTGTACTTTGGGAGTAATGTCTATTCCTTTGCTTGTCCCTCCACTAGAAAGAGGTTAGAGCCCCTTTTGAATGCTGTGCTTAGGGTGGCTACGGGCCTCCCTCGGTGGACGCCTATCCCCGTTCTTCGCCGGGAAGCTAACTCGCTTACTGTGGCTAGCCTTCAGGACCTCCATAGGGAACGTTTTTTCACTCGCCACTTTGGTTTAGGTACGTGCTCACCCATTCATTCCTTGGTGGATCCTTCCAACTTTGACTCTGGCTCTCCTGGTTCCCTCGTGAGGGATATTCTCAGTCAGTTTGGTTTGAGGTCTCAGGATTTATTGCTTTGGATCCAGCCCCCCTATCCTTTGTGTGACAACATTTCTCTTCTAATCGATACCTTAGACTTCCAGAGCAGGTCTCTCCATCCGGAGCTGGTTCAGCAGACTTTCGCCGAATATGCTTCTCTACACAGCGAGTGGCATCAAATGGCTACTGATGCCTCCAAAACTAGCTCTTGCACTGGCATCGCTGTTTGGGACATGTCTTTGCGCTGTGGACATTCAAAGCAAGTAGACAATATAAATTCTATCTTTACGGCTGAAACGCTTGCGATTGGTTTGGCCTTGGACCATGCCCCTCTTCAGGGTAAGCTTATCATCTTCTCCGACAGCAAGACTGTGATCGCCAGCCTCCAGGCTATCAATTATCGCTCGCCAGTGGTAATTACTTGGGCTTACTGCAAGCTGGCCATGGTAGCCAGCCGTCTGGACAAGGTTCAGGTGGTTTGGGTGCCTGGCCATATGGGTATCTATGGGAATGAAATGGCCGACATGCTTGCTCGGTCCACCGTCTCTGCACCGATCTCTTTCAGCAAGGTGTCTCCAGAGGACATCTGTCGATACCTCTACACCATTCATAAAAGAGATGATGTCCAAGAGTGGCTCTTAGGGAAATACAGTGTGGATTTTCCCCACCTCACCAAAAGAAGCTGGGAGCATCGTAAACTTTGTCTGCCCAGGAAAAGTGAAGTCCTCCTCAGCCGCCTGCGGACTCGAACCCTCCCTACCCGGGCTCTCCTGTACAAACTTCATATGAGTGACTCTCCTCTCTGTCCAACCTGTCAGGTTCCAGAAACTTGTGACCATTACCTCCTAGCTTGTCGCCGCTACGCCTCAGCTCGGCACGATCTGTATAGTAATCTCAATCTCCTTGGTTCTTCGCCTTCTTTCAGTGATTTATGCGACCTAGCTGTCTCCGGAGTTACTCAAGCTCGCCAGTTGGTGTCTTTTATTCTCAAGACTGACAGATTCTGACTTTCGCTTCTTCGTCTTACCAACACGTTCTTATCTGACGATGCGTTTCCTCACATTTGAGGTCTTCATCGAACTTGTTTAGGATTAATAGGGGTGTAAAGCCTTGCAGCTACAAACCCCATGCTCTGAGGGTCTCCCTCCAAAACAACAACAACAACAATAATGAAATAAAAAGTTTACGATTTTACCCTCGGGATGTGATTATAATGCACAATGCAACAATCCAAATGATGTGTTAATTATCGCAAAGTTTATTGTTTCATTAAAACTTATCGTTTTTACAATCAATTAAAAAAATTTTGACCATGAATTTTGCTATTAGTAACAGTTATCGAGACGTAATAATATGCAACTCAAAGACAGTTGAACAGATTAAACAATTTACCAAATTGATGACAATTTTTCTTACAGAAAACGCAAAACTTACAGAATGTTACATTTTGGTAAGAAATATTAAATTATATATGCGTGTTTTGTATTTATTAACTAATTTTTCTTCAGAATTATTTTGGATATTGCGAGTTTGATCTGTGAAGTAAACATTGAAAAATCCATAAATAATTAATAGTATTCTTTAAATTTTCAAAAAAAAACTTTCAATTCTTGGTAGCAGATGTTGTTATAAAAAAAAAAAAAAAACCAATTCTCTCCAACGTAAGATGAAATTTGTTTATTTACATCGCCTTCCTTGAAGACCAGTGTTTGTTACAATGAATTTAAACTTCATTTGATAATTAACGCCCTTTCTTCTTGCCTTACCTAAATTATTGTGTAAATTTTTTTTTCTGCAACATTAGATATTGAGAAAAAAAAAAAAAAAAAGTAAAACATTTATTCATAAATCTGGTAAAACTATAAAATAAATTGAAAAATTTGCTCTAAATAAATTATTATTATTTTTTAAATTTAAGAAGAAATATAGTCATGAAAGTGTACAGCGTATTTGCCTAAAAATTAACGCATGTATTAAAACAAATTAGTAATTACATAAGAAAAGCACATTCACACCAAAAAATAAAAATAAATAAATAAATAAAATTATACAGTAAATGAAAGGAGGAATGTAGTTTAAAATTTTAATGAAGAAGCACTTCAGGTTTGGTTTATCCAGTTTATCTTTAAATAACGTTAGTTAATTATTAAATGAATGTGTTTTGATTGTAAATAGTAAATTTTGTTGTAAAAAAAAATGTATTCCATGAGTGAGGGTGAGCTGGAATAAGTGTTGCAAAAAATATTTCTATGAAAAATTAAACTATTCATTAAGTTTTTTTTTTTTTTTTCTTTTTTTTGTGTGTGTGTGTATGTGAATGTCATATGTAAAATAAATGTGATTTCATGTTTTAGTATAGGAAACATTTAAAATCTAACTTAAGGAAATATGAATACTAAAGAAAATTTGACTCAACTCTATATTCTGTCATTTCTATTTGCATTGGTGCATTCAGATACAGATTTAGATTGCATCTTTGGCCTATATTAATATGACACACTTCCAGTACGTTATAGTAGTAATAATAATAAATAGGTGTCATTGCATTTTTGGGAAAATGAGTCAAGGAGTCCATTTTGAAGATCCCCGGTCTTCAAAAATACATAAAGCTTCTATTTTGGTAGCATGAGAGCATTTGAAGTTATTCTTAACAGCAGCAAAGTAATATTATAGAATACTACTATGTAAATTAGTATTAGCAATTATAAAGTAACAAATATATATAAATAATTAATTTTAATTTTCTAATAAAAAGATGTAAGTACTTGATATCTCCAACTATTAATGGGAATTTCTTTTCAGCTCTCTTTTTTAAATATAGGGCAATAAACACATACATATTAACACTAACATTCATTCAGATTTGGCATAATTAATGCCAAATCTGAATGAATTGCTTCTACAATTGCAATGGTACATTTAAAAATTATTCGAAGGGGAGTAAATAAAAAAAATCACATTCTATTTTTTCAATTTAATTCATATACAATTGAAATTGAAAAATAATTCTTAGATTCAATTATTAAGTAATTTGAATTATATTTCCTTTTTAAATAAAATTATATATTTTGTGATAGAAAGTTTTTTATTTTAGTGATTTTTTTTTTATTGATAATCAAATCTATTGTTGTTTCATACTAATATAATCAAATTTGTGTTCTATTTTTCGGGAAAAATCATATGCTATATTTTTGTAGCTGATTGACAAAATATTAAATCATTTTGTTGCTAAAGCTAATAAAAAAAAAATGTCCTAGTCTAGTACCTAATAATGACAACTAATTACTGAAATAGATAACTTTTTGCCAATAACTGACAAAATCTGTCTTTTTTTTTTTCAGAGCTGGTTTCTGAAATACACGATTACTTTTCATTATAAATTAACAAAATTTCTACTTTTTTTAATGTCTGACAAAATTATCAGTCATTTTTGTTGTTGATTGCCAAAATATGCAACATTTTGCTGCCATTTATTGAAAAATCTGACATTTTTATTGACAATTGCTGAAATGCAATCATTTGACTGCTGATTAAGAAATTCATTATATTATTTGCCCAAATATGTGATTTTTTTCAGTATTAATTGCTGAAATGCACAGTTATTTTGCTCTTAAAATTCAAAATTCGCATAATTATTTTAAAGCCGTTTCCCAAAATATGATTATTTAGCCACAAATCAGCATAATTTATGCTTTTTTGTGTCTGATTGCTGTTATTTTCCATCAAAATAGTCATGAAATATATTTTAATGACTGATTGCCAAAATACGCAATTTAGGATAGGGTAGTATTCTTGTTTAATTTATTTCATTGAACTGCTTAATATCATCCAATTTTTGTAAGAGGAGTCTGTTTATATTTTGCTGATTTTCATGAAGTATCTGTTTTACATTTGACAATGTTTTAGAAGCGTCTACTTTGGAGTATTTTCTACAATAAACCTCTGATGAACAAACATTTGATTAAATAAATATCAGAATAGTTGCCTGTAACTTTAAAGATAAACTTTGGAATATAGTTTTTTCCAAAAGGAAATGTGATAATTTATTTTAAATTTTATGTTTTCAAAACACAATACAACAGTAAAATCTTACGGAATTTTTTTTTATATATTTAGACTCTTTTTAAAGGTTCTTGAATTATATATACATACATTAATATGTTACTCTAATTACATTTGCTCAACCATTATTTTATTATTTCTTTCATTGAACTTAGAACTCTTGCAGAAAAGATGGAGTCTAAGTTTTGATACAGAGCTTCTGCTGGCAATTTGTCACACGACAATGCGATTTGGAATATCGACACTTTTATTTACTGTAACCTTTATGGATCTAAACTTTCTTTTCTTGTATTGGAGCTTATTTTTTTTAAGGTGCTGGGGGGAGGGGAACACGAGCCGTCCGTGTAAGTAATATAGAGAGTGTGTGTGTCATTGCAGAGAAATGCTTTTTGATTTTTTGAAAGAATGTGGTTTTTCGACCATTTTCCGAATTTCAAATGAGCTTTGATATAGGTCACCCATTGGCGATTCGTTACACGGTGATGTGATTCGATGATGCAATTCCGTTATGTGACTCTTTCTACTAATGATCTTTTCGTATCAGAACTATGTTTTCATATATCAGAACTTTGTTTTTAAGCCGACCGATTGAGTTCGAGTGTGTTTATTGTACAGGATTGATTCTATTTCTTTACAGTAGAATGGGGTTTTAGATGATTTTTTTTCTTCTTCAGAGCGAGATGCTCCAAAAATATAAGGAAAATATAAGTTTTAAACAAGAAATATTTTTAAAATTTGCTTTTTTTTTCTTTCTTTTTTTTTATCACCAAGAATGGACTTTGTAAAAGTACCACATTGCCAAAAATTGACTTTGTGAAGGTGCCACAATACAACACTAATTTTTTGAACCTCTAAATTTTCATTGCTAGCATGAGCTCTATACTTGATTATTTTGTCAGGTTTTGCGATTCTTATAGTTTTGTGAATTTATAGAAACAAAATATAATATGTGTGATAAAGTTCTGTATTGAGTAGTATTTTTCACTTTTGCTAAATAACATTTTGTACTGTTTTTGTTATAGCTATTTTTTGTTTATTTTTCCAGGATTATTATGTAGAAAATTTATGGACTTTTTTGCCAAGTTGTTGGATAGAAACTATTATAAAATTTGAATCTGAAGATATGGCAGAATTTTTAGATTGTGAAAAACAGCAAAGGTATTTTTTATTTGCGTCTAATCTTTATAAACTTTTTTTTTTCTTCTACCCATAAAGTGTTAGGGGAAATGTTCTATGAATAATTGAAAGTAATTACTGTTACATATCTATTTTTTTAAATTATTTATAAATCAATCATATATATATATGCAGTCAAACTTCGTTAACGTGAATCTCAAGGGGAATGAAAAATTTGTTCATGTTATCAGTAGTTCATGCTATCAGTACTCAGAAACTAATCTTCATTTTGACAGGGATTGTGGAAACAGGTCATGTTAAAAGTAATTCACATTAACGAAGTTTGACTGTATATGTACAGTCGGTAACAAAAGTGTCCGAACACTAGTAAAATTCCTATATAAAAAAAGTACACTTAATACTGTTTTGTTAAAATAAATCCTTGTCGAATCCTGTTCTTAGTCAGTGTAAGAACAGGATTCGACAAGGATTTATTTAGCAAAACTGTATTAAGCATACTTTTTTTATATAGGAATTTTCACTTGTGTTCGGACACTTTTATTACCAACTGTACATATATAGTTTATAAATTATTTTTCAAATTTTGGAATGTTTCTTTTACTTAAAACATGTACAGGTATATAAAAATAATTATTTACCCAGAAAAATAAAAATAAATATGTTTTAAAGTTATCTAAACAAGCCAAAATTATTCCTTGGCATTTTTAAATATATAGTTATTATATTATCATAAAACACTTGGAACATGGTTTTACCCACCAATCATTCTGAAATCTAACTGGGAAGACATAATCCATGTAAAAAGTAAAAACGTAAATATATCCGCATCAAACATTGCATGCATCTGTTACCATTATATGCTAATTACTACTTTGATAAATGTATTCTGTGAAAAATCTTAGAATAATTCTGGATGATGCATGTGTCTGTGTCCGGTCACTGAATTAGGATAATACTACATGGGGAAAAAGGAGAGACTAGCATAAAATATTCAGGAGACTGACACAAAGCTGGGCAAGGATGATATCACTGACACGAGTATGAGAAAAGCAGACTGAATGTAGTAGGTTGAATTAAAAGTTGAGTAGGAGAGATCAGTAACTTGTTTATGACAGGACATTTGGGGGCACATGCCCTGGGCCCTCATACTGAAAAGGTCCCCAAGGAATTCCATCATACATTTTAAAAAATAGTTAAGATGAAAATTTTTCAAATTTTACTATGATCATTAATATTTTTCATTTTTCATCAATGGATGAGAATATTACTGTGCTGTTTTATAAATTGGCAGTATGATCATAGATCATTCAAGGAAACTATCGGCTTGTAGGAAGAATTGTAATATTTTTGCTCTGCATACTGTTACTAAAGCTAAACTACATGCACCATAGTACAGATACATAGGTGCGATGCATGTTGATCTGATAGACAAGCGTCAGATCTAGTTTAGCCTTACTCTTACAAACAAAATGAAGTGAAGAGAAGAGAATTTGTTAGCTGTGTGAAGTGGAAATACATGGTTTGTTTTGGTTGTTGTAATATTAAAGTGTGGGGTGAAAGGGCTCATTAAACATGAGTGGCCTGGACTTCCAAGTCAGTTAATCGGTCCCTGGGAGAGGTAGAGCCAAGCTTTCCAAATAATAATAATGATAATGATAATAAAAAAAAGTGCAAGATTTTTCCAAAGCTATTTGAACTCAACAACTGTTAAAAACAGTGTTTGGAAATACAGTCAACTCCCTCTAATCCACAAAAGTTTTGTTCAAATGTTGTGCGGATTAGAGGTCATTGTCTTTGTTTATATTTTTCTTTTGCAGATACAATGTCAGTAGTTGTTATTAATTCATAAATATACATTAAAATGGAAAGATGATTCTAATAAATTTTAAAATAAAATATTTCTTCAGTATTAATATCATATTCATATGTGAAAGAAAATAATTTATGCATTAGTCAAATAATACCTAACAATAAAATATAAACCTACATGCCTGTATATTTATTTAAAAAAATGCAAAAGAAAATATTTTTTAAGTGCAGAAATGAATATTCATCATTAATTAATTATTTTTAATTTTGTTAAACATTGATGCAATAGTGGTTTGTTTTAAATTTGTATACTGTCCTAATGTTCTTTGGCTTGACCTAGTGTTAGTGATTATGAATTGAAGGATAATAAATAAAAGAATCTCACTTTTATTTTTTTTTATTGTGTTGGAAAGCAAGTATTAAGCTAATGATATGATGAAAAAAAAAAAAAATGTGAAAATGAGAGAAATGTTGCGAATTTCTTCAAAATCTCAGCTGTAAATTTCTTTGTTTGCATTAAAAAATCAATTGCAGATTAGAGAGATTTGCAGATTGAAAGGAGTTGACTGTATTATTGTTTTGTTTTTGTTATTGAGGTACAATTACACCTATTTTATTATAAATATAGTATAATGTTAAATATAATAATTAAATATATTATAATAATATGTTTCTGTGCATCGATATTTCACAGAAGATAAAATATTTAAATTGGATAAATGATATTAGTGTTAAATTGATATTTTGTTTTACATCAATATAAAGCCCAGTCCTATTGCAGACAATGATGCACTTCTGTCAAGAAAGGAGGTGAACCCCTAATTAGTGGTGGACAGTCAATCTTTATAGGAATATATTTAGGACATTAAAGGAATTAGCTAATGTCATAAACAATTTTAAATTTTAGGAAAGATATTGTAAAGAAGTTTATTTTTAAAGACATTAACTAAAAACCTAACTTTAGGAATCCATTGAAATTTCGACTAATAATGACGTATGCAACGACAGCGGCGCAGTAGCCCCAGACAGAGCATGGAGCCACCTGCTGGCAGAATCAACAAAAGATCACTCAGTCTCAAGTTTTCAACACAGAAGTTTGCCGTTTCTGAAGAGGACCGGGTACCCGGTTTGAAAGATCTAAAACGACGCACGAAGTAAAGTTAGGTTTTTATTTAATGTCTTTAATTATAAGTATACTTCGTTTTATCTTTTTATTATTAGAAGTTTATTTTTTCTTAAAAACTGTTTGTTAGCAAAAACTTTCATAGGAGAATAATTAATTAAAAATTAAATAAAAAGCAGTGCTAGAGAGGGTTCAGCCCCCCCTTGCCACCTCACTAGAGTTCTGCATGGGCCGAGTTTTACCTAGCCCAAACCCGATAAGTGAATTAATTTTAAATCAACCCGAAACTAGAGGTCAAGATTCGCAGTCGCCACTCGCCACATGGTGACCTAATTGAAAAAGTGGCAATCCAAAAAAATTGCTGTAATCGCCAATCAGACATGCGATTTTTTTCACGATTTCGCGCAAATCTGTGAATTTTTTTCACCCTAATTCGTGGAATTTTGCGAATTAACTTCTTCTGCTTTAAAAAAAAATCGCGGATATCGTTCGTTTTAAAAAAAGAAACCCCATTAACGATCGGCAATTATATTTGCTACGAAAGCCACCCAATTCATAATCTTTCTCCATCCACAACATAAATGTCAATATTCATTTTAAACTTGCTTAATGAGATTCTAGAACCTATAAAGAAATAGAATTGTTAAATATTTCTAGCCAAGGCCATATCCAGAAAAAAATTTCGGAGGGGGCCCAACTTTCACTCGGATGTTGGTCGTGCACTCGCACATATGTACACCAAGAGCGTGTGCATTAAAGTTTCTTCCCCCCCCCCCCCACCAATCACCTTAACTTTAAAACAAATATAAGTTATTGCCTTAAAATTCGTATCTAGGCATAGTAAAATGGTTATGCGCTATAAATAAGATTGGTTACAAAGCCGCATGGCGGCAAACAATGGAATTAATATTCCTAAAATCTGAAATGGCAAGAAAAGATTTAATAATAATAGTAATTCTAAAAAGTGCTTTGGGTCTAAAACTGATGGAACTAGTCTTAAAATGCACAAGTCTCTGCTAGAGAGTTCTTTAATCCGTGACAGACGGAGAAAATCCCCAAAAACTGGACTCACGGTAGTCCGGTTAATAAGGAGTCGAGCTCGTAATTGAAGGATTGAGCGATAGATGCTGGAGCCATCCAAAGACTGTCATGTAGATTAATGGTATCTGGTGCACGTAAAATCCGTTGTGTCCTCCATGTTTTGTAAATGTAATAGCCCCATATGGTGGCTTTTTCCGCATGTGGGTTTAACACTTCGGTTTCCTTTTGGAAAACAAGGAAAACTGATATGGAATTTCTTTGACAGAACCTGTTGACTGCATGTACCCGCTAGAGTCTGGTCCAGTCAAAGCCCAGTCTGGTTTGGGAATCTGGACATTCGTTTGAAAATCTGCCTCTCTGTAAATATGAATACTGAATGCTATACTCAGGGGTGGCGCCAATTAGGGGGCCGGTGGGGCACAGCCCCCCCCCCATCGGGGAGTCTGTGACCCCCCATCGGGGCATACTCCAAAATCCCTCGGGGGGGGGGGGGGAATACAAAATTTTCAGTTTTTCTACTTTTGGCAGCATTTTTCTTTCCTTGTACAAATTTGGAGCATTCCAGTTTTTCCATTCTGTATTAATAGAAGAAAGTATTGGATTCGTAAAAATTTTCAGCTTCCAGTTTTCCATGAATATATACATTTTGAGAGGTCCATAACACGTTTTGACCACGATATTTTTAGAAAATGTGGCACGATGATCTCCAAAACCACGAGGCGTACTAACAAATGGAATGGTACAAATATTAACAGTAATATTATTAACAGTATTGCAGTTTTTGATAAATACTTATATAATAAACTCTCTTTATGTAGTGCCTCCCTGTCGGGGAGGTGGTGTCCCCCCGTCGGGGAATTTCTGTTGCCACTACTGGCTATACTCTATAATGTGATTACTGGCATTTTTGCTTTAAATAGGATTAGATAGTACCATCTTTCATCACACGTCATTCTGTAAAGTAACTTTATATTGGCTGTTTTCTTTTGTTAAAATTTATACTCTATGGAAGATATACTACGTGCATACCTAACAAAACTAGAAATTCCATATGCAACTGTGATCTTTGTCAATGACGAATCTTTTGTCTCACATGGAATTAAAATGCTATTTCTGGCAAGAGAAGTGTTTAAAAGAAAGGAGACACATTACAGTGTTCAACAATAAGTATCATGAAGATCTCTTTTTAGTGTTTTTTACAAAGAGCTAATATGCATTTCGAAAATTTGGACTTTGCAAGACAGAAAATTGCTAATAAATAAGGTTTCATAAGCAAACAAACTAACAACAATAAAAAAAGATATTGTAGAGAAAAAAATCATTTTTTTACATTTTTTTTTCTGGTCAGTAGAACATGAAAAAATTTGTCTTAGACAATTTCGGGGGGGAGGGGGGGGGCTCGAGCCCCCAGAGCCCCCCCTCTGGATACGTCCCTGTTTCTAGCTCGCATAATTATTTTTTTCTCCTCCCCTCATTTTCTTATCTCCAACTAGTGGTCGGTGATCAGATGTTCTGCAGAATTCTTATGTCAATATTCATTTTAAACTTGGTTTGTTAGATTCTAGAAGTAGAACTGAAAGAGTTTAATATTTCCTACCCATGTAATTAATTTTTACTCCCCCCCCCCACACACACACGCACTCACGCAGCTCCATATAATGATCAGTGATTAATACTAGAAAGAATAAAGGGATAGAAGTGCTCAATATTTCTCACATACGCAATTATTTTTAAACTTCATTACTGAACTTGATAAATCTATTTATTTTTTCTCAATTAAATTAAATATTTATATTTAATATCTATTCCAAATGTTTAAACAAGGGAAAAAATGTAGACTAAATTTTTCATGTAGGAAATTTTTTTCTAAATCAATTTAAGAAAATTAATACTCAGTCTGTTTTATGCATATTAGAAACTGATAATTAACTACTGTAGTTTTTTTAAATATGTATGATTAATGTACATAAATAAAAATCATATTTTATATTTGTTTGATTTTTTTTTTTTTATTTTTTTTTGTTGACATGGAATTTTAATAAGGTTTTATGTGGATATAAAACTTATTGCAATAATATTAAAGAATTGTTTTGTGCTAATGAAAAAAAATCCTGAAATTTTTGATGTAGATAGAAAGCTATATATATATATATAGGTAGTTAATTTATTAAAAGTGACATTATCAATGTTCAATGAATTACCCAATCATATGTTAGCAAAAAAATTTCAGCTGATTTCTAATCTTAGCAATTGCATGTCTGTTAATATAATTAAATCTCTGATAATATGCCAAAAAAGATCCCCCCCCTTTCCCCCAGACTCAAAATAATTTTGTTTTCTTCTAATGCTAATCACATCTATTTTCCATATGTAAATGTCACACTAGGTGAAATTTATTAAATGAATCAAATTTTTTATTTCTCTTTCAATAAGACAAAGTAAATATTCTTGCAAAACACAAATTGTGTATGAGAAATAACATTATTTTGTTAGTGTGTCATTATTATAGCCTGCTGTTTTCTGTATCAAAATGAAATTAATACTTAACTACGAAAGTCTATATATTTTTCCTCATTACTCAAACTTTAAAATCTTCTTTCTAATACTATAGTTATTAATAGCATTTAAAAATTGAATTATATTCTACTGTAATTACCCTATATGTTTATAGAACTCACTCTTAAAATACTAATAAGAATAAAATCGCAAACACTCAAAGAAAATTCAAACGAGATCATATCTTCTCTCAAAAGTCGAATCATTTCACAATGATTTAATTTCTCAGCCAATTTTGTCTTTCTCCCACCTGCTTTCATTTCAGATATTGAAAATTTTAAGCTCGAGAAGTATGAAAGTTTTTAAAAAAATATTTATTTTCAAACAATTTTTTTTAAAAATTATTATTAAAATAATACAATAAAGGCCACTATTTCTTAATTTTCCGACCATATCATCTGTGTTTTATGCCTTTATATGTGTATAGATATATATTTTTAGTTCCCCATCATACTATAGGTATGGGGAACTTAGGTAATCGTGAAAATTTTAGTTCCCCATCATACTATAGGTATGGGGAACTTAGGTAATCGTGAAAATTTTTGACCTCGGTTTTTTGACTTTTTTACATGTTTTCAGGTGTGAGGAATCCGAAAGTGACAAAATTTGTATGGTGTCTGTCTGTAGGGTGTCTGTTAGTGGGTTAGTGTGTTAGTCCGTTAGTTTGTTAGTCTGTGTACATGATATCTCAAGAACAAATTGTCGCAGAGAGGTCAGATCAGTTTTAAAATATTACTTTCGACACTGGCAAGAACACTATTCATTTGCAACATTCGAATTAAAAAACTTCAGCAGTTATTTGAAATTTACGATTTTCTTAACATGGGAGAATATGACAAAAATTCACTTAAACGTGCATTAAATGGAAACTTTTTACTGTAAAAATATCAGACCAGTTTTAAAATATCAGTTTTGATGCCGGAATGAACATCAGTAACTATAAATATGCTACTTTGAAAATTTCGCAAGTTATTGGAAAAGTTACGAATTTCTTAACATGGCAGTATAGGGCAAAATTTCACATAAACGTCAATTTTGAGAGATATTTTCATCATAAAGATGTCAGACTACTTTTGAAATATTATTTAGGACACTGGCATGAATATTAATGACTATGAATTTTCCAATATAAAAATTTCGTAAGTTATTGGAAATTTACGAATTTCTTAACATGGCAGAATAGAGCAAAATTTCACATAAACGTGAATCTTGAGGGATATTTTCATCATAAAGATGTCAAACCACTTTCGAAATATTATTTAGGATACTGGCATGAATATCATAGACTATGATTTTTCCAATTTAAAAAATTCATAAGTTATTTGGAATTTACGATTTACTTAACATGTCAGAATACGGCAAAATTGAGCATAAACTTCCATTTTGAGGATCATAAATACATTAGACAACTTCAAAATTACATTTATGATATTTGTTTGAACATGATTGAATACAAATATTCTAATAGGAAAATTTCGTAATTTACGATTTTATCAACATTGCGAAATTGTAAATTTTTCATATAAATATGAATTTTGAGGATTATTGCATTGGAAATAGTAGCTTGAAAACTAAACAACGGATTGACCCTGATAAAATAAATTAATAGATTAGAATATGATAAATATATCGAAGTGAACAGTGGATAGCCTATTAGGCAGGGATTTCATTCTGTCACTGTATCAAGCTTTGGTCAAATTCATTTCTTTTAACATGATTATAAAATGTTTCGCACTAGAAATTTATGAGAACATAAATATGATGGGGAACTGAGCAGAATCCACCTATGCCAACTAGTTTAATTATGTGTGTGAATATCAGATATAATATCAACTTGCGAGTGGCCACTGAGTTAAACATATTCAGTGGCCACTGGCCACTTACAAAAATTGTAAGTCTTAACCTCTACCCGAAACTAAACAAAAATGTTTTAATCGACCCAAAAATCGACCAGAACCTGACCCGAAACCCGAATCTAAATGAAAATTAATAATTCATCTAAAAATCATGCAAAGCATTTTTTATTTATAAAATAAATTTTCATTGTCATACTGTTGGTAAATCATTTAAAAAAGAATTAAAAATATAATTACTAATACACTAAGTTAACCCTTTCAGCGTTAGCTGTTTTTTGGTATATCTGTTTAATCATTCATAAAATTAATACTATGCACAGTATAAATATGAGAATTGAATATTGTATACTACACATGTTTATTAATCTTATTTTCTTGAAAAAAGCAACATATATTTCAAAATTTAGCTATACTAGCCTTTTATTTTGACTATGCATGCCGGAAAAAGATGGGCTTAATACTTATAGGGTTAAAGATTTAAAAATCTGAACAGGAGATTAATAATAATTTTTAACTATTTATGTGTGTTGTGTGCTTCAAGTGTACAAAAAAAAAGGTTTCAAGCTTAGTATTTGTAGTTTTATTGTTTAATGCTTATTGTACACAATAATATTAAAATAATACAATATTATAATACAATATTATTCAACTAAACGTACACTAAACTCATCTAAATCTACATTCCTATAACTTCTTAAAAACACATGCAAGAGTAAAAATATTAATTATCAGTTTAAGTTCACAGTCTATTTCAAAAGGATGTGAGTAATCAAAATAGATAAATAACACATCTCTTTATTGTGGGCGAAGTAACCTGTTTTCAACAGCTTATAATCTAAGTAATAATAGTTTTTTTTTTTTTGCTTTAGTTGGATATGGATGTTTATTTTACTCTGATAATTTGGGTAAGTGTACATTCATCGTAGGTGTATAGAGCAAGCAAATTTCTGCTTTAAAAGATAAAATTTTTTTGAAAGATGTACTCAAGTCGACCTGATTCGTTGAAAACTAAACCCGACCCACAGTAAAAAAAAAAAAAAAAAACATTGAATTGACCCGCACAAAAAATAAATCAGTTAACGTGACCCGTGCAAGAAAAAATTTAGTCTACCCAACCCGAACTGTGAATCGGATCGAGTTTGGGTAAAATTGAGTTACCTGACCTGATGCATGACTCTACACCCCCCTGGTTAAAGCCCTGTTTTAAATATTATAATGTAATTTTTAAATATACAGTAATTACAACGTGTAGCCAATATAAAAATAAAATAGCAAAATAAGAAGCAAAAAAATTGATTGTTACTTATGATAAAGGAAAAATAAATTTCAAAAACTACTATTTTCTGACTAATTTATAATATATGAATATATTACAAATAAAATAAAATAATAATTAAAATATTGTATTTACTGGCATTAATGGTAATTTTGCCCATATTTCTAAAATTTTGATAACTGACAAAGCTTTTTTTTTTGTTTTGTTTTTACACATGGTCAAAAATTTATTCACTAGCAATAGATACTGTTTTAATTTTAATCTGTTGTACAACATTTTCCTTGTTCATTAGTTATGAATGTCATAAAATTACATGGTAATTTGACTTACATATGTGTTCTTCATCTTCCAATTTTTAGTAGTTTGCATAGAAGGTGAGTGCTAGAATTCTTTTGAAAAAATAATTGATTGCATAATTCATATAATATAGCCCCTGTGGCAGAATTTAGGCTACACAGCGACATTGTTGCAGAAAAGAAATTGTCATTTGCAGAAAGATTTGTACATAGCAATTAAAGATATTCTTAAATTTCAGTAGAAAATAGAAACTCTTGTTTTATAGTCAAGAATTCTTTAGCAGTCTAGTAATGATATTAATGTCTTTATCATTATATGTGTATATTATGTGTAAATTAAAAAATATGTCAATACTGTCTTGCATAAAAATATTCTGTCACCGGATAATAGCTTACCCATTATAGCATAAAGTATGAGAAAAGTGCTTATATTTTAACATGCATTAAAAGATTCTAAAAAACTAAATATTATTCATAATATGTCCTAATGGAGTGCTTTTTAAAAAAAAGTTTAGAATAGCTAGAAATTTTCATTTAAGAATTGTAAGTGTAGGAATGGAATGTTGATGCAATTAAGAAGTGCGTGAGTTCAAGATACAATTTTACAATACAAAAGGTGGTATGGACTCAATTTCTATGAGCGAGATGAAAATATTTTTTCTTCTGTTCTTGTCTTTTAAATCAGAAGCAAGCTACAACATTATCATTAAATTGTTTAGGGAAAACTGCAAAAGCAATAACAAAGAAATATGTTGAGCTTGTAAATTGACTTGAAGTAACAGCTGTAATTTTTTATTAGCTAGATAAAGTCATTGATTTGCATTTTATTATTTATAAATGTATTTTTGTTAAAAGTTTGACTGTTTAACATTGCTTGTGTAGATTATCAATAAGAAAATTCTAGTTATCCTTTTATAATAGCATGGCTTTAGTTATTAAATTAGTTTTAAAAAATCTTTCTATTATTTTAAAACTTAATTGTAGTTTAATCAAAATAATGTAATTTTTAGATATAGAAATCCATGGCCTTTGAGTCTATTAAGCTTTCGTGCCTGTGCATTTTCTTTTTCATTATCACGGAAGCCAGTTACCTCATTAAAAAGTGTCAGAAGCTTTGTAAAAGAAAATTACAACATTGATTGCATATGTATGTATATGTTTAGTATTTTTTTTATTTTTTTTTTTTATTTAAATGAAATATTTTTTTAAAATAAATATATATGTGATTTCTTTCTTTCTTTTTCTTTTTAAACATTTTATCAAATATATGAGATATGTAATAAAATATACCGTTTAAAATTTTCTTAAGTTTTAGTTATTATTTTTTTCTAACTGCCAATGCCAGGCGACTCTTGCCTGAGTTTAGTGTGTCTAGAGCAGTGGTGGCTCATGAATACGTTTTGGGGGTGCTGCAACAAAGCGTCTAGAAAAAGTGCATGGAATATAATTTTTATTTGTCTCATTGGCTGATTCGTTTATTGGGAGAACCAACGTAAATATGTTGACAGTTTAACATCCAATCAGAAGAACAAACTTTTCATTATAACGGACTGTTTTTAGTCACTAGCCTGCAGCCCTCCCAATACGTCATCCACCAACTGCCATTGGTCTAGAGTGATTGCTATGGGGAAATTTCTGTGCTCCCTGGAACAATGATTAGCCAACAGCCTCTAAACCTAATTTTCCTGCTACTATAGTCCATTTCCTCATCAGAGGCACTTCAAGGCCACAGAATTCAGAGAGGGGGATCACGTGAATGAGATCATGTGTTCAATTCCATCGAGTGAGATATCGTTGTTTCTTCAGTAACCTAGCAATGGACGGGGAAAGTGAAATCACAGTTCATCTGAACGTGGCTTTGAGGTGACTGCGTAAAGGAAATAGAGTATAACATATCCACTTGAGAGATGCAAGTGGGACTCTTTTCAGATTGAAGCCCATATTCTGATCCAGTTTTAAACTAAGACGTATGTGGGAATCTCACATTAGTTTCTAGGGCCAGCTCCTTCTATAGGCATCCAGTTCCTAGAGCTTAGTTTGGGACCATTTTAAAGGAGGTTTGAATCTGCAGCAAGCTTCAAAGTTTATTTGGGTTCTTCACAGCAATCAGATTTTGTATTTTCCTGGATATTCTCAAACCTTGGGGGCCTGGATTGTTTGAAATCTAGCTTCTATTATTTTTGTATTATTCGATGGCGTCTAATGGTCAGTAAATGATATTTAATTTTATAATTATTTTGAAACCAGTTAACAGTTTATTAATTATGGCATCTAGTGATTCGAAATTTTTCACCTGAAGATAGCAATTTAATTTATAAGGAATTTGTATCATGCATAAAAACTTTTATGAACTTTATTTGAATTTAAGAAAGGGTTTTATGTAATTTATAGAAAAAAAAAAAAAGTTTTACATTGCATTTATTTTGATAGAAAATAAAAATTATCACAGAATTATTCCTTTTACAGGGATAGAAAAATCTATTAAATTTTTATGTATTTATTTGTATTGTAGCAGAAAATATTAACTGGGATAGCTTAGATAGTGCATATGAAGTTAAATCTGGACAGCATAAAAACATTCCTGAATTTTGCCGCCGTCATGTAAAACCTAAGAAACAGCATGAAATTTTTCGTATGGGACAGGTATTTATTGTTGAACTAATTTTTATTAATTATATATTTTCTTTTGTTGTAACATTACTTATGTACAATTTTTGTATTTGATTTTGAAAATGCAATTTAAGCACAAAATTTATTGTACAATGATTCTTATACTAGCCTATTAGAGGAAACTGAGGCTAGTTGGCATAGATTTTGCTTTTCTATTTTTCTAAATTTGTTTGGCAATATTTATAGAAATTCTGGCGATTGCATAAGAAAGTTTCTCTTGGCTGTAAAACCAGGTATGAGCCATTAATTAAATAAGTGTTTAAACAACCCCAAAAATACTTTTCTTAAGAGCATGCAACTAAGCTAATAGCCCCGGGTGTGAGGCTAGTTGGCATAATGTAATATGGATAGAGATACTTAATCAGAACACAGCAATTTTCAAAGAAAAACATTTATTTTTAAAACATATTTTAATAATATTTCACCAGAAAGTTCTGTTTTTACATATGTAAACAAAATAGTGAATTCATGAACAAAAATACATTCAGCCTGATATTATAGTTATCTATTGTTATTCAAATAGAATTATATCAATGTTTGAAATGAACCATAAATGTAGGAGTTGGGAGCTTGCTTATTTGAACAGGTATGTTCAACTTTTGCTCAATTTTACTTCAGTTGTACAAAATTGAATAATTCTTGTTCGGCCATCTCCATTTTTTTTTTTCCTTTTTGACTATGATGGAAATATGAATCTTGTTGCTATTGGTTTTGTCAACTTTTTTAAGGTACAGAAGAGATTGGTGTTTGACCAAAACAGTTATTCATTTCATATTCATGATGGTGAAGAGACCATTAATTTTATGGATGATTCATTGTTGGTCTCGTTTTAAATGACACTTTCAGCATCCTTTTGAAGGTCTTCGGGGTTTGTAGGTACTTTTGAAAAAAACTAATGATCATTGTCTTGGCATCACTCTCATCATTGTCTTGCCAATGCCAGGAGGCTGAGGTTGAAATTTCTTCATCTTGATGAGGTTCTTCAGCTTCTGAAGTATCATTAAGGAAAGCCAAGCTATGTCATAATTATGTTATAATTATGCTAACTAGTCCCATTCTAACTATGCCAACTAGCCCTGTAGAGATACTCAACATACAATGGATACTACAGGATCCTAAACATCATTGAAAACATATCATGATACAACATGCATGCAGTATCAGTTACCTATCCTTTCAAAAACTTCCAAAATCACTGATTCAATTTGATCTACAGATTTACCATGCCAAAACAATATACGAGGAAAAATTTACTTACCAGTCAGAAAAATGATGAAACCAAGATTTTGTCTTCATGGTGCTTCAAAACAGATTGAATTTACGATGGATGGTGCACCTATACATACTCCCCACAAGTAAAATGACAGCGCTCTAGCTCCACTGTGGGAGGAAATAGAAGCTCAGTGCCACCTAGCCCCTTATGCCAGTAAACCCTAGTCAAACCCTAGTCTTCCCTATACAATGTCATCAAGTAAGAATTTTTTGGCCAGATATTTAGCTTATATTTGCTTTATATGACCCAGGTGCTTTCTTATAACTTTAAGTTTATTCTGGTTAGATTTACTTGCATGTTTAAAGATTATAATGTGTAAATGTTTTTCTATCACCTGTCTTGTTTTAAATACATCGTAAAACAAGTGATGCATCTCTTTCAGCTAATAAAAAAAAAAAAAAAAGGATAACTAATTTTCAATTAAAATTTAATAATTCTTAAACAACATCCATTGCAAAGCATTAAGCTTATATTTTTATTATTCTGTCTACCTTATCTGAATTTTTTAGTTAATTTCTTTACAGGTTGATGGCTGTGGAAATTTTTTTGAAGTTTTGGTTTATTACATTTTAAAATGTTGTTTAAAGTTACATAATTATATCTACTAACATTACAAAAAGCACTGTTTGAAAAAATCAAGAGTTTTTTGAAATATTAGAAACTGAGAAAATATTTATGCATGTAGAATAATTAATATGAAATAAGACATATAAAGAAAATGTTATGTGATAGGAAACTTAAGCTTATAATATAGTTACATGTCCTATAGATTGTCATTGAAATGCATCTTTGGTTTTACTATAACTGTATGTAGATCAATTATTTGGTAACACCAAATCAACCATTTAACATATTTGTGAAAAATACAATACAATAAAAATAATTTCTTTAATGAAATGCACTATGTTTTAGTAGATTTAATTTTTCTTCATAAGATAGACCTGTTTACCACTATGGAAGCATAAGCAACACTGATAAGAAATGTAATATACACAGATAATACAGATAGATGGGAGAAAAGTTCTCACTTGAAACATGGCGATCTTTTCAAATCTTTCAACACTGTATAATTAGATGCACATGAGTAAATACTGAAAACATCAATGTCAAAATTTAGTTTACATAATTAAATTTACGGAATTGTATTATGATGGTTCATGAATTTCAAAAGATTAAGATTTTCATTAAGATTTAAAATGATTTTGTAAAATATGAAATTTGTTTAATTTTATGTATTTACATATAAGGGCACAAAATATATATGTATATTAAACAGTTACCCCTTTACCTCACTTCTATTGATTATGGAAAAGTATTTGAGTGTGTCCATATTTATGCAATAGCAAAATCTTTGAAGAACTCAAATATAATAAAAATTACATCAATATTATAATTGTTTTTAAGAGTTTACAAAAGCAATGATTGCTTAGAAAAAAAGAAAAGCAAAGATCAAGCTTGAAAAGAAATTTAGCAGCAATTTGTAAAGAATGTTTTTCTGATAGGTTATATTTTCTTTAAATTTATAAAAGTTATTAAGCTTTAAATATAGCAAAATTTAAAAATCTAAACTACTTTAATAAATAATATGTATACCTAGTGAACTCTCATTAAGACAGTCAAATATGCAAGTGAGTTTTGTCCACTATTAAGCTAAGTCTATTATAACTGGAGATCATAAATCTAAAGTCTTAATTGACAGTAAAATGTGCATGTTATTCACTCATACACAGTAATATGAATAAAAGTTTGTTTTCTTAACAATAAATGCTGTTATAAAAACAATTTATTTTATTTTTATTTATATATATTTTTTTCACTTCTAGTTTACATTGCAACATATAGTTTATAATATTACTTGTATTTATATACAATTTCATGTAGATCATGAAGAGAAAAGTATGGCATGTACATACTAGCTATTAGATTATCCAAAAAAGAAGTTATCTCCATTTTTTTTTTTTTTTTTTTTCCAAGTTAACTGATCTTCTTTTGATATTCAGTGATCGATTTTCAAGGCCATTTTGATAGAATACATACCATTTTATCAGTTGACATTTTATTCTATTAAGCAATAATTTTTTTTTTTTTTTTTAAATACACATCCAGGTCTCAAAATTTTTTAATCATTTACTCTCAAAAATACAGAATGTATAAATGCTACATATGATTTTTTAATTTGGTGTTATATCTTTTTCCAATAGATGGCAGCACCTAACAGTTTTTCTGAATTTTTAATATGAGTGATTTCTATTAAAGTTTTAAATACCTAATTTATCTTTAAACTTATTTTTCAATTTGTTTTATGAAATTTTCTAGTTTATAATTTTATATTTTTACATATGAATTTTTTAGAAGAAGTAAAATCGGTAGGCATCTCAAAATTGTTAAAAAAATATTTTTTCTTACTTTTGAATATTATTAGTTTTTTATTCTGCCAATAGATGGCTGCAGCAGTCATTTTCATTAGTAATTTTGACTGGCGAACTGAAAATTAAAAAAGAAAAAAAAAATGAAAATGATGTTGAAATGTCCGATAAGGTTTATTTTTAATAAGCTGTATCTAATATTTCAACTAAATTCACCTAATTAGTTATATATAAAAAAAATGGAAAAAAAAAAAAAAAAAAAAAAAAGCTGTTGATGATGATTAATGCTACGGAAAATATCTGGTTTTGCCCTAACAGCACATCTTCTCCAAATGACATCCTCAGGATGTATTATGGACAAGTGTGTTGTTAGGGTGTGGTAATTCCGTTTTTTTGGAGTCCTGTTTTTCAGCTTTGTACTGTGTATGTATATATATATATGCATGTCTGTTGGAACAGTAGGTGGTATGAGCTTTAGAGGGACTACCTTAGAAATGAACAATTAGCTTAATTATAGCCACTGAGGTCCTTTCACTTTTTTCCCAAATCCTTAAGAGTACAGTAGTTGTGCCACTGTGGGCCATTGGGATAATCTTATCTTGCTTAGCATTTCCATTGTTCTCTTGGTATATGTCCAATATCTCAAGATACTTTATTCTCCTTACACAGTGAGTCTTGGTGTGCCAGTAACCTAAATAAACAGGTTATTTGTGTATATGTCTTTTGGAAGAGTGGATAGATTAAAACTTTACAGGGCTGCTTCCTATAATGGACATTAATCTCAGCTATCACTGAGGTCTTTACCCCTTTTCTCTAAATGCTTGAGGAATTAGTGGTTGGTGTTGGGGTAGAGTACCCATGTTTTCCAGCCCTAACTGGTTCTTTTGTTGTCTTCATGGTTTATGTTCAATATAACAAAATTCAATATTCTAATAGCATAATGAGATGTGATGATTCTGTTACTGAAAAAAAAAAAAAGCACTTTATGAGTACATGTCTCTTGGAACAGGGCATGAAATGAAGCTTTACAGAGTATCCTTCTATGATAGGTGATAATCTTAGCTGCAAATGAGATTCTTTGCCTTCCCTTCTCCAAGTATTTTGAAGGCATAGTGGTTGGTACTACCATATGTATTCCTGTCCTGCTCAGCACATCCATTATTTTTTTGGTGCTTATTCCAATACAGAGAGATAGGATTCGCTTTGTACAATAAGTCATGGTGTAGATGTAACCTAATGAACAGGCTATATATGCACATGTCTCTTGGAGCAGTGGATGATTTGAAGCTTTATATGTCCGCCACAATTGATGGGTGATAAGCGTAGTTATCACTAAGGTTCTTTATTCATTTTCTTAAGCGGAAGAGCACAGTGGGCAGCATCACTGGGAGGCGCCATTGTCTCCTTGGTGTACTGCTAATATGCCAAGATACAGGATACTCCTTGGATGATTAGTTTTGAAATAGCTGTAACCTTAATAAACATGCTAGATGTATACATGTTACTTAGAACAGTGCTTAGATTGTAGCTTTATAGGGCTGCCTAATGTGACTGGAAATAAGCTTACCACTGAGATCCATTCCCAAAACCCCAAATCCTTAAAAATACAATGGACAGTGCCACAGTGGGGCACTGAGATATTGTTTTTTAGCTAAATATGTACATGTCTTGGAAGAGTAGAGGATTAAAGCTTATAGTGCCTTCTATAACGGACAATAATTTTAGATACCACGATCTTACCCTTTCTTTTCTAAACCCTTGAGGAAACTGTGGTTGGTGCTGTGATAAAGCACCTATATTTTCCAGTCCTGCTTGGTACTTTCATTGTTATCTTCATGTATGTCCAAGATATCAAGATACAGGATTCTCTTTGGATAATGAGTTGTGGTATGTCTGTACTTGAAAAAAGAGTCTAAGTAACACATGGAACAGTGGATTTGCTGAAGATTTACATGGCTGTCTTGGATAATGGGTGATAAGTTTAGCAACTATTGAGGTCCTTTCTAATTTTTTCTGATACCGTTAAAAGCACAGTGGTTGATATCACAGTAGGGCACTGGGATAGTCCTGTCCTGTTTGGTACTTCCATTACCTCCTAAAAGCACAGTGGTCAATGCCACAGAAGGAGGTCCTTTTCCTTTTTTACTTTCTTCTATATGTAATATAGAGAAAGTATTGGATTCGCGAAAATTTTCGACCTCCGTTTTTTGACGGATCTACACGTTTTGGGATGTCCTGAACACGAATTGATAGTTTTTAGAAAATGTCTGTCTGTGTGTCTGTCTGTCTGTCTGTCTGTGTGTCTGTCTGTCTGTCTGTATCATTTTTTTGTGGACGCTGTATCTCACGAACATATGAATGAAATTTAACCAAACTTGGTATTTAGTTGCACCCTGACATGAACTGGTGCCCATTAGATTTGGGGATCAATAGCTCAACAGGTGGCGCTGTAATCGCATTTTATGCAAATTTTTAACATGGCAGCATAGGACAAAATTCCGTATAAATGGGCATAATGAGAGTTATTTTAAACTTGTGATTGTAAAATGAATTTGAATTATTGATGATAGTAGTAGTTAACTAGGAAAAAAAAATTGTGCATGGGGGGGCATCGGTTCCCCCCCTGGGGGGGGAAGTACCCCCCCGGGGGGGTTAAATTTTGAAGATGGGTATCATTCGAAAGATCTCGTCAATACCTTTAAAACGAATGGTTGAACCATAAATCTGTGATAATTTAAAACAAAGTTATCGATTTTTTTTACTTTTAACAAAAAAAAACTTAGAAAAATAATCGTATTTTTTTTTTTTTTTTTTTTTTTTTAACGAAATTTTACCAAACTTGGTATTTAGTTGGTCCCCGACATAAACTGTTGCTGATTATATTTGGGGATCAATAGCTCAACAGGTGGCGCTGTGATAGCATTTTATCTAAATTTTTAACATGGCAGCATAGGACAAAAATTCGTATAAATGTGCATAATAAGAGTTATTTTACACTTGTGTTTGTAAAATTAATATGAATTATTGATAATAGTAGTACGTAACTAGGAAAAAAATTTTGTGCATGGGGGGGCATCGCTTCCCCCCCTGGGGGGGAAGTACCCCCCGGGGGGGGTAAATTTTGAAGATGGGTATCATTCGAAAGGTCTCGTCAATACCTTTAAAACGAATGGTTGAACTTTAAATCTGTGATAATTTAAAACAAAGTTATCGATTTTTTTTACTTTTAACCAAAAAAAAAAAAAAAAAAAAAAACCTTAGAAAAAAATTCTATTTTTTTTTTTTTTTTTTTTTTTTAATATTGTTAGTGATTGAATATGTATTAATTTTCACAAAAAAAAAAAAAAAAAAAAAAAAAAAAAAGGAAAAAAAAAATCTTTTTTTTTTTTTTTAAATATTGTTACTGATTGAATATGTATAGGAAAATATAGAAGAAAGTCTTGTGGTGGCCACAACATACTAGTTCCTAAACCCTTGAAGAGACTGTAATTTGTATTATAGTAGGACACTAGGATATTCCCATCCTGCTTATTACTTCCATTGTCTACTTGGTTTAGGTCTAATATAGATAGATACTGGATACAGGATTCTCCTTGGACAATGAGTTGTATTTTGTCTGAATCACTGATGTCATTTCTATTTTTTCCCAAGCATTGACACATCCATTGACGCCTTGTTGTATACCCAATACAGAGTAATATGAGATTTTCTTTTGACAATGAGTCATTGTGTTGTTGTAACCTGAATAAAAAGGCTATATTTGTACATGTCTCTTAGAACAGTGGGTGGTTTGAAACTTTATTAGGGCTGCCTTGTATGATAAATGATAAGCTTATTTATCACTGTGGTTATTACTCCTTTTTAAAAACAAATTGGTACAGTGATCTATGCTGCAGTTTGATACTACTATAGTCTCGTCCCACTTGTTTTTTGCATTGTTCTGTTGATGTATATTCATTATACAAAGATATAGGAAATCCTTTGGACAATGAGTTGTAGTGAGGCTGTAACCTGAATAAACAAGCTCAATGTGTACATGTCTTGAAACAGTGGTTGGTATTGGTATTACAGGACTGCTGGGGATGACTGGCAGTAAGATTACAGGGTGCAAGAGCTACTCCAAAATATATTTTTTATACAAATTTTCTTCAAGTTGTGCCTAAACTAGTTTTTTTTAATCAAATAAAATCATCTACTGTGATTCATGATTCATTTATCTGTTTTCGGTCCGTGTCAGTAGACTACAGATTGTTTTTATTATTTTATTTTCATTCTTATCTTTCTTAGTATATGTGTCAGACAGATATTAAAGTCAGAAAATTAAGTAGTTTGGATAAAAGTTTTAAGTGGTAAATTGGTCGGTTTAAGAAAGGATTTCATATAGTAGATTTTAAAGGTATTTTGTGAATTTGAAACAAAGTTCCAGTTTCTATTAAAGTTTTGTGGAAATGTTGCATTTCAGCAGTGGCGCACCCATGGAGGGGGCTTAGGGGGCTCAAGCCCCCTCCAGAACCAGCTGACATGGTAAAAAATTTTAGACATGCATGAAAAAAATATTATTCAAACACAGATATTGTAAGCAAAAATAAAGTTCATAAATTATACATTAAATATTAGGAATTTTTGAAATCCTTACTGTCAAACACAAAAACAATGAACTAGTTCTTTGTTTTTTAGTTGAAAACTTTCCATTGCAGTTTTTAGGAAAGGGTTTGTAAGGTCCTGAAGCATATACTGTTATCATGAAATCGAGGAAGTATCTAAAAAGTCAGGCAGAAGAAGCAATCTGATGTGGAAGTATGCAGGGATGTATTTGTAAAAAAAAATGGGATACCAGGCACATACAATTTTGTATTTTAATTTATGAGTTATAAATACTTTGCATCGTTGTGAAAGTTTGTTTTGTCTTTGGGCAAAATTTATACATTCGTAACAGCAAAAGAAAATTCTTGTTAATATAAAATGAAAATTAGCCCAGCTCGTAGTCGTTCCTCTAAAACAATATTTTAAACTGAAAATGAAATCTGCATATCCGTGTTAAACCCTGTAAATGCCACTAGCACTTATACATGCTGCAAAATTTCCAATCAATTGCTGAAGATAAAATTTTATTAATTTAATCACAAATACGTAGAATTATTTCTCTAAAAATATAACAATTTAGAGGAATGGCAAAAGGCACAGTTTACTCTTCAAAATAGGAAAATACCCCGATAACAATAAGTTATTTTACAAATGATTGGAAGGGTGCGGTCACTTAATTTTTTCTATGACGGTACGTAGAATATACAAAAGGGTCCATGCACAGTTTTCATTTTTGCCTCTGTTCTCAATGAAATCTAAGCTCCATTTTTAGATAATGCAATTTTTTCCTGTTATAAAAATTCAAATTCCATATATATATAAATATTATACTGGAATACAATATCCTGTAATGATATTTCTCAGAAAGGTAACGCTTGAAATATTTGCTAACTAAACAAAATAAAATTCTAAGTAATATATTACATATTAGAATTAATGTTTTAGTATATTAAGAGGTTCTGCGCCCTGCTTGCTCTGTTAACTACACCTACAAAGACTACGTCCGACTTGTTTCTGTTAACCGAACCCAAAAGAAACATCGCCCCCATACTCCAGATAATTAAATAAAAATAGCCTTGTAAAAATTTACGCTGAAATTTTGTTATAATTCCTACATATCACAACTGTATCTTTTATTTGGCTATAATTATTATAATTTCTTAGTTACTTACGAGTTACTGCATGTTCATATAAAGCATTGCAAAAGAGTATTAAATTTGATCAAATTTTATTTTCAATGAAAATATGGGGGGAGATGGAGGGCATTTCATTTCGGGGGAATTTTATGTTCACCAGCTTGTTATATTGTACCTACACATTTTTTTATCATAGATGAATCTACAACTTTATGTTTGAAAGCTTAATGCCAATCCCAACTAACCGAACTACTGTAATTTGGCATGTTTATATACTGATATAAATTCCTCAATTGCACTCTTCAACTTAAATTCGGTTTCATTCCTTTATTTATTTCAAAAGAAATATTTAAAGCGGATTCTTTACTATATGTACAGTCAGCAGCAAAAGTATCTGAACACTAGCCTATAATTCCGAATTCCAATATAAAAAAAGTACACTTAATGCTGTTTTGTTTAATAAATCCTTGTCGAACAATGTTCTTAGACTGTCTAAGAACATGACTCGACATGGATTTATTCAAAAAAGCAGTATTAAGTGTACTTTTTTAGACAGGAATTATTGCTAGTGCTTGGATACTTTTGCTGCTGACTGTAGGTGTATGTACATGCCCATGCCCATAAACCTATTACTACACTACAGGGCCCAATTATTCTTCAGCCCCCTCCAGGCAGAAATTCTGGGTGCGCCACTGCATTTCAGAATAGTAGATGAAGTGGAAAATGCTAAATTGATTCTCTAGTACAAAGTAACAAATGATTTAAAATAACTGTTAGGGAGGAGAACTATTTTCTAAGTTTCAATAATATATTTTACTAGAGTTTGTTTTATCTTTTAATCTATAGCTTAAACAGATAGTATGAATCAGGTTTAGTGTATCAGAGCTAGTAGTGGAACTTCACACTAGTACCTAACTAATATACCCCCCCCCCCCCTTTTAAGTCACATACTCTGTAGAAACATTATTACTTCACAACTATTTTGTTTAGCAAATCACAGATAAAAAACTGATAAAAGTTAATTTCAATAAATATTATTATTTATTTTAGTATGTTTATAGCATTACATTTGTTAATATATGAAAGATGTACTTCTTAAATTGAATCAATATTAGCAGTAATTTAGTTACAAAATATAGGAATTTTTAATAAGAGTTTGAAAAGGTGTAAGAAAATATTTAATAGTATATTTTTTAAGACAATTAAATGGAAAAGCAAGATAATATTTTAGTTTATTTATGCATTACCAATTTATCACTACAAAGTATTTTTATAGTATTTTTTTCTTTTTTGACAATTTTATAATTAAATAGAGCTTTTTATTTTGGAAAATGTCTGTATTTTCTAGAATTTTTTTTTTTTTTTTTTTTTTAACATTTTTTCCACTGCTGGCAACTATGTTGTAAAAAATCTCAATATGTTATTTACAAAAAACTTTGTTTTAGTTAGCAAGAGTTTCATATTATTTAAACTTCATCCTGATCTAAAATGAGTGTAAAGTCTTTTTCTCCTGTTAAACATTCTAGCACCTGTAATAAAATATATATATATATATATATATATATATATATATATATATATATATATATATTTCTGCATTATCTATAAAATAGATAAGCAATGCATATAATAGTTTAAAATAATTGTCTATGATATGTTTAAATTGATATTTTAATACTTTTATAGTATTGTCTTAAAATGGTTTACTTTAATCAAGGAATTTAAATATTTTATCTCCTCAAAATTAAATTTGTTTTTCTTATCTCTCTAATTATAATCTGTATAGTTCCTAAAGGATAGTATTATGAAATTACTTTATATCATATTAAGGGGATAATGAAATAATTGAATTTTAGAATCTAAAATTTTTTGAACTAAATACCTTAAGAAATCAAATAATATTTTGCTAATTCATTTTATACACTTTATAAATGCTGCAGAAATGGGTCGCCTGGCAAACTACTTTAAACTACTCCACCTATCTTAAGCCATGATGGCCTTTGCTCTGTTTCCTTCAAGTTATTATTATTGTTTTCTATTATACTTTTCTCATATTTTGTATATATGATCTCATTTAATGTTTCAGAAACAACTCATATTAATTTTTTCATCTTTTGTCTTATCGTGTAAGGCTTTATTTCCCTATATGGTTGTTTGTTCATTAATTCAAACATTCCTTTATGGTGGTTGATCATTGTAATGATGAATTTTATATATATATATATATATGTATCATCTGAAAACTGTGTAACAAGGACAATATCTAACAAATAAAACAGAAATAACATAAATGAAGATTAATCTAGATAATAGGAGAAATATTTTGAAATACATTCCCTCTTACAACATTGTTTTCAAGGGCAAATTATTGAAAGAAGGAAAAAATACTAAGATGTTTCTGATGATAACAATGGATTAAAAATCTAAAATATTTCTATTAATTTATTTGACATCTTAGTCAAATCAACGATGAGAGCCAAACAAAAATAATTATTAATAAATAAGTAAAGAGACATCATGAAATTACACATTTTTATTATTATTATTATTATTTTAAATGCATTTTGATACTGTTAAGAATTTTTTTGACATGATAGTAAAAACCACCATTAAAACTGGTAAATTTCATTTTGCATAAAAAAACTTGTGAACCTGGATAATTAAATCCAGAGATACTAAATTTTTATATCTTTACCAATTATTGAAACTTTTTACAACTATCTTAGAATATACTTTGAAAGATATGGATTGGGAATTTAAGAAATTTAGTGCAGGTGAGGAACATCTGTATCATATTTCGTTTGCTGAAATGATATAATTTTTTAACAATTGCTCTGAAGAATCAGAAGCAATCTAACAAGAAATGGCATGAGCTAGCATTGAAGTAGAAATAAAAGTTGACCCAAAAAAGTATATGGTATTATTTAATTCATTATGCAGTTAAATGGTTGTTTCCAGCAACTTTGAAATACAAAAAGTGCAGAATTATGTATACCATGAACAAGAAATAAAATTAGACTACTGTATCATGAATGAAGTCAATCAATTTAAAACAGAGATAGAACATTTTTCGGAAGAAAAATAAAGGAAGAGGTGTAACAACTGTAAACAATACAATAAAATATGAAATTATGTATGCTAAACATAACAAAATGAGATAGAACAGACAGTCTGGATCATAAGTTATATGAATGTTTTAGAAAGAATAAAGTAGTTTTGAAGACAGGAAAACAGATAGGAGAATAACAATGTATAGTGATATCTTATATAGTGATATATCTTGTATATCACTTATATCTTGTATAGTGATATCTTAAAAATGTGAAACAACAGTTATGTCAATCTCGGATAAAATGTAAACACAAAATTAAAAGAAGAGCTGTAATTAATTGGATGATGGAAACATTCAATAGGGAACAGTGGAAAGAATCTTGGTAAGACCTACATCCTGCAATAGATTAAAAAAGTGATTGCTCTAGATGATATGTTTAAATCTATAAAGTGCCCTTCATTCTTAAAAAAATTCTTGTAATTTCTTTTTATTATATTTATGGATATTTTATAAATTATAGCTTACAGCAGCTGTTTTGGAAACATTTTCTATTAACCATGCAATTGATATTGGATCAGGTCAAGGTCATTTATCAAGATTTCTAGCTCTTTGTTACAAAATGAATGTTGCGACTATCGAAGCTGAAGAAGTACATCTATCTTCTGCTGTAAATTTTGATAAACAGGTTTGAATAAAACTATATCTGTTATTACAAAAACAAAATAAATAAATATAATCTAATTTTAAAAAAAAATGTTTTTTTTTTTTTTTTTTTTTTTTTTTTCCTCTTTAGAAAGCAAGTAATAAAAATAACAGTAAAATAAAAATAAGTAAATATAATAAAACCAATATTGCTTAACCCCTTAATGTGCGCTGTCCTCGCTGCGAGGACGCAAAATTTAAGATCCAGCTGCAAAAATTCATCCCGGAAATTTTTTAGCAAAATTTACGTTTCTAGCATAGCAGAAAAGGCCGTTTTTTTTAACCTTAAAATTTAAAATTTCTTTTAGTTTAATTTAGTTCATGAATTCCGGTGGCAGTATAATTTAAATGATCCAAATTAAAAGTGCATAACATGTTAAATATTTTTGTGCAACTAAGTATTTATAAGTAATGAGAGGGGAGAACAGTTTAATTTTTAAAATGTTTGTATTAGAAACATAGATTAAGAAATTTTATACTTATTTTAATAAAAGTTGTTAATTTTTTTCATTTTCTGTACTGCAGTATAAGGGGGTAAACAGAGCATTACATTTGATTTATATTATAATCAAACAACAATACCACTAATCTTACAAAAAGAGAATAGAGAATTATAATTAATAATCAAAGTTTAATTTAAACTGATACATTTAGCAATAATAGACACTCAGTTAAATTATATGGCAATTTTACTTAACTAAAAGTATCTTAATAGTAGTTTCATTAAGTTTAACCATTTGGCTGCTGCTGACGGATATATTCGGTCACTGAACTATTCTTTTTTTTTTATTTTTGCTGCAATATACTTATAATTTGAAATTATGTAATTAGGAATTTTCAGCTTGTTTTTTAAAGTTTGAAAGTCTTAAATTGTAGTCATAAGATTAAATGTTGAAATAAACATTATTTTAGTACATTAAAAAACTGTGCAGTGAAAATAAAAAAAATACATTTTTTCTCTTTTCAAAGGCAGTCAAAAAGTTAAGCTTCATTATTTATTTCATAAATAAAAATTAATACACACTAGACAATGTTTTATAAAGTATAATCAGTTATAAAAATCTGCCAATCTGTTTCAAAATTAAGTGTTATTATTATTTGGCATAAATTGTAAAGCAATTATGAAGAATTTAACAGTCACAAATTTATTAATTTTAAATTAAATTTATTTGTAAATAGTTAAAATTTAAATAACATACCAGAATAAGTACTATTTTTATCCAAATAATATGTACAATACACTGTGTAGACAAAATTATTTTGACACTTTCAATTTTTTTTTTAAAATATCTGACATTAAACACTTGATGAACACTTGATGAATTCTCTTGAAACTTTAGAGGTGAGAGTATCCACATATATTTCAAGGAATTTGTCCTGAAAGCTAAAAGACAGCCAGTAACAAATTAATAAGAACAGTCTTGCTTTTGCCTCCAAGGCAGTAGCACATGTTTTTTATACCTGAATAATAAAAGCCTTGTCCTTTCGAAACCAGTTGTGCTGTGTTTAATATTATGGTGTGTGAAAAACTATAATGTTTAGGATCACCGTCTAAAAAATAATGCTTAAAATGTGTTGTAACTGTAACATATAATTATGATGATTCTTTTAATTATCTATATTTATTTATATGAGAAGAATATTGGTATTCACAGAGATGAAAGATTTCTATAACAAAATTGAAAGTTGTTTTGCACATTTTGTTGTTTAAAAATGCAGGGTTTTATAACCAATGTGATGCCATTTTTAAAACTTGGCATACTATACTAGAGACAATATAATGCAACTGGAATATAAAAATATTTATATGATAAAATATGAGCATTTTTACTAAGTAATGCTTAACTGTGTATGTGGAAGTATTAAAAAAAAAAAAAAAAAATCTTTTGCATAATTTATTGGCCAAGTATAATCTTATGAAAAATCCAAGAAAATATTGTGAAAATTAAAAGATATCATCACCAGAATGAGTTAGATTTCAAGTATTCTGAGTTTCATCCAAATTTTAATTTTGAATATGTATACTTCATTACCATTGATTCAAAATAAAAATTTGGATAAAAAACCCCTTATTGACTTGCCTTTTTTTTTAGAGTACTTGAAATTCAGCTCATTTTATAAATGATATCTTTGTAAATTTTCATGATATTTCTTTGGATTTTTTTAGAAATATAACTATATATTCAGCTAATAAATATGACAAACAAAATTTTAGTAAAACTGCTCTAATTTAATCATATATTTAATATTTTTATATTCTGATTATCTCTATTGTAGTATGTTAAATTTTCTAAAAATGACAGTGCATTAGTTTGAAAATCATGCATTTTATAAACAACAAATATAAAAAAAAAAATTCAATGTTGTTCAAAAAAGCTTTATATTTCTATGAATATATGTACTGTTCTCTATTATAGATAATTAAAAGAAGCATTATAATCATATGCTATAGCTACAACATATTTCAAGCATTATATTTCAGAATGGTGACCCCAAATATTACTGTTACCCTGTAATTTTTTTTTTTACTGGTTCTCTTTCAGACTTTAGGACAAAACCTTCACTGAAATAAATGAGAGATAACCTGTCCTTTACATCCTTGAAGAGCCATTAAATATTTTTTTTTAGTATTTGACAAAATGTCTAATTTCAACAGTGTCCAAATTCCAAATACTTTATCAAATACATATAGTATATATACTGGCTGATTTAAAATAGATGTCACAGCAATTATCGCTACAAAAAATGCCATATCTGAAATCTACTTTTGATTTGCACCAATTTTGTAATTGGAAGTGTATGTTTCTATGACTGTTAGTTTAAGAGATAATCACTGTAACATCTATTTTGAATCACCCAGTACATTTGAAATAATATTTATTAACCTTTTGAAAGGGGCTCTTACGAAATCCTATGGTGAAGCGTAACAGATGCTGTAACAGCCCCTTTCAAAAGGTTAAAACAATGTAATTAGTACATAACAAAAAATGAATTTTCCAATTTCAAAAAATGATTCTGCTGCAGACTTGTGACTTCATGCTAGGTTTAAATCTGATTTAATTCACTAACACATCTTCAGTGTCATGACGATAAATTGATCAAATTAGGCACTAATTATTTTCAAGATAAAAATATCAAAAATAAAATTAAAGTACAGTGAAGCACTATTTATACATCTAATTTATACATATTTTATATTGATTTATTGTAGTCTCTATTCATTTCAATTCTCTTTTATATAAAATCCTTTCATTTATCTAACATAAATATCAGTTATACATTGTTTCTGTCATACATTTTCTGGGTATATGACACTTTGGTTCCGAGGAAATTTTGGTCCCGATATCAGGAATAATCAAACAAAGTATTACAGAAAAAAACAGCAAAATTCTTTTTACATATTTCGAATTCTTGTCATTTGACTTGAAAACAAGGGGGTAGGAAAAGTCAAAATTATTATCATTATTATTATTTTGCAACAGAAAGTTGTAGTAACAAATAAAACTGAAAAAATGTCTAAAAATTTGAGATTTCGATTTTTTCTTTGTACGATAAAGGAAAAAGGACATCAAATACATGAGGGAACTTTGGGCAAAAGAGAACTTAGACGATTTTTACAATTGGAGAGTTAAATATCTACAATCTTTGTTGAAAATGGTGTAACTATAGGACCTGTTGAACAGAAAATTTATTATTTTGGAGTGCATTGTTAATTTATCAAAGTCCTGAAAATTTTAGTTTAAATAAAATATAAGGTTTTAAAAATAAAACACTGTAATGCAGCTCTTAAATATCACATTCAAATTTAGTGTGTTTGAAATCGATGCTTTATCCAAGCATTCTCTAAATGTTAAAGTTTAATAATAAAAGAAGATACGAGGAACCTAAATAATGATCTCGGGATTTAATTTATACAGATCTGCTAAACTTGAGTCGTTTTCTTCTCTGTCAATCGGGATACATTTGTCAAACACAGAAAATAGTTATACATCACACAGAATTGTAAAAGCATTTTTCCTACCTTATAATCCCTTACAATATTGTTTAAGAAAATTTCGATTAGTAGCCCCCCCCCCCCCTTTCTTTTTTTTTTTTCCAAATGTGCTGAAACAAAAAGTGAAATTTCTTTTAATTGTCTATTGGAGAAACAGGTGTGAAACGAATCCAAAAGTGCTTCAGAGATTTCAATGTGGGCATTGTTTTTAGTCACAGAGTCATATCAGACAGATATATTTATTTATTATTATTATTTTTAAACATAAGATTAACATAAAAAGATAAAATATTGTGCATCAACATTTTCCAAACTTTGATGCTTGCAATGTGTACAGTTGATTAAATATTGGACTACTTACATTTTTTCATTTTTAAAATAAAATCGTTGTAATTGAAAGAAAAGTAATTTATGTACATATATACATGATTAACATAATTAAATATCACGGACAAACAAACATGCATTTTTTTTATCATTATTAATATAACACAAATTTTGAAATAAATTCCTCTTAGATTAATGATAAAAATTAAATACAATCAAATTGAATGAAACGTCTCTCTCTCTCTCACACACACATATATATGAATAAATTCATACGTAAATTCAAAAACTTCATAAACGATCACAATCTCATGCTTATGAAGAAGAGTCTATGATGGGAGCAGGTTAATAATTAGTTCTTTGAAAGAAACAGAATTTTGTCACTAAAAGCAAATCATATTTAATATCCTAAGGTTTTCTTTCTTTATTTTTATTTTTATTTTCTCTATTTTATTATTTTTAAATTAATTCAGACTTTAACAATAAATATATTCAAATGGGGATTCTTTTTTAATAAGAAGGTGCTGTTGTTATTGTTAGCAATACTTTTAAAATCACAAAATTTTGTCACTAATAGTAAATTAAAAACCAAATTATAATTAAAGTAAGTTAAATCGAAATCAAATGGATAAAAGAGAGAGAGAGAGAGAGAGAAAAGAAAGTGCAATTGCATAAAAAAAAAAGTTTAAATATATTAAATGTTCGTAAAAAAACAGAACAAAATTCTCCGAATCTCAATGGCTAGGAAGCAATCATAATGTCGAAAATTTATGTATTTACCTGTAAGATATTTCTTAATTAAAGATATTCTAAGAGCACTTCAATTTTCCTTTATTAACAAATAGGCTATCATATTAAAACACTGATATATATTTAAAAAATAGCAAAAAATTAGCGGGACTAAAATGTCTCGGGACCAAAATGGTCAGGGACCAAAATTTCCTTGAGACCAAAGTGTCCTGCTTTGACATTTTGTACCTTAGTCTTTATTTCTCTATTCTTTTATTATTAATTTTATTAGAAATTTCATTTTTTAATCATGTTAATGGGGAAAAAAAATCAAACTTAATTTGATTCATTATGCTGTATTTAATAACTGCAAATGATCAGCACCTCACACAATTTTAAAGGTTTTTTTTCAGTTAAATTCATACGTGTATGAACATAATCCTTTAATAATTAAGTTCTTAACATTTGCAATGAATATTATATTAGTACACAAGTATAAATATGTATTGATACTTAATTTAAGCAATCATAATTAGTGTTTAAGGCACATACTAGGCGAGACGTATTAATTCCGGTCGTTATATTGAACGCCCCAGCCCCCCGTTACCGCTGTTCAATGTCTTTTTCTAGTCAATTTTGTCCCTTTATTACTTCCGGTGGGAGCCTTTTTTTTTTTTTTTTTTTTTTTAACACACTTGACATTGTGAGTTTTTTGGTTTTCTTCCCATGCTATTTCTATGGGTTTTTTAGCTTTTTTTCCCTCTTTTCCTACATTCTAAAGTAGCGGTGGTATTAAGATGTAACTAATCTCATTTTTTTAATGAGTGTTCTATTTTCAAAATTTATGTTATTTCAATAATGTAAATATCACTTTGAAATGAAAAATTAACAGTATCTTAAAAAAAACTTCAAAGCTACTGCTTTTATGTTTTTTTTTTTTTTTTTTTTTTTAAGTTTTTTTGTAGAGTTAAATTTCTGAGAATAAAAGTTGTTTATTAAAAAATGCTCTTATATAATCCATCTCATTTATATCAATCTTTTGAAGGATGTATAAATGGGGCTTTACTGTACTATGAGATAAGAGTAATTAAGTTAAATTTAAGCTCCTAACATTAAACTGTTTAAACATATTTATATTATCTCAAAAGAAAAAATCTAGTTCCTGCTGCTGCTTGTATTTTTCTAAAATCTGCCACATGCCACTACCCCATCTTGTGTCTGAGAGTTGTAACCCTCGAGTCACTAGGTAAGAGAAGGCATGATTGTCAAATTAGCAAAATGTAATAAAATGTTAAAAATGCGCTGAAAGGAATGATTTAGAAAAAGAAAGTCATAACAAAACACAATTTTTAAAAAGATTACATATCAAAATACATAAAATTTCACATATGCTAAAGAAAAAAAAAAAAAAAACTGAAAACAGTAATTTTTAATGCACAAAAATCTCCAAATGCATGAATATGATAATATATCAATCTGTGCATATATTTTATGAGCTTCACTAACAGAAAATTAAAAGGAAAATAAATTATTGCGTATTTTAATCTCATGCATGAATTAAAAAAAAAAAAAACCCCAGAAAAATCAATACAGCAACTACTGCACAGCTTCACTCACAATAAATCAAAAAAAGAAAACACCACTGGATACCCCAATCTCATTATGCAGGAACCAAAAAAAAAAAAAAACCTGGTGTAGCAATCTTTTTGTATATGAATGTTTGTATATGAAACATGAAACTGATTATATAACAATTAGCACATGAATATTAAAATAAATAAATAAAAATAAAAAACACTTAAAAACACAATTTTGATAGAAGAATCACAAATATATGAAATTTGACAATACAGCCATTAGCACAGGTATATTAAGCCAAAAATAATTCAACAAACTTAAGGGGATGATAGTACTTATCAAAATGAACAAAGACTGTAATGGAACATGGACTCGCAAATGGCATTTAATGGGGGAAAATCCCAAAAGTGCGTCTGCTGGTGTACAAAGAGAGATGAGAAAGAAACACTCCACTACCACTGAGAAAAAATTTATTTCACAGTGTAAATGCAAAACAGCTCATGATGTTAGGAGTAAACAACAGTTTTTCAATATTTGTTCAAAGTGTCAGTGGCAGATATTATTGCATAGTGTACAGCGATAATAAGCGTGCTTGTGAAGATTCTGGGAATTTGCACTTGAAGATTTCAGAAGTGTTTCCCATATTTATGCCACAGCAGTCATAATTCTTGCTATTAATTATTCTAGTCTCTTCACTGGCATTTCATAAATGAGCAATTTTATCTGTCTCCAGAAGAATAAATCCAAAAGAGTTTGCAACATGTGAGGTTTCAATTCTTGTACATTTTCAGCCACTAAATGCCATTTGCAACCCCATGTTCCACTGCAGTTTTTGTTCATTTTGATGAGTACTATCATCCTTTAAGTTTGTTGAATTATTTTGGATACACCCTATGTGTATATATATAAATCACAAAAAGAACAAAATTTTGTGATTTCAGTAGTATAAAAATATCATTTACCTGAATTTTTATTTTACAGAATTTGTGAAATTCTCCAATTTCAAGACACAAATAATGAACACAAAATAGCAAAGTATCTTTCTAATATATACATATTATTTACTTAAAGATTGTTTTTCATTCACAAAAATGTTACAAAGTTAAATGAATTTATTTGAAGAAATTATCTCAAAACTTCTTTTATGTTTCAATTGAATGACACAATATTTTTCATGAAATTTCACTTTCAAAGCACAAATGAAATAATCTAAAGCACAATATACATTTGAGTATATTTCCAGTATTTGCACCATACTTATTCACAGAAATATTGTTAAATTGTTTATTTAAATAAATTTGTGTAAAGAAATTATCTTTAAAAAATACCATACTATCAATCAACATTTGTAGTAACTTTAACATGCTATCATAATATGTTTTAAATAAATAGAATATTAAGGTATTACTTTTGTAGTTTATGAAAATAAGATCTTTCTTTCCTTTCATTTCTTAATCCCTCCTCCCTCCCATCTTTTTTTTTTTTTTTTTTTTTTTTTTTTTTTAAAGAAATGTTTCTAAATATATAATGAGTTTATTTATTTGTTTGTTTGTTTATTAATTTATTTTTGTTTTAAAACTAGAATCTCCAATAGATGAGATTTCTCATAAAGTCCACGTGTTATAATTAAAAACATATTAAAAATTGGGATAACACTTTTAAAACATGTCATAAAATTTTATTAAAATCATATTATACATAACACTAAGCTTTTCGCCATTAATTCATGGCATTATCAGGTATATAAGTTGCATTTATAAAACAAATGAGACAACATTTTATATATCACAGGATCGTTGGCCTTATAGTTGTTACAGCAGAGACTTCTTAAATTGTGTAGCCAGGAGCTGCATAGAGAAAGCCTTGGGGACAAAATTGGACCAAGGTTTTCTCTATTCAGCTCCTGGTTAGGCAATTTAAGAAGTCTCTGCTGTAACAACTATAACCACCAACAATCCTGTGATATATAAAATGTTGTCTCATTTGTTTTATAAATGCAACTTATATACCTGATGATGCCATGAATTAATGGCGAAAAGCTTAGTATTATGTATAATATGATTTTAATGAAATTTTATGACATGTTTTAAAAGTGCTGTACCAATTTTTAATATGTTTTTATTTTTGCTTTGCACCACTCAGTATGTTTTGTAGATACTGTTTTATTTATCTAAAACACATGCGTTTATATAAATAAATAATTACAGATAAATCTAAAATACTTAACTTACAGAAAATTTTACTTTAAGGCTTGTATAAAGGACTAGTTAAATAGCCTATTAAAAGTAATTTAGGTGCAAAACGAAAAATTTGTTCTTTACTTTTTAATATTGTTATTGTATCTAAATGTGGAACTTGATTCGTATTTATTTCTGTGTAAAAAAAATTGCTTAGTAAACTGTTTATTTCCCAAAGAAGCTGAGTATAAATGTAAAATTTCTAAATATTAAAAATTTTTGTATATACCGTATATTTCCGTGTATAAGCCGAGAATTTTTAGAAATTTTTCGGAAGCTGAATAACGGGGGTCGGCTTATATACGGATCCACATTTCTAGCAAAAAACGTACATTAGAAACAATGATTGAATACATATATTTTAAGTTTAAAAACTATTATAAAGTAAAATAGTGATATTAAACCTTATTTTTAAATAATTATCACATATAAAACTCTTAAATTAGCAATTTTAAATTTATTTCATGAAACGCTCAATGTAGTAACTTGTGTTTACATTTATTTTTTCTTTTTGACCTGCCGGTAACTGAAGTCATCGGCAGAGTGCACGAACGGAGTAAATTCTCTGTCTGATTCAGAAATAGCATAAAAGAAACTTGAAAAAACAGGACTCCCGATCATTTTTTTAATTTATACAATTAAATTTAAATCATCTCTGTTTAAAATGTTTCTAGGCTTACACTAGCAAAAGTGGCAAATCTTAGTTTTCTTTTTTATAGAAGTTTTTTTTTTTTTTTTTTTTTTTGTTGAAGATTGCCTTGAAGCACTGATAAAAATACTTAAAAGTAGAAATATACAAAATAATTTAGTTAGTCATTAAAAAAAATCGATGCAGGCGGTCTTTAAACGGCTTATTTATGTAAACATCCAGCGGCTGCATTACATCATTGACGTTAGGGTTAGGTCTCCCAGTATTACGGTAACCATCGTTTTCAGCTGCCGGGACTTGCGTATGCGAGTGCGTCTGTGTTTGCCTCCCTTCTGATAGGGTTGCCAGAGTTAAAACTATCGCTTTGCCGAACACACTGCGATCGTTTTACATTATAGCTAAGCAAGGTAAGGAATTCTATTGGATAAGCATGCATTTCGTGCAATTTCATTGGACAGATTATCCTAAAAGTTGTATAGATTGGCAATATTTTCGCCGTTTTGGCGATATACAGTCGGTAACAAAAGTGTCCGAACACTAGCAAAAATTCCTATGTAAAAAAAAGTACACTTCATACAGTTTTGTTAAATAAATCCTTATCGAATCCTGTTCTTAGTCAGTCTAAGAACATGATTTGATAAGGATTTATTTAACGGAACCGTATGAAGAGCACTTTTTTTACATAGGTATTTTTGTTAGTGTTCGGACACTTTTGTTACCGACTGTACTCGAACTTTAAAAGAGTATTTTTTCAATTTGGCTTGTACACGGGTTTGCAATTTTAGGCAAATTTCTGCAGGGAAAAACATATTCTCGGCTTATATTAGGAAATATATATGTATTATATTTTAGAACTATTTTTTAAATTTTTATTGATGCACTCAATTATGCACAAAATCTTAAAATTTTTTTTCTTAAATTTGAGGCTTTTATGACAATGCAGAAATTAAGAAAACGTTTGAATGATGATAAACTTAATAAAGGTATAGTAGGTGATGCACTTCCTCATCATTTGGAGGGTTCTATGACATCTGAAACCTCAAAAGAGTTTCTGAAAAAAGTAGGTGTATTAATTTTGTATTTCTTTTATTAAAGAATTATGCAGTTGAAAAAGAAAAAATAATATGAACTACATATATTTTTTTAGATTTTTAAGAAATCAGAGGAAAGTGTTTATTATGATTCTGAGGTATAGTAATAAACATTGTTTTACATTTTGTTAAAAATGTATTTTTTTAGTAACATTTATATACTGTTTTATATAATTTATGCATTATAGCTTTATGTTCTATTAGTTTTAAATAGTGGTTTGAGGAAATTTTGTAGTTATGAATATGTATTAATTTTTAATGGTTATTTATTTAGATAAAAAGGAAAATAAGAATTTTAAATGTAAACTTCATTTTAAATTTCTAGTTCAAGTCTTATTTCTAAACATAAATATTCTTTCCCCCCTCCTTTAAAAAAAAAAAAAAAAAAAAAAAAAAAAAAGATAAAATCGGTGTCAGAAGTTTATGAAAATCATTTAATTTATTCATGTTCTAAAAGTTGAAACAATTTTCTTATTAAAAGAATGGTTCAAAAAATCTAGTTGAAAGAATTTTCTTACTTCTAATAAAGTGGAAAGTGTCCAAGCTTTTGATGGATAAACTTGATGGAAATTTTTTGATGGGAATTTGATGGTATATTAAACCTTTGTGTGACTTAACAAGCTCTACCATTGAGCTATCCTGAATATCTCTAGAATATAAATTATTCAAGAAACTGCTCGCATATTTAATATTCATTAGTTTTACAAAATGCAATTCGATAAATGAAATTTCGTGCTATGGAACTCCATTTGCCATAGATTATTGTATTTAACCACATATTTATATCCTGTTAAAAACTGTTACACATTCCACATTAAAAATAATAATTATTTAAAAAAAAAAAAAAAAAACTTCTGAAATCACATGATTTTTGAGTTATTACTATGAGGAAGTTACAAACATATTTTGCTCTCTATCATAAAAGTTTTTCTTTAAGAAATAAGGAAACCTGAGCAGTTTGTATTGATTTTTCAAATAATATTTTCCAAGTTTGTTTTTTATAAATCTTCAGATAACTGGATGTAACATCGTTTATGTTGAAGTAAAGAACTTTAGTATTTTATGAAAATAAGTTTTGAATTATTTCCTAACCCATTTTAAACAACCTGTTTTATATATCCTTGAAAATACTACTTTTTTTTTCCCATTTTCTGAAAAATGAACATATTTTTAGTTATCACTTTTGAAAAATATGTTTCACAGTAATCGATAGGAAATGAAATTCTATGGCTTGAAATTAAAATTTTAATCAATAGATCTGGGGGGAAAAAAATATTTTTTTTATTTGAATCCAGAAAGTGATGATAGTAGTTGTTACTTATCCACAGCAGAAGTAGTCAATTGATATGTTTGATGCATATGATACCAATAATCAAAATCGATTTGAAAAATATGGCACTAAAATCTAACTATATTTCATATCAGTTCTTTATAATATTTTTTATCATTATTTTGATACCGTATACCGAGGCTATGTTGGCACAGGGCTACTTTGATCCAACAGTAACCAAAAAAAAAAAAAAAAAAACTACTTTTTCTTGGTAGTCAAAGTATTAAAAGGGAATTTAGGATTTTAAAAATAAAAAAAGGACTTTAAAAAGAGATTTTATGCTTTTAGGAGTTTATGTTATAGTGACTGCACAGGAGATATTGTAAACACTGTATAACAAGTACAAGATTTTTAACTCTGTACTTTTAACTGTGCACTTTGTACTAGAAAAATAAAAGTAAGTGTTAAAATAGTATTAGTAAATATGTGGTAAAATAATGTTACATTAAGTTTTCCCTCTGTTTATTTAGCTAAAAAATGTTTCTATTTTTTTTACAGAACATAGCATAAAACTTATGTTTTCAGGGCACTTTGGCCCAAGCCTACATTGTGGCAAAGTAGCTCCTCAGATGGCTGCCAACTTTGTCAGTGATCTTAAATAAGACATTAATATTAAAAACAGTTTTATTTTTATTCCTTAAATGATTTCTGTGATTGTGTACCAGCTCTACTACTCTTTTATTTTTTTATGAAAACGTTGTTGGCAAATGCTCAACTTTTAACAAACCAAATAAAAACAATTTTAAAGAAGGCAATTATATTATTGTTAATTATGGAGATAATTACTACTCTGGGTTAGAGTCCTGCATCAGGCCAGGTTCGGGTCTACTAAATTTTTTCTCTTGCGTCCCGCAAGAGGTTGACTGATTTATTTTTCGTGCTGGTCGGGTTGACTGGATTTTTTTTACTGTGGGTCAGGTTCAATTTTCAATGAGTCAGGTCAACTTGAAAACATCTTTTAAAAAAATTTACCTTAATAAGGAGAAATTCTTTTGCTTTATATACCCATAATGAATATATGCTTACCCAAATTATTATAGTAAAACAAACATCCATATCCCACAGAAACAATTAAAAAGCCTTCTCCGAGAATAATCAGATGTGGGGTCATCTATTTTGATTACTTGCATCCTTTTAAATAGACTGTTAGCTTAAACTGGTAATTAATATTTTTTCTCTTGCAGATGTTTTCTAAGAAGTTATTGAATTGTACAGTCATTTGCAAAAGTTTAAGACCACCCATAGAAAAATCAGATTTAATGGAATTCTGCAAAAATAACATGCATATTTTATATATAAAAGAACAAAATAGACTGTACATGGTTATTTACTGTAATTAAAGTCAGCATTTTGTAGGACTTCCTTTGTTTTTAATAACTTGTGCAATATTCTTAGGCATGCTATAAATAAGAGACTTGCAGTAAGCTTTAGAAATGTTTGTGCACCAGACATGCTTTATTGCTTCAACAAGTGTCGTAGCAGTGGATGGTTGCATTTTGGTGACTTCATTTTTCACAATACACCACAGATTCTCTATTGGATTCAAATCTGGGCTGTTACCTGGCCAGCCAAGCATTTTGATTCTTTGTTCCCTCAGATATTTCTTGGCAATCTACGCCCTGTGATACGGAGCCCCATCATGCATGAAAATTTAACATTTATAAACATGCATGAGAAGCTTCAACTTCTTACATAACAAACTAAGGTACCACTTTCCATTCATAGTGTTTTTAGGTGGCACAAATTACAGACTAGCTGTACCGGACACAGACTTTGCAGCCCATATCATTTGGCTTGGAGGATGTTTCACAGTTTGAATCGTATATCTCACATCATACCTTTTTCCCCTTGGGCGGCGAACACTTGTAGCACGTGCAGAAAATTGCTGCACACTTGACTCATCCGAAAATAAAACCCTACTCCACTACTGTACTGTACAATTCTGATATTGTCTTGCGAAAGTCAGTCACTTCTTTTTCATACTTGGAGTAAGTCGAGGTTTCCTTGTAGGTTTATGGGATGATAAACCAAAATCTTTGGCCAAACATCTTGAAATAGTACTCAAACTGGCGTTGGTGCCTTTTGCAGCCAGAGAATGTCTAATCATATTGCAGGAGGTTCTTGGATCTTGTACGATCATCCTTCTTATCACATGATCATCACAAGCACTCGTTTTTCTAGGGCGACTGTTTCTATTAAGGTCCACAAATTTTCCTGAAATTTTAAATCTACTAATAGCTTGATGCATAGCTGTCTTGCTCACATTTACCCTCGAAGTTACTTGATGTTCAGAAAATCCAATTTTATGCAGGGTCAATATTTCTGACCTTTTTGTAACAGTAAGCAAAGTTTTTTTTTACCTATTACAATAATTACACAAGCGCACTGTCTACGACAAAATCTAATAAACAACTGATGATAACCATGCTGGCCACTTTTATTTATAGCAGTGGGATGCGTCTGATGCATTCAACTCATGAGATGATGCAATAATCTGCGCAAATGATGCAATGTGTTAAAATACTGAAAATCGGTTACTTACCCGGCTACTACTCTTGAACTTACCACTCTGAAAATCAGCTACTCTTAAACTTTTGCAAAGGACTGTAAATGTATATGAGAACACATGTTTAATTAGCATCTGTAACACTGTATTATTATTATTTTTTTTTTTTTTTTTTTTTGTGCGATAAGCATTAAACAATAAACTACAAATGCTATAAATTTACTTAAAACATACAACCATTATTCAACCATTATTGAGTGCCAGACTAGTTTTGCATGGGGCGCCCCAGCTTTTTCACCGGCAAAACGGTGTTCGAAGTCTGATGAAACTGACGTTTCTTCTTAGCTTCTCCACCTTTAAAGACTTGGCGCCACTTACGATCGAGTAGTGCCCCATCATTGCCATTGCAATTATTAAGATGAGATAAAATTTCTACAGACTCCCTAATCGTGGCATAATTGTGGTTTTGATAATTTGCTATTTTTCTTACATGTTCAAATTTAATACTATTTATATTTTCATCTCTATTTACTTGCGTTAAAGCTGTGGTTATTTTTCCGGTTGCGATGTCAGGACTATGCTCTTTTACGCATGTTTTAATTTTTCTTTTTGTTTTGCCAATGTAACACATTTCTTTACCGTGGCTGTCATTATAAGGGATTTTATATATACCGGCCGTTTCCAATGGGTTAATAGGGTCTTTATCATTTCTAACCAGCTGGAAAATGTTTGGATTTGACTTGATGGGGATATTTATATTATGTTTAGCAGCAACTTTTTTAATTTTGTTTGAGGCTCTGTGATCATATTGAATTGAAGTGGTGAAATTGAGTGACGGTTTTTGAAAATTATTAATTAAATTTAAATTTCTTTAACGTTTTCTATATAATTTATCTATTATCTTAAAAAGCTGGGGCGCCCCATGCAAAACTAGTCCGGCACTCAACATGAAGAATAAAGGTTGTATGGTTTATGCTATATTTGAAATTCATTTTTGTACACTTGAAGTACACATCACACATAATTAGTTAAAAATTATTATTAATCTATTTTTTTATTTTTAAATTCTTAACTTTGTTTATTAGTATTTACTTTTTTAATTCTTTTTTAAATGATTTACCAACTGTGTGACAATGATAATTTATTATATAACATGAAAATGTTTTGCATGATTTTTAGATGAATTATTAATTTTCATTTAAATTCAGGTTTCAGGTTGACCAAATTCTCTATTGCTGGTTTGGGTTGGTTTTCAGGTTGATTAAATCTCTATATATTTTTTGTCAGGTTCATGTCGGGTATTGGGTTGATTTAAAATTCCCTTGTTGGGTTCAGGTCAGGTAAAACCTGACCTGTGCAGGACTCTATCCTGGGTTAATAATGGATCCAGTTGAAAAAGAACCAGGTCCAGCAGTTAATTTATGACTAACACTACGAACTCACAAATATATACCAATGAAAAGACATAATGAAGTACGAGTGGGTTGATTTGAAACAAAAATTTAAACTTCCGGGTTGCTTGATAGCAGAGGGTATTTTTCTGTTATAGAAATGCCTAAGTATTGTGATATTTAATTCAATGTAACTTTTAGAAAGTGAAATTTTGATAAAAATAATTTTTTTTAAAGTTCAGTTAGTAAACATTCATTTATCATGAAATAGCCAATTTTTCAATTATTTTGTTAAAATGACCGTATATGAGAGTGTGTATTGATCCAGTGTATGAAGCAGAATGTAATTTAGTTAAAAAAAAAAAAAAAAAAAAAGACTAGGCCAAAGTAGCCCCAAGCAGAATGACAATTGAAACTTTAAATAAATGAATCTTTTGTTTACTAAACAGACATATTTGTGACAAATAATAATAATCTGAAAAGATTATCACTAATATTTCCTGTTTTACTGGCCTAAACTTCATAAAAATTGTGAAACATTTATCCAAATTAGCCCTGGTCCACAGTACAATGTATTTATTTATTTATTTTACTAAAAATTTTACTTTCTATCCTTAGTACATAAAGAAAATTATATATATAAACAATTTTATTTTATTAGGAGAGATTTGCATTATTAGGGCTTCATACGTGTGGAGATCTTGCACCGACTATTTTGAAGTTATTCACGGAATGTGAAGATTCTAAAATTGTCCTATCTGTAGGATGCTGCTACATGAAACTCACTTCAGACGTGTTAGTTTAATAATTATGAATTGTTTTCAAATATTTTCTTTTGATTTATAAATTTTATTTTTCTTTTGTAATATGAATTTATATGTGTCTTGTTAGGTTTTCAAATGTTTGCTGATATTAGAAAATATTCATTTCCATTAACAGTAGATGGTGCCACCAAAACACAAGAATCCAAAAAATTTGGAATCAACAAAACTGTGGTAAATCTGCATATTTTGACAGTTAACCAAATTTGCTAAAAAGAATCCATGTATCTATTGTAATTTTTGTCGCAAAATTTATGATATACAATGAATTCTAATTAAAATAGCCCCATTTCAGATGGATTTCTCATTATTACTTACAAAAGCAGACTCACTGGCAGGCCCTGACTAACGGCAGGGCATACGGGGCAAATGCCCTGGGCCCCCCTTCTGGAAGGGGCCCCCTACAGGCGTATGCAGAAATTCTGCAACCTAAAGACCTCTTATGCCACTGCAAGGAGACCCCCAGAATAGGCTTGCCCCGGTGCTCCAGGCAGTCTAAGTCGGGCCCTGCACTGGGTTACCATCATAGGAATTTCATATAATAAACATCACTTTATACATATGGTTCATTTGTTAAGATTTTCTTTTTGGCCTCAAAGTCTACTTACTTTCCATGGAAAAGTCTTTTTTTTTTTCTTTTTTTTTTATTACATAAAGTTGTATTTGAATGCAAGTAAGTTTTACAGTGTAAACTAGAATTTCAAGTATATACAGTAGAAGATCATTATAATCCAAACCTGAAAACACAAGGTTGTGCATTATATAGAATTTTGCATTACATAGATCATGTTTCACGCATCATTAAATTTACCTTCTAAACATGGCCAAATATGTCTGAAACATATCAGAGAGTAGGGTAGTTTTAAGTTACATTCCTTAGAAACGAATTTGGAGGAAGCATGCCTTTCATTGTTAAAGTTAATTTATGAACATAGTCTACATATGCCAGTACCAAATCATTCATTATATTACTCATTTTACAAAAAAAAAAAAAAAAAAGTGTAATGATAACAATTTTTTTCATTAAAAAGCTCTAAATTAAGGAGATAAACAAAAGCAAATGTATCACACTTACTTTTGTTCAGAGTAACATTTTTTACAAAATGTTTCTTAACTGCATACATTCATTGTTTATGTCTGAGAAGTTGTGTGTTATATAGAGAATTGCATTATATAGAATTGTGTTATAAAAAAATCTACTTTATATAACTAGTTACCTAATTGGCATTTGTGGGTTTTTGTGGTGATTTATTCAACTGTCTATTTTTCGTTCTCATACTTTTCATTTTAAACATAAAAATTATTTATATATATACAGTATAGGATCCGTTATCCAGAAACCCGTTATCCAGAATGTTCCGAAAACCAGAATGCAAAATGCCAAAACCAAAATTTTTAATTTTTGTAAAATTTAAGAATTAAAGTTATACAAGAGCAGCTGTCAAAGTTATAGTTTTACAATGTACTTTCTTTAATGCTAAGGGGTTATTCTGGGGAAATATGGTGAGCACAAAATTGTCCAAATAATTACTGAAAATTTTGCAAACTTAGGTTAGAAAATGAATTTTTATGGTATATTATAATACATAAATATTAATAACACATACTTCTTAAAGTGCCCAATAACAGATGAATTTTATTCTTGAACTCAGGCCACTTGCATGAAGTCTCAATTGTTATAAAAATTTTAAATAGTTTTTATTAATTTCCATTATTTTTAGAATACATTTCATAAAATTTTAGTATTATGTGCTAAAAATATTTGAAACATTTATAAACAATTAGTAACAGAGACACACTATAAGCAAAAAAATATCATAGAAATGTTTGCAAAATCCAAATGAAAGGATTTTACTCTCAGGTCCAAAATTACTTTTTATATATGTTTATTTATTTTTCATTTATTATTATTATTTGTAGTTTAAAATTCTAATTAAGAATTTTTTGTTTTTTGTTTTGTGGAAATAATTTATTAAATGAGCAAATACAAAGGTAAAGTGTTTATATATATTATTCATGTTTATCACTGCTATTTATGAAATTATTTTGTATCATTTTTATACATATAATAAAGTGTTCCGAATTACGGAAAAACCCTTTATCCAGAATATCCCAGGTCCCAAGCTTTCTGGATAACGGATCCTATACTGTATATATATATGCACACACACTTTGTTTTTATCATGAAATTGTTCACATATATAATTTTTTCCAATTTCTTATTTTTAGTGAAGTAATACACTACTTTTCCTTAAATGACCAGGCATTTTCGGTTTCAAGGGTCTTGTCAAATATGTCGAAAAGTATTTAAAGAATTAATTGAAACTTCAGGGAGTACTAAGAACATATTATACATCATATGATTCAGAGAGAGTTTTGCTACAAAAACTAAAAGAGGATCAGTAAAATATTAAAGAAGGTATAATGTTTGGGATCACACTGTAAAAAGTAATACTTTAAATGAGTTTTGACTGTAGCATGTGATTTTGAGGCTTCTTCTAATTAGGTATTCATTTGTGTGAGACTTAACACATATATTCAGGGAGATATAAAGGTTTCTTTAAAAAGATTGTCCCATTTTTGATTAAAACATACAGGATATAAACCCAATGCAAAGTCATTTACTGTAATTGGAATTTAAAAATATTATGTGTCTAAAAAAAAAAAAAAAAAAAAAAAAAAAAAAAGGAATGTTTTTACTAAATTTTTAACTATACATGGTTAAGCATTAATGAAATTTCATTTGTATAATTTATTAGCCAAATGTACTGAACTTACATGAAAACCCCAAGCAAATATCATTAAAATTTAGATTTTTTTTTGTTAAAAGAATGAACTGAATTTGTCTTTCTCTCTCTTAAAAAAAAAAAAAAAAAAAAAAAAAAAAAAATAGAAAGTAAGAAAAAGCAAAAGTATAAGTGGTTTTTAACAAAGTTTTACTTTGATCCAATCAGGGGGTAATATAGTATTTGTTAATAAATTAAGACAAAACCCCTATTATTTTCCTTTCTTTTTGAGAGGAACTGAAATTAAGTTCATTCTGTTGGCAATAACTTTTTGAATTTTCATATTTGCTCAAGCTTTTTATATAGGTAGTTCAATACATTTGTCTAATAAATTATGCATATGAAATTTTGTTAATGCTTATACATGCACAGTTAAAAGTTATTTAATAAAAGTGCTCATATTTCATAAGATATACTGTATATTTCCGAATATAAGCTGATCCGTATATAAGCCGAGTATATGTTTTTCCCTGCAGAAATTTGCCCTAAATTGAAAACCCATGTATAAGTTGAATCGAAAAAATATTCTTTTAAAGTTCGAGTATATCGCCAAAACGGCAAAAATATTGCCAATCTATAAAACTTTCAGGATAATCTAAATGTAAATAAAAAGCGTTTTTGTTTTGTTACATGGAGCGCGGGCATATTTTGAACTCAAATCAGCAAAGAAATCGCCATGCTTAAGAGTCCCCAGTAGTCAGGTACCTTCCTTTCTCCTTCCCAATGTAATCCAATGGGATTTTTGCTGCTTTGTATTTTTCGGATATCTCTTTCAAAAATAAAGTTTTTCAAATTCTGTTTTTTGAATTCCACTCTTTAAATATGCCACTGTTTTTCTTACTAAGCAATTTTTTAAAAAATAAAATTTAAATATTTCTTTTTAAGATTGGAAATTATATCCTTAAGTTTGCTTAATAAAATAAAATATTGAAATTTATTTTTTAAAAAAATTGTTTAGTAAGAAAAAAAGTGGCATGTTCAAAGAATGGAATTAAAAAAACAGAATTCGAAAAACTTTATTTTTGAGTGAGATATCTGGAAAATACAAAGCAACAAAAATCCCATTGGATTACATGGGGAAGAGAAAGGAAGGTATCTGACTACTGGGGACTCTTAAACAAATAAAATGCCTTATTACTTACCTTAGAGAGTATATTTTAAGTTTCAGTAAAATATTGTTATATTTAGTTTAATAATATCATACAGTCTATTTACACAAATAATTTACTTTTAAAATATATTAAGTTATTAAAAAACAATATAAATTCATATTTTTGTTATAAAAATCTTTAAACATTTCTAGTAATGTTTTTTGTTTTAATTTAGGTTTCTGTGCAATTGCAATGACATTAACTCATGTTCAGTGATAAAGTTTCTTTGTTTCAAACTTTTTCTTTTATTATCTAATGCAGCAATTAAATTTTCAGTAGAAATTTTGTTGTTTTCAATAATTTCCGATTAATTTTCAAAATCACTCTCGTTATTTACATTTTTCTGAATCGCTCAAGTAAAAATTGATTGGTACAGCCATCTATCAGCAGAAAAACAAAACAGAAATTATAAATAAAATATAGGAATTAGCTTATATGCATTTCGATTTGGAAATGTTTCTTTTTACTATTGCTAGAAATCTTATATGCTGAAACATAAAATAAAATAAAGAACTAGAAAATTTCACAAAAATCCTGTATTAAAATAAGCTTAAACAAAAAAAAAAAATCATTCATGGTAGTAGAGAAAATTGTTTGGTGCTGCCATCTATCATCAAAACAGAAAAACAAAAATGGCCATAAATGTGACCTCTGGCGAAAAGTGCTTCAACGTGGAAAAAAAAAAAAAAAAAAAAAAAAAAAAAGAAAGAAAGAAACACGTGACTACATCGAGCTGCTCTAGAAATAAATTTAAAATTGCTAATTTAAAAGTTTATGTGTGATAATTATTTAAAAATAAGGTTTAATATCACTATTTTACTTTATATATAGTTTTTAAGCTTAAAATATATGTATTCAATCATCGTTTCTAACATACGTTTCTTGCTAGAAATGTGGATCCGTATATAAGCCGACCCCCCATAATTCAGCTTCCGAAAAATTTCTAAAAATTCTCGGCTTATACACGGAAATATACGGTATACTATTTTTATATTCTGATTGTAGTATTCTGTGTCTAATGTAGTATGTCATTTCCTAAAAGTGGATTTGCATTGGGTTTAGTATGTTTCATCTATAATAATAAAAGAAGATGTCTGTCTGTCTGTCTCTCTGTCTGAGCATCTACACGTTCAGCCCCTACTGAGCGCAGAAGTATAAAATTTGACATACGGATGCTCAGAAGCCTTCCCGAGTTGATAGTGAAAGCAGAATTTAAAAATTTTAATTAGTTGCGAAGATATTAATTAAAATGTCGACCCATGTCGATCGAATAATTACTTAAAAAGAAACATTCTATCAGCAGACGATTTTCTAAGCTGTCTCGATCGGAAACAAAACAAATGCGAGACAACTGTCTGCGATAAAAAAGGAAATAAATGTAACCAATTAAGATATCACATGTTTCATAGTGGGGATAAAAATTGCGATTTTCAAACTTTTTCAAATTTTCATTCACGTTACATTTAAATTAATATTTGGCCTAGACAGCATATTATAAAGCTACTGTTCAATTTTTATGAAAATATCTGAATAAACAAAAAAAAAAATACATTTTTATTGGGAAAAGATTATATTTTGCAGCATTTTAAATTGAGATATGCCGTTGAAATTTCTTAGTACAGTTCCAGCCGCTTATTAAAATCACATTCGTTCTGAGCCAAAGTGATTTTATTAAGCGGCTGATTTTTATATCCGGCGAACGTTCCTGCCCTTAAGGAAAATGTATTACTTCCCTGAATTTCGAAAGAAACTTCAAAAGGTAACGAATAATATAATTAGTAAACAATATTAATTAATTTTTGGTAGATAAATAAATAATGGTTTCTTCGATATAAGTAAATTAAGCGTATTGTAAGTTCCCGTGCACTTTCGTTAGAGGAAAACCATCATTACTTTACCAAAAGTTCACGCTGTTCTTATAAATTTAAAATCTTTCCGTTTAAGCCTCATGAATTATAGTAATTTCAAAATAAGAATTAGAAATTGCCTTCTAATAATTAGAAAAAAAAAATCATTTCAAATCAAATTTGTATTTTATTACTGCGCTTTGAAAAATACGTTCCTTGAAATTGTTACGGAGATAAGTTGCGGGGCGTGTTTAATTTGTAACTGTGCTGCAAGTATGAAATCTTGAACAATGAGCGATAACGGAAGGATTGTTGTGCTTTATTTTTCTATTAAAAAAAAAAAAAAAAAAAAAATCACAATGTAAATAAAAATTTTTTTAGTGTGCATAAATGATATTTTTGGCTGCTGAGAAGATATTTTTGAGTTTATTAACCGGCGATGCTGATTTTATTAAGCGGTGGCTTTAAAAGTAGTTTGTATTGATTTGATTCCGGTCCTGGTGATTTGATCAGATTAAGCGGCTGATTTTATTAACCAGTGATTTTATTAAGCGGCGGTTACTGTATTTGGTTTTAATGCCTGATAATTCGATTGTGAATCTTTTTGAAAGAGCAGAATTATTAGGAAAGCTTGAAGCAGGGGAAGAAGGGGCAAAAATTAAAAAAAAAAAGTTATACATTTACTTTTTATTTTACAATAATGATTAAATTCTTTTTAATACATCATTCGGAAGATATTTTAAAGTACTTTTATATTATCGAAAGTGGAATTCGAGATTTCTCCTGATTTACACATTTTAAGGTGTCCTGATTAGGTTTTCTTTTGTATCTCAGCTACTAATTAAAATAATTTCATAAGTAATACATCATTTGAAAGCTTTGTTGATTTGGAATTGAACAGTAGATTACAGAAATTTCTACCGCCAGATGGCGCTGTAATATTTTAAAATTTCAATGTTTAAAATTCTAATTATGATTAAATTATTTTTAATACATCATTAAAAAAATATTTTAACGTACTTTTATATTACCGAAAGTGGAATTTGAGATTTCACCTGATTTACATGTTTTAAGGTATCCTGATTAGGTTTTCTTTTGTATCTCAGCTACTAATTAAAATAATTTCATAAGTAATACATCATTTGAAAGCTTTGTTGATTTGGAATTGAACAATACATTACAGAAATTTCTACCGCCAGATTACCGGCGCCACCAAGCGGGACTTAGCTAAAGTCAGAAATTTTAAAGATCATAACATGGTGAGCGAACAGGCTGTTTCAGATATTGAAAAGGGAAGAGGACGCCGAAGGCGCTACCGCACGGGAATTTACTGCGATTAAATTTTTCAATAAGCTATTTTCACTATTTATCAATAAGATGTCGACGCCACCGAGCGGGAGTTTCGTAAAGTCAGATTTTTCAGGGATCGCGAACCAGCTGGTCGCCGAAGGCGGCTAGTTTTATAATAAAAAAGGGAATTACTAATCAATTTTCAAAGAACTTTGAATTATATTTAAATAAAAGTACTTTTCAAAATTTCTTGCCAAAGCTTTTCAGCAAGGGATCCCAGTCATCATCACTACTATCTTGATGTTCAATGTGGTCATGACTGTCTTTCATTCCCAATCCTAGTAGGAAGCACCATCTTTGATCTATGTTTTTATTCAGTTCTATGTCATTGCAAGAGCAATCATTACCAATAATTTTGAGGTTTTCATATGTTATTGTGCAGTTGTGGTTATGATAAGATTTTTTTTGTTGTTGTTCTTTTATCTTTAATTTCCAACTCAAAATCCAGAATTATAAATTCTTGAATGTGTTGGATTCAGGGACCTATACTGTATATACAGTGGAAGAAGTATTATTTATAACTTTACACTATCAATTAATTTTATAAAGCATATGTATGCAATGTAATTTACAATATGTTACTTAATGCAGGATGAGTGAAAAGTAACTCCCTATTTTTAATATTTTTATTACCTAAAATATTGTGGATATAAACTTTTTTTTTTTTTTACACATACTGTAGTTTCTTGTAATACCATTATCTTTCCAAAAGCATTTTAAATGAACAGGCACATTTGCTATGACGTTTCTTAAGAACTTAGCAGGAACATCACTTATGATCTTATGGATCTTATTCTCAAATTTGTCAAGAGTTTGTGGTTTGTTAAGATACACTTCTTCCTTAGCCCACCTCCATAAAAAGAAGTTGCATAAGGGGAGGTCTGGACTTTACGCTAGCTATTCTGTAGGACCTGGACAACATATCCATATGCAGTGTCCTGCGAAGCATTCCTCAACCACTGTCCTTATAGGAAAGGTGTAATGAAGGGGAGCATAAATAACTGTTTGTGTGAATTTTTCTATTAAGAAATTGTAGGTCATACAAAATTTCATACAAATGGACATTTCTAGGTAGTTTTCAGTGTTCTACTCAGTGCTTAATTGTCCTGCATCTCTTTAGCTTCAAAGGAACATGAAAAATTTGAAAAATTGCATCTTTTAATCTGTAAAACAAGATAACTTTCAAAGCTAATATAACACCAATAGAAATTTTAAATTCAAAATAGGGAATTACTTTCTACACTTTGTAATTATAATAAGTAAAAGATTTTTCTTTTCTTTTTTTCCTGTTAAATGTAAAACTTTCAAAGAATTTATTATCCATCCCCCCCCCCCTGTATTTATGATTAAGTTTTATGTGATATGATTATTGTTCATTATGTATTGCTTAATTCCATCTGTTTGCTTTTTAAAATACAGGAGTGATGAAGGTTATCCACTTAGTTCATATATCAAATCTTTACCTGGTCATTATTTAAGTTATGAAGCCAAAGAAATGGCCTGCCATGCACTTGAAATGTATAGGAAAAGATTAATTGGTAACCAGAATTGTATTTTTCATTGTATGAATTTCTTTTTACATAAAGTTTACAAATTTCATTTATTTAGTAAGCATTTTCTTTATAAAAAATGTGTTCTTTTTGCCTATCCATGCTGAATGCAGATAAATTAGCTCCTATGACAAAAACAAATCAGACAAGCTTCATGCAGTGCCCATATAACAGAATGTTATTATAGATGAAACGAAACAAATGATTGCACAAAAATGTAAATTTTACATGTTGATGATAGAATCATTGAAATGCTGGATCCTAGATGATCACAAACTAAAGTGTGATGAATTCTCAATGATCCAAGGCTGTAACTGAGGCTTGAAAATGAGTAAAATGTGTACTAGGTTGTCCAAGAGTCATAATTGTTTCCCAAAATTAATATTAGGCAATAAATGCATGAATTTAGGGACAATTGTGCTTGAAAACTTAGTTCAGTATTCACAGCTATCACAGGGGCACAAGTTATCAATCAAACTGTTTACGGGATACTCAATAATTATACTGCTTTGCAAAAAAAAATTTTTTTTTTCGAGATCTGATACTATTCTTGCAGATTCTTATGTAAAATCACCTCCTGAATCTGAATATGACCACCATTTTGCCCAATCACCTACCGTTTTCTAGATACACTACCTCTCTCATTTTTATCATTGTTTGGTAATTTTATACCCATCACAGTGCTGCCAACTCTCCCGTTTTTTAATCCTGTCTCCCGTTTTTACATTTTAATGGGTATTTCTCCCGTTTTTCTAATATTTTTGAAAAATCAAACTAAAGACGCTAATTTTTGACAATTCGTACATGCCATCTTTTCAGATTTACGAAAGCCTTCCAATTCACAATCTTTCTCCATCCACAACATAAATGTCGATATTCATTTAAAACTTACTTTATGAGATTTTAGAATCTCTAAAGAAACAGAATCCTTCAATATTTCTTGCTCATGTAATTATTTTTAACTCCCCTCCCCCCAAATTTGGTAGCAAATCAGCCAAGTCTCATCAGTTGTTGCGGTGTTATCCTTCATCACGATAACGCCAGGCCACATGCTGCTGTCATTATTCGTCAAAAATTACTGGGCTTTGTTTGGGAGGTTTTACCCCACCCTCCCTATTCTCCTGATTTGGCACCAACTGATTATCACCTATTTTGTGTGTTGAACAATTCCTTCAGTCAGAAAATCTTTGATGATGCTGTAAAAACTGCCATCCAAGGCTTTTCTGACTTGAAACCACTGAAATTTTACTGCCGTGGGATTCATCTCCTACCAGAAAGGTGACAAGAGGTCATAGCTAGCAATGGGGCTTATGCTCAATAATAGGTACTGTTCATTTTGCGTTTATTTGCTCTTTATGGGTAATAAAAACGGGTAGAACTTTTATACTCACCCAATATTTGTTACATGTGCAATATCAGATCTTGTACAATTTGACAAAAAAAAAAAAAAAAAACTCAGTACAGATTAAAAATAATGTACCTTTAAGAAAGTTTCTCGTTTGAATCTTTTCAACCAGAATCCCAGCCATCCTCAGGAGCATTTTGATGTTTACTGTCTTCTTTTGATCTCCTCTATAGCAAAAAGTGCTATCTCTGATCTGAATTTCTGTTGGGTTCTGTTTCATTATTGTATTATTCATTGGCTAAAATTTTTATGATTTCACTGTCTTAAGAGGAAATCACTTCAAACACATATATTCATTATCTGTGTAAAAAGTAAATAAAAGCATAAGTTTTAAGTTTGATCTTTTTACTTTCTGAACATTTCATTAGGTAAGGAAAGTATTGTAGTCATGAAAAAACTTGACTATGAGATTTTGGTGTAGTATTTTAAAATCTCCTGGGTTCATTTTTGCCATTTTTACAGTGATGCATGTGTGTGAGTGAACATGATAGGGTCTAAACAAAACTGTTTGATCAAATGAGTTGAAAGTTGGTAAGAATATTATAGGTCATCATCGCACAAACTATATAGACTGTGATGAGTATAGCACTTACAGTTTTTAGAGAGACATAAAGAAAAATTCTTTATGACTATGACATATGGACTCAAATTATTTAATATGTGACAGCATCTAAATACCTTGTATCTTAAAATGTGCAAATTTAACAAAAACACAATTTCGAAAATTTGAAAAGCAATACTTTCTCTACCGTTTATGGGTAAAGTTAAAAAAAAAAAAAAAAAATTTAATCTAGTGCAGGTGTTTAGGAACTAGGTGGTTTAGGAATGACTAATTTATCCTGCCCCTCCCATGATTTGTGTCTGCATATGCCACTGGCTTGAACCATGCACCAATAATGCATAGACAAATTTTCACATTTCTTTTCTGCTTGAAGAAATGAAACTGAAGAAACTAGAACTTTCATATGTATATATGCTGAACATTTCTCCCTTCCCTGTGTTGTGAGACATGGAAAGAGGGCTGGGGCAATCATTGAGCAGTGGAAGTGCACACAGACTTGTCACTCTTTAAACGAAAAAGGAGAGATTAAAAGTGAGGTTATTGCTGAAGATCGGCGAGATTTTCCCATATTTAAGTCGATAAAAGAATTTTATGGTGTCACCATGGGTGAAAGTTTTCAATCTATTGACTGAATTCAGTCTTTTTTTATGTGTTGTAATACAGATAGGCCAATTTTATGGAATTAATCTTTGTTAGGGGCAAATAAAGGTCCCAATTTTTTTTCAGAATCAGCCCCTATTAATGTTAATTCAATTATATTAATAAATAATTTTGCTAAGTTTTCATACTTATTAATGTAACCTTTGGAAATGTATGTTTTGAATATCTACATACATTATGTATGAGATTATTGTATTTTACCCAATATTACAAAATATATATATATATACTTCAGCGAAAATTTTTTACTTTCACCCATGGGTGTCACCATATAGTGTAAAAATTCCATCTATAACTAAACCAAATTTTTACTTGTTGCAGTAAAACTTTTGATAGCCATTGGTGAGTAGAAATATAATGCAATAGATTGTTTTTGTATAGTCCTGTGTATTGTCTAAAAATAAAGAGGATACAAAAATATATTTTGTTTTTAACTGTAGAGTAAAAAATCACACAAAAATGTCTTTAAAACTTTATTTCTGAAGACAAAGCATTAGAAAGGTTGCTTTACTGCATCCATGTATATTGTTTAAACTTTGCATATATACCGCATAAAAGTCCCCGTAACAGTAAAAATTTACATTGACCATTTTCTTTTAGCTATCCCATACCATAATGCTTTCAGAAAAAAATTGTGGGGCCCTATAAACCAACTATTTACAGTAATCATACTTACTTTACTAGATAAATGGTTTTTTGTATCTTAATAATACATATTAATTACACTATGTTGTGTATAGCATAAAGATAACAAAATATGCTTTTAAAAATGCCTCTCATAGACATAATGTATTAAAAAAATTTTAAGTCTTTGTACACAAACCAGCTGTGCTATTTATGCCAGCCAGTAGTGGTACCAGAAATTCCCTGATGGGGGGACACCACATTCCCGACAGGGGGGTTCTATATAGAAAGAGTTTATTATATGACTATTCATCAAAAACTGCAATACTGTTCATAATATTACTGTTAATATTTGTACCATTCCATTTGTTAGTACTCCTCGTGTTTTTGGAGATCATAGAAAAAATATGTACAGGGTGCCTGAAGGAAAATTCTTAAGAAAAAATTAATCGTATCCATTCATCACATGCAAATATCATCAGGCATCAATATATACAGTTAAATTTCCCTAAGGGGGCCACACATCAGGGCCACACATCATGTCATAGAAAATTGGCTCTCCAGAGAGATAGCCTTTCAATAGAAGTTGTCCTTCTATTCAAAAAGAAAATTTCAGAACAGTAGCACCACCTATTGGCATATATGCACCTAAATTAAATCAGTATATTGTTTTAAAATGGCCCTCTCATATACCAAGTTTTATAACCTGAAATATGGCCCTTCGTTAAATGGAAGAATTGCAGTACAGAAGTGCCACCTATTGGGCAATTTGGACAACAAGTTGAAAGACACCAATTTATGTCATGGTGCAACTACATACAAATTTATATGTAATTCTGTGCAGTAGTTCTTGAGATACAGTTAAAACAAAATTTTTGTCACACATAGACAGACATTTTCTAAAAATATCATGGTCAAAACGTGTTTTGGACCTCTCAAAACGTGTATATTCATAGAAAACTGGAAGCTGAAAATTTTTACGAATCCAATACTTTCTTTTATCGAATATGGAATGTAAAAACTGGAATCCTCCAAATTTGTAAAAGGAAAAAATAAATGCTGTTAAAAGGAGAAAAACTGAAAATTTTGTATTTTTTTTCCCCCGACAAATTTTAGGAATATGCCCTGATGGGGGGTCATGGATTCCCCGATGGGGGGGGGGGCAGTGCCCCCTGGCCCCCTATCTGGCACCACCCCTGATACCAGCTAACATATGCCACAGTGAATTTCAATAAAGGGCAAAACTGGGAAAATTCATTAGTGGCCAGTGGCCGGTACTGTCAGTTTCATTAGTAGCCACTTTTTTAAGTTAGTGGCCACTTTTCGTTTTCACATAAGACTATTTCTTTCAGACTGCAAAAAGCATTGTCACCATTTTGCGGTATAATTGCCACAAGAAAAATATGAAAATAAGAAATACATATAATAATAAAATTAACACAGGACACTGAAATTGTAATTTGTAATTACACCCTTTAAAAATCCTAAATTGCACATCCTAAATTAAAATCTGCTTAGGGCTGTAATAATAACAGCAAAAGTTATTATCTTTCAGATAATTCAGTAGTACTTTTTTTTTTTTTTCAATTTATTTAAGTGAAATAAGCTGTTATCATTCACAGTTCACATTGATATTTTCTAGTAAATGAATCAGCTGATTCATCATCATCACAACCTTTTACATGGTCATGTGTAAATACAGTTAGCAGTTTTATTATTTTTTCTTATTTCTAAAGACACACTTTTTTAAATGATTTTATTTCAATAGAGTTAAAATACTTCCTCTTAAAAAGTATAGATATGGAAACTTAGCTGCCAAATTTGTAGCTTTAAAAATAGGGAGATTTCTACTTTAAAATGGGAAGGGAAAAGGAAGATTTCTACACAAAAGAAAGCAAATACAAAAATTTTTGAAAAATACACATTTAAGTCAAATCAAATTTTGATACACACATTTGTCAACTATCTTAAATGGGTTAAATATACACTAAATACTATGGAGATATTAATGGAAAAAGATTGTGCTTTGCAGGACATTTGATCATTAACTGCTTGTGGAAATGGAGCTCACATGTGTGTGTGGTGGGGGGGGGGGGAGGGTACATCTATAGTCTTCTTTATAGGTTCTAGATTCTAATCAAGAAAGTTTAAAATGAATATTTACATTTATGTTATGGATAGAGAAAGATTGTAAACCACAAGACTTCAGAGGAGCATGTGATTACCAATCGTTGGAGGAGGGGGGGGGGGGGGATTACAAGAATTATGAGTAAGAGGTATTAAACAATTCTACTTCTTTACAGATTCTAGAATCTAATAAAGTAAGTTTAAAATATATATTTATATTTTTGCAGCAAATGGAGAATGATTAGAAATTATAAAGCTTTCTATAAGCTGTGTGATCACAGATCGTTAGGGGGAGGGAAGGGGGGGGTCCAAAAAAATTATATGAGTGAGGCATATTAAACAATTCTACTTCTTTATAGGTTGTAGAATATAATAAAGCAAGTTTAAAATGAACATTGACATTTATGCCACGGATGCAGAAAGATTGGAAATCACAAGGCTTCGATTGCCTATCGTCGCTCGATTTTTAGATTATTTTAATGATCATAAAAAGTGGCGACTTTAGTGGCGATCGATGCATAATTTTTAATCGCCATCTTTTTTTATTTAGTCGCCACGTGGCCGGTGGCGACCGTTAATTTTGCCCTTTAAATTTCAATAATATACAGTCGGTAACAAAAGTGCCCGAACACTAGCAAATATTCCTGTGTAAAAAAAAGTACACTTTATACGGTTTTGTTAAATAAATCCTTGTTGAATCCTGTTCTTAGTTAGTCTAAGAACATAATTCGATAAGGATTTATTTAACAAAACCATATGAAGTGTACTTTTTTTAGATAGGAATTTTTGCTAGTGTTCGGACACTTTTGTTACCAACTGTATATAATTTCAAGGCATTCTATAAATATTATCGGAAATTAGAGTACAGATAGATTAACTGAAGTCGTAATCATTCTTAAAATTTATTTAAAAGTATTAAAAATGTCTAACCTAATTAAAAATATAATTCCAGCTGTTATAAACTTTAATGTGCCTTGATATTTTTGTGTGGCCTTGTAAACCTTAATGCTAATCATACCATATGCTATAGAAAGCATGTTTTTGTGCATTTGAATAATAAATATCAATTTTTTTTTTTTTTTTTCGTAATAAGAATTAAAATATTCTTTATAGAAACACATCTCATAGAATGCAATGTATCTGATCTATTTTTATGTCACTTGTTCTTGTTGTCAGTGTTGTTTAAGTTAATATGTTTAAACCACTCAGAATGTTAAGGTTAAATCTCATTTTGTAAATTTTACAAAGTGAGCATTTCTTAGCATATATGTCATTTATATTTATTCATAATTCACTATTTTAAGTTAAATTTTTTTTTTATACTTTATGTAATATTTCTTTAATATAGCAAACTCTCCATCTTTAAAGATTCATTGTTATCGAGCCACTTTAGAGAAATGCATTATTCATCATTATCCAGATAAGAAGCATATGGGTTTAAGAGGAGTGAAAAATGCAGAGAACTTACCATTTGCTGAGTAAGTTAAAAGGCATATTTTCAATTATTTAAACCATTTTAAGAGTTATATATATTTACATCAGACTTTTTCTACAAGGCAACTAGCTGATAGACTGTACTTTTTTTTGTCAATATCAGTAAGCAGAATTTACACCATTATGATATGAAAAGTACATGAAAAATTATATAATTTTAAATTTCTGGAACAAATTTCTATTTAAATATTTATAAGATAATGATCATAAACATATGCTTTTTATACTTTTACTTATGCAAACTATCATTTTTTGAGGTAGTGATGTGAAATATATTTAAATTTTTGATTTGTGATGAAGACTATTTGTACTTGTAAACTGTTTAAAGTTCAGTCATGCATTGTTTGAAAATTCTGATATAAAGCATTTATCAGCTTTTCACTCATTCAGTTAATACAGGCTATAAATTAGATCAGCGGTTCCCAACCCATGGGCCGCGGCCCACAAGTGGGCCTCGGGCAGTGCGGTACTGGGCCGTGGAATATTGAGGTCAAATACCAGTTTTTCAGGACGATTCACTAGAGAGATGTGGTGTTACTCAAGATTTCCGTGGTCCGTAGTAGTCAATAAGGAAAACGCGTTGGCTGTTGTTCAGGGATTTCATCAGATTAAATCCAATTGATCAGAAATCCCTTTGAAGAAAATTACCTGAAAAAATTGAAATTATCTTAAAGAGTGGAAGACACGTTAATAGAACTACCATGTGACCAGATTCTAAAATCACTTTTAAAAGCAACACCATTGGTCACGTTTTGGATAAACGTTCGGCAAGATTATCCAGATATTGCAAAAATTGCACTGAGACACTTGATGAGCTTTTCAGCAACCTACCTATGTGAACAAGCTTTTTCAACTTTAGTTTTTTTGAAAAATAAATATATAGTAATAAATTGAATGTTGAGAGGGATTTGAGGGTAAAACTATCCAGTTTCAATACAGATATTGACTCACTCGTGGAGGACAAACAACGTCAAAAATCTCATTTAGGTTTTTTTTTTTTTTTTTTTTTGATCTCTTGTTTTTGAAATTTATTACAGAGGTAACAGCTAAGTAAATACAATAAAGTTATTATTATTATTATTAATTCTTCTTGTACAGTATCTTTTACTAATTACTGATATATCTGCCCAGTATATACATATATATATAACATATAAAGATGTCTATTTGCCATTACATTTTTTACTTGTATATTAAGTAGTTAGTGGGCCTCAAAGTCTTTTTTATAAAATTTGTGGTCCGCATAACTAAAAAGGTTGGGAACCGCTGAATTAGATAATGACTTTGAAATAATATCATAAATTGTAAAAACTTTCAACAGTTTTTTGGGGTCAAAATAAGGTATATAACCCTTTGTCAAGCAAACATACTTTTGATGAAGGGTCACAATGTTTTATTTTGGCCTGAAAAATTGTTGTGAGGTTTCACAATTTATGATGTTATTTCAAAGTTTTTATCATGTTTAACTTTTCAATACCAGTCCTCTAGTGTATTTTTACGGTAAAATGGGATATATTTTCTTGAAAGTGCTGTATTTTCTTTACCAAATTTTATATCTCTGTTATGTTCTTCAATTCTTTTTTCTGCTTTTATCAAGTGTAAAAACTCCTTTATTTTGTTTTTCATGAGTGATGATATAAATGCTAAGATTCTTTTTTATGGCTAAAAAAAATTTCATTCCTGGAGTTTGGGTTTATTTAATTTAAGGTTTCTGCTGCTTTCCTGCTGCACTTGTGCCTACTTTTTTACCTGATAGATAGTTGTGCTTAATTATTTTGATTGTAAAGATTTGTGTTATTATTATTATTATTATTTTTTTTTTTTTTCAATTTATGATGTTCTTTTATGAGTTTTCATTCAATTTCGTTGAACAGTATTTTTTAGGTGCATTTTTCTACAAGTAACATTTAAATTATGACAGATTTCATTGATGTTATGAGAGAGCCATATCAATTTGAAAACTTGTTAAGCAGCCGAATACCTGAAAAGCTTGCACTTTTACAAAAAGTTCTGAAAGGATATTGCTGCAGGAAGATAAAATATTCCTTTCTACCCAGATGAAATGGAAGGAAGCAAATAAGGTTGTCAGCGACAATACTTTCCCAAACCTTTCCATCGAAACAACTTTGAGACAAATGTGTTCTTGTCCAGTGGATGGGGGGAGGGGGGAGAGGATTCTCTAAAGACAACGGTGGAGGATATGTAAATTGAAAGTAAAACTTATTTCCAACATGAATAAAAGGGATTCAGCCATACTCTGTTCAAGAAATGAAGTAGACCACTACTCTTCTCCCCCACCAATTTTTACATTTCACTCTAATTCTTATTTGATGTAGCTTTTTTTCTTTTTTGTGCATTGCACTTACTTCTTCATAAAAGTACTCAAATCAAGTCAAATGAATACTGTATGTAAATGTTTTTTGTTTTATTTTGTACCTTACAAGTTTTTTTTTTTTTTTTTTTTTTTTTTTTAAAGTGCAGAACATGAACAGATACAGAGACGTTTGGCTGTTCTTGACATTTTTGAAAAAATGGGTTTTTAGCAAAGTACTAGAAATTTGCATTTGCTAATTTTGATACAGATATGTATTGATAAATTTTGATTTGTTAATTATAATTAAACATTATTTCACATTTTTTTTAATGCAATTTTTGTTTTCTTTTTTTTTTAGGTATGCTAAAAAAGCTCTCAGCAAAGTTTCCTGTGAAATACCAGAAGAATTTTATTCACGTTCTGATGTAGTGGCTTGTTTAGAAAAATGGAAAGAAGTTTTGGTGTTTTATTCTTTAAGATTATTAATAGCTCCAGTTGTAGAAAGCTTGATTTTGTTGGACAAAATGCTATTTTTATTTGAACATGGTAAATAATTATATTTAGTTTTCTTTAGAAATAATATTAATAGAATAACAGATACTTTTTTTTTTTTTTTTAATGATTCATAGTGTTTCAAAATCCTTAAAACATTTGATCAGTAATGTGACTGTTATATAGAAATGGAAAGTCAATGTTCCAAATCAGGAATATTTTTAAATTTTACAAATGATTATTATATTTTCTGATCTTAGTTTGTTTTTCATTTTCAGTCTTAAAAATGTTAATTTTTCATTTTTTTTTTTTAAATGTTCATAAGGGGTTTGTCTAATTTTGAATATATATAAGGTAATTCCGGGTGAGTTGCCCCACCGGTAGAGATGCCCCACTTGATGTAATTTTGAAACGCAATGCTAGATATCTCTGCAAGTCCGATTATTATTTCAGATAGATGTTGAATGGTGTGCTGTGGAAGTTACGTGAACTCATTTCTTTGTTTTCTGCTGTCACAACAATTTTACAAGTATTGTTTGTTTTCGTTAGCTGTGACCCTGCTCACCTATGCGCATGCGTGAGGTCTGCATTGATTTTGTTAAAATAGGGTAGAAGCGTAGAAGATGAGAGAATGTTTACATTTTACGAGTGAGAGATAAGTTGCGGTTTCTTTTTTCTTTTTTTTTCTTTTCAGGACATTATTGAATTTTGAGGCGATACTTCTTCGTTATATTCGTATAAAGGCAAAATGCTGATTTTTCCCCCTTGTAATTTTTAAATAAGTGTAGAAGATCAGTTTTATTCTTCGATGCAAAATAAAATCCGTAAACTTAAAAGTAAATGCCTGTTTTCTTTCTTCTTCTTCTTTTTTTTTTTTCAGTTAAAATTATTTTTATTTGCTTACTTGATCTCTAAATTCGTACTATATCTGTCATACCTGAACACTTGTTTCATGCACTGATTATAGTAGTAAATTAATTAAAAATGACTTAAATTAGGTAAAATTTACATAATTCATTAATAAAAGAAGAGAAAAAGAACAACGTTTACAGTAGACTTTACCTGTAGTAAAAGTAATATATTTTTTTCTTTTAAATTATACTGCTAAAATAAAAATACCATATTTTTGGATCTCTATTTTACAGAAATTTACAGAAAATCGTATTTAAATCAAATCATTAGATTTTTTTATCATGATTATTTTATCATGATTATTTCATCGTCTTCATCTGCTGAAATTGTAGCTTCACTATCGGCTGAAATGGTAGATTCGCTATCACATTCAGAGTCACTTTCATCTGAATCTGTTACTGAAATTTGCAGGGATTCACACATTTCTTCTATAATACCGTCTTTTTCCCAATACTTTAATTCAAGTTTCTGGACGTGATTGCAATGAGCTTCCCACCTTTTGATGGATATTTTATTTATGGCTTCTTCTGTTTCTTTAAGTAATTTGTTCATACTCAAGTCACCTGTGGGATTTTTACTGCGAAATTCTCTTTTTACGTCAGACCAAATGTATTCAATTGCATTAAGATCACAGTGGTAAGGTGGGAGGCGAAGTACATGAAATTCATGCTCTTGCAGTAATTGATCAAATTTATAAATTTTGGGGGAAGCATTTAATTTGACAAGGTTAAGTAATTCCACTTTCAAAGCATCGGGGGAATGATTAATAGATTTCGCTGCAAGCCAGTCTACGATTTTGCTTTTGCGGCTGTTGGAACTCGGAATTTTATCAGTTTGTACAGTATGATAAGGCGCATTATCTATCACAATTACAGCATTTTTGGGCAAATTAGGAAGTAATTTTTCATGAGCCCATTTCTCAAAAATACTGGAGTTCATCTGTCCGTGATAGTCTCCTTGAGTTGTATTCGCTTTATAAATAAGATTTGTGTTAGGCAAAAATCCCATTGAGCCCCCTGCACACAACACAATAATACGGCGTGAAGCATTTCCAGTTCGGAGAACACCTTCAATTTCTTCCGACTGCCAACACTTACTAAAAGTCAAGTTACTGTCCACCCATGTTTCATCTAAATAAATTATGGGTCTACCTTCTGAGCGATATTTTTTCATATTTCTTAAATACTGGATTCGCTTTAGAATAATATCTTCGCGTTCCAATAATACTTTTCTTTTCTTTTGGCACTTCTTCCATTTAAATCCAATTTTATGGAGTATTTGACGTAAAGTTTCTTTATTCCACTTAAAATCGATCTTCTCTTTTAAAACTGGAAGTAGCTTGTTTAAAGAGGGAATTTTCTTCTCTTTAACATAAAAATCCTGAATAGTTCGTCTAATGATGCTGCAATCAAATTCATCGATAGATGTTTTTTCAAAAACACCTCTTTTAATTCTTTTTTTAGGTGAAACAAATTCTGGATTAAGGTCATCTCCTGCTTCTCGACGAATATTTTTAATGGTGCCAACACTCACACCAGCAATCTTACTGGCTCGTTTTGTAGGATGTGTTAATGGAATAATTACATCTCCGTTTTCTGCTTCTTGATCACAAAATTTGATAATATTATATAAAATCTTCTTTGTACCACTCCTGAATGGTTTATGTTTACTTGAACTAGCCATGGAGGAATAAATACTAAATTAATTGAATAAACTTTAAATTCGCGTAAAAAGGTAAAATAAATATTGAAGACTCATAAAAAGAAAACAAACACGTGTAGAACGAAAAGCGCATTTGGCTAAGTGCCCATCTCATTCAACGCATCACCCCTTTTCCGAGTAGGATCGTTCCGCGAGAGGTAGACATGGTTTACGAAAACGGACAGTAAGTACCATGTTTTTTCTACTCTGTTATAAGAGTGATGTTGCATCGTAAGGCTAGCACTAGTTAATAAGAATGGATTTTTTTTATAAAAGCTTAAAAACCTGTAGTAAGAAGTTGATCAGTCGACTTCGGGCATTGTGCCGCCATTTTTGCTGTTTTGTACTTTGGACAGCTGCCGGGGCATCTCTCCCATACCAAAAGGATAGACGCCCCAGATTATATTCGGGTGAGATGCCCACATACATTTTACGGGAGAAAAGTCTTTTAATTGTTTAAATTTTAAACTAATATTTTTAAAATCATATTGTTTTTATAAAATGCGTAATATTTGTAAATCGTTAAATTTTTCAACTTAAAAATATTTTTTGAAACTATAAATTTACATTAAATTTCATCAAATAAAATTAAAATTCGCGTGATTGCTAGAAGGGGTAACTCAAACCAAATCACAAAAAGGCAGATTGAACCCAGATAAGAAAGCAAAAAACGCTCAGGTATGTCAGACTGAACTTGGGCACTAATGAAACTTTAGGTGGGCGGTTAATTGTGCCGGTGTGTGTATATTATTGTATTTGTTCATGCAGTTGTTCAATGCTTCTTATTTGTTTCAGGAAAGATGCGTATAGTTTACAAAAGAAAAAATACTGGAGCAGCTCATGGGATCTGGACAGAAGACAATTTAAAAGAGGCTCTCAGGAGACTAGAAGCAGGGGAAATTGGTGTCAAATGAAGCTGCTAGGTACTATGGAATTCCTTCTCAGACACATCGTCGTCGAAGAAAAACAGGTATATAATACCAAAACAAGTTCTTTGGGGCCACAAGGAGTGTTTGGAATTGAAAACGAAAAACATCTCGTCAAGCACATCCAACGTTTACAAAAATATGGATTTGCACCTTACAGAGAGGCAATTAGGACACTTGTATTTTAGTTTGTTGAAAACCTAGGTCTCAAGCATCGATTTAATTTAGAAGCAAGAATGGCTGGATACGCCTGGCTGTCATAATTTCTTAGGAGAAACCCAGAACTAAGTATTAGACAAGCCCAGGGGCTCTTTTTAGCAAGGAGGGTAGGCATAAACAGAGAAAGAGTTGATCATTTTTTTAAAAATTCTCTCAAGAGTGTTTGAAGAAAAGGAATTCTTTGCTAGACCAGGAGGTATTTATAATATGGACGAAACTGGCTGTCAGTTAAATAACGTTCCAGGAATGGTCGTGGCTACCAAAGGGGCAAGAGAGAGGAGAAAATGTTCAGTCATTGCCTATTGCAATGCAGAAGGACAATATCTTCCCCCTTCAGTTATTTTTAAATGCGTTCGGGGAAAAAAAGAATTTTCTGATGGTCTTCCACCTGGATCTATAGTGTTCATGAACAAAAAATCATCGTACATCACTACAGATATTTTTTTCAGATGGCTTAACCCCTTAACGCACGCTGTCCTTGCTGCGAGGACGTAAAATTTAAGATCCAGCTGAAAAAATTCATCCCAGAAATTTTTTAGCAAAAATTTACATTTATAACATACAGAAAATGCCGGTTTTTTTAACCTTAAAATTAAAAATTTCTTTTAGTTTAATTTATTTCATGAATTCCGGTGGCAGTATAATTTAAATGATCCAAATTGTCTTGCGCCACAAAGGGTTAAAGATTTTTTTGTTCCAAGAAAGCCCCAAGGAAAGCCATTATTAATTTTGGACGGTCACACATCACACTTAAACTGTTGTGACTTGCTGTAATTTGCAGACAAGAATAACATTATAATTGTATGCCTGCCAGCCAAACGACACAAGCTCTTCAGCCTCTTGACCGGTCTTTTTTTAAACCACTAAAACACTACTTTAAAGAGGAAGCAAGGAAATGGATTGTTAATCATCCAGGAAGGACCATTGGGAGAATACAAGCTGCAGAATTGATTGGTAGAGCCTGGAAAAGGGCAGCTTCTGTTGACACTCCTATTAATGGTTTTCGGGAGATGGGAATTTTTCCTCTAAACCAAGCAGCGATTCAAAGCCAATTCTTTTCCATAAGTGAAGAATTGAAACAGAGGGGTGAACAGTCTCAAATTTCTGAATCAACTGAACAAACATCCTCCTCAACAAAAATATTGCACCAGATTTTCCCTGTACCAAGGTTTGAGGATAGATGCCGAAAAAGAAAGATACAGTTGGCTAAGGTTATTACATCCCAAGAGCACATCCAAGAAAAAAAGCTAAAATCAGCTGTTATTGAAAAGGACGAAAGTGATCCTACAAACAATTGCCTTGAATGTGAGGAGAACTATTATTTTACAGAAGAAACAGTAAATTTGATAAATTGCATAAAGTGCCATAAATGATTACATAAATCATGCACATTGTACGGGGATCTGTGCAATGTTTGTGCTAAAGCAAAAATTAGAGAAGAGAAAAAGAAAAATATCATCTGAATAAATTCGACATATTTCGTAATATTTTTTTCAGTATACTTTCTAAACTGTAAGTATGAAATTTTCACATATACTTAAAAAAAAAAAAAAAATTGAAATATTTTTCAATAGTTTGTGTTTTATTCTAAATTTTACATCTTGTCTATGGTAACTAAATATTTTAATATTTTATAAATTAATGCAAAATCGTATTTTTATTTATTTATTTATTTTTTTTTTTAAAATAGCTTATAATTCATATGTTATATACTACTGAAAAATTGTTATAAACTATTGAAAACCTTTTATTATGTTTTTTACAGGTAGGGCATCTCTCCCATGTAAGTGGGGCATCTCACCCGCAACTTCGGGAAAGATGGTCAAATGTAGTAATGTCGCAATTTTATTTTTCTCTATATATTAAAAAAAAGTTACTGTCACTGCCGTCAAATTTTTTTGTCTGTGATAGCAGCTTCTAGCGGAGGGCAGGGTCCTTCGCGTCATGAGAGGTATCAATTTGTTCCGCATACTCCAAGGAAGACATTTCAGCTGCTTAGAAATTTCTATCATTTTAATTAAAGAAGTTATTAACTAAAAACGACAAGTTTATGAATGTACTCTATTTGCCATTTTGAAGAAAGTTTCTCCCAGTGATGTTGTTCTTCTGTCATGAAGTCATTTTAGTGGGAAAATTAAAATATGATCCATGGTTGTACATAGGTAGGTTCGATTTAACGCCTCACCAGTTCTGCGCTATGGGTAATTGGCGACGGTCTGGGACTAGAGATGTTCCGGTCGCATGCCATCACAATTTTGATCCTTCCCGAAAGGGACGCCCGCTTTGGTTATCCCCAGAATTATAGTGTGGGTGGGAACTTGGAGGACTTTGTGGTCACGACATATTTTATGTGCACCAGCCACGATTAGAGTACACGACAGTCTTTGGTCGGCTCAAGTATCGAATCGTCAATCTTCCAATTACATGCTCGGCGCTTTACAGACTAGGGTACCGCGGCCCGATACCATGGATGTAAAAAAGAAAGAAAATAAATATCAACTTTATTTCTCTACTTTTAGAAAAATAATTTTCTTACACGGGAAAATTAAAATATGATCTATGGTTGTAGGTAGGTAAATAATTAGGAAGGTTGTGTTTGACGTCGCACCATTACTGTGCTATGGATAATTGGCGACAGTCTGGGATGCACCCCTACGGATGTTCCGGAGACATGCCACCACAATTTTGGTCCTACACGAAGGGGATGGTCCCCCGCTTCAGTAGCCCCCAGAGGTATAATTTTGATGGGAACATAGAGGATATTGTGGCCACGACATATTTTACGTGCACCAGCCACCATTAGTGTACATGACGGTCTTTGGCTGGCTCAAGAATCGAACCCGCAATCTTCCAAGTTCAAAGAGGTACCGCGGTCCGGATCTAAGGTTGTAAAAAATAAATAAAAAGGGTCATATACTAAAGCTGTAATGCAAAATGGTCTAGATATTATGAATTTCTTTCTATTAATATATATATATATATATTTCAATTTGACATTGAATATGAGGATTTCCATAATAATTTTCTGCGTTTGTCTTGTAATATGCACTATTAATATTCCTTTTCAGTGAAAGAAAACAGCGAATAGGCGGGCAGAGCTCTGCATGTGTTAATAAGTAAAGTGAGTTGGGGGGAGGCGAAGCCTCCCTCGGGGGTTGGTGAGTGGAGCAAGCAGGGGGCAGAGCCCCCTAGTTTCTTTAAAAAAATTACAATATGGTACAAAAAAACTACTTAGTATTAATAAACAATATCTATTATGTATTTACCACAAATTTTCGTTCTCATTGTTAATACCTAATTTATTTTATAGCTCCTTTTCAAGTGGGGCATCTGTCCCAGAATTACCTTATGTGTGTATGCTATTTTTGATCATAATATTGATTTAAAAGTTTTGTTTTTATTTGCTTTGCTTATTTATATATTTTAAATAACAATTATTGTTTTTTCATATTTATTATTTTTTCTTTTAGGTAATCCTTCTTGTTTAGTACCTTTATTTGATCCAGAAATATCACCAAGAAACCATGTTTTAATTTCTGCTCGTAAATATTAGAAAAGAAAATTATATATTTGTATTTTATTAAAATGTATTTTAATATAAGTTAAAAAAATATATATTTTTTAAAATATTTTTTTTTAATCAAACAAACGTAAATGCTTCATATATTTGTACTTAAGATTTCTACTGTATAGAGTACATTAAGAATTTTATTTTGAAGCACCTTTTTAAAAAAAATGTAATTTATGAATAAGCCGTCTCAAATATAAAGGGATCAAACTTTTGATTTTGCTAAATTCTAAAAAGAAATCTTTGTATAGCCTTGTAAACATAAAAAAATAATATTAATAAATAAGTAAAAAAAAAAAAAAAAGAAAAGAAAAGGGCTACCACAGGCAACTCGTATGTGACATTAATGAGAAAGCACCACAGAGCTGGCATTTTAAATTAATGAGTATAAAACTTTGAAAAAACACCATAAAATGCAATAAACTCACCATCAGACAAGAATGGAGTGGAAGAAGTATCATTAACAAGATTTTTCGAGTTTTTAAATATGTAAAAAGCTTCATAGATATCCAAATGGGAAGTGCAGACAGAAGATGAAATTATGTTTTAGAAAAATTGAAATTATGACCATGAGCCCAGCAGTGGGAAGCAGTAGAAGATTTGAAAATCTCTTCATTACAAACATTCCGATAGTGCTCATTTATTCTGTATTTCAAACACCTACAAATTTGACCAATATAACCTAAATTGTTCAACGAATACGGGATTAAATAAGTACCAGATCAGTTTTCAGTAAGAATGGGGTCTTTAAGAGAAGATAATTTAATTTTGTTGACGGGTTTGTGAATGACTTTAAAACCAAATGGTGAAAGAATTGTAGAAATTTTAAAAGTGATGAATAAAAAGGCAAAACAACTTGGATGAGATTGTGATCGTTCAATTTGGGAGCAAAACGTTTAGGATTCTTAAATTTATATAGCGCTTTATTGATAATAGAGTGATTATAGCCTCCAGATAGAGCAAGTGATTTTAAATAATTAATTTCTTTTGAAACACTAGACAGATCAGAACAAATGTGTAAGACATTAAAAACATAAGTATAGAAAGCAGACATTTTCTGTTGCAGGGCATGGTTAGAGAGAGCATGCCGCAGAAGAGAGACAGGGAATGGTTTTCTTAAGACTTGATTATTTCTGTTCCATCTTTTTTAAGCCACTTCTACTTTAATCTACAACCAGATGATATATATTTTTCTTTTTAATTCTCCATCATGTACAACTATACAAACATGGCTTTTATGGCTTACTTTAGATAAAATCCCCAAATGAATTTCAAATTTGCTCTAAATTTCATCCACTCTCTTCATTCAACCCCCCCCCCCCCCCCCCAAAAAAAAAAAAAAAGGAATTTGTTACATTTGATCGTTTGGTTCATGTCTGGCCTAAAACTCAAAATGATATAAAATTATTACTATGTCTTAATGTAAATAAAAAAAATATTCTAGAATCATGTCTTTTATACTAGTTATGTATCTCATAACTAAACAAGAATACATAAAATTATTATATTTAAATATATTGTGTTTGAAATTACAGCCCAGAAAAATAAAGTTTATTCCAAAGTCTATCAGTATGTTCGAAATCTTATATATTAAAGCAGAAAGCTATATTTGTAACACCAAAATGGTAACGTCTGAGCATATACAAAAAATATTTGAGCCATTCTGTAGCATGATTTTTCTTTTTTTACATGTATGCACAATACAAACTATGAGCCATCTCACAGTTATATTAGCTATACCTAATTAAATACAAATGATGATATGAGCAATTCACATGATTAATTCATTGATTCGTACTTTCCAAGGAAGCATATTAAAATGAAAGCAATTTTTTTAATTTCGCAGAAAATTTCCGTACATAATAGTGACTCACAATTTTTTGGTTTGATGCAATCTATTATTTTTTAAGGTGAACACATATATATATATATCTTTAAAAGAAAAAAAAATCTTTTTAAATTAACAAATTCCCAGAATTCATTATTCTTTTAAAGTTAACTTTTATTAGTTCAAACCTTTAAATTTCAGAAACATAGAAATAGATATTCAAAATTAAAGGAGAAAAAAAATCTTAAAATATTTAAAATTTTATACAAGTAAACATTTAAATTGTATAATTTATTATTAAAAATTTAATGAGTAAATTAATTTATTAAAGTATTGGACTATTATTAATTTTTTTTAAACAGTATACTTTTGCTGAAATATATTATTTTGATAGAATAAAGTGTTATACTGTGCTAAAAAAAGTAAATTAATATTTTTCAAAAATAAATTGCCATGGGTTTCAATCAAAATCAAGTAAAGTTGTCATTTATTTTTACCTCCCCCTCCCCCACTTGTTTTATAAATTTCAATTCTGTTTTAGGATTTTTTTTAATGCATAGTTTAAGTGGATCATCATTTCATTTGGTTATAATATTAATTATTATTTTTGTAAAGGAAAAAAAAAATTTTTGTTGCTGTCACTTTTTAAAGTAAAACCAATCCTGAAACTTAACAATAAATCAACTCTAAACAAGAGAAATACAATACACTAATAAAATTTATCTTAAATAAAATTATTTTGTCTTATAAATTTATGTAATTTTTAAAAATGTAACCTTTTTATTAAATCTGGGGGAAAAAATTAAAAAAATGAAAAAGAATTTTTAATTTATGAAGAGTGTATGTTTTACATTAATAGCTAACAGATGGAGCCTGTCATATTGAAATTCAAATGGAATATCATTGATGCTTGATGTGGAATATTTGAAAGGAATAATATTCTTGATATTGTCATTGAATATAGGCATTTAATTTTAATTATTTTTAAAAAGTGATTCAATAAAATTGTCTATAAACTAAAATATCATACTTTTTTTTTTTTTTTTTTTTTTTTTTCAGTAAAAATAATTTTAAATTTATTTCAATTTGCAGTTTACTTTTAGAATATAACGAATTAATGTTTTGGATTAAATCCAAATAGTTTTCCAAATATGGGAATGAAAAATTAGAATCAAAATTCAAATACTTTTGTTTAGGGGTGGGAATCAATTAACAGTTTTAACTGAGTTAATCGTGGTTCATTAATAGATTAATTCAGATAGTACACAACAAACCATTAAAATGGTATAGATGTTAATTTAACTAGTTCCTTAAACAATAAATAATAATAATAAACATACAAATAAATAATGAAAAAATGTATTCCTAATATAATCCTAAATAAAATTTTTATTCGGGAATGCAGATGATAAATAACTTATATTTATTATTACTTTTATATTCTAGAAAATAAATTCTCTATAATATTTTATTCATAAATTTGACTAAAAAAAACACTTTTTTTTTTTTTCAAATCCTTTTGTATAATTGATTATATCTGATTTATAACTGAAATTTAAATACATTTTTAGAGTAATAGTTGCCAAAACAAAATTCAAAACTATGGTGCAATCAATATATAGATTTTAAAACTTTTTTACACACCATAAATTTTAAGCCAGCACAACCGGTTTCAAAAGGACATAGTCTTTCTTCATCAGGTGCAAAAGAACACTTGCCTTGGTGGCAAAAGCAAGACTGAAAGCAGGGCAAAACCCAGAGGGGGAGGGGAAACACAAACAACCAATAGGAAGCAACATGCAGGACCAATCAAAGAGGAACACATACAAACACACACACACACACAAAAAAAAAAGGAGGGAAGGAATAATCAATTAAATTTTTTGTTTTATTTATTTAATTAATATTTACTAATAAGTAAATTTAATAAAATTAATTAATTTATTTATTCTTTTTTTTTTTAAATTAGAATTATTTTATTATAACTATTATTATGTTATAAACATAATGAAGGAAATTATTTAATTGAATTAAACAAATTTTTCCAGGCTGTAGACAGCAAAGTGGAACCAGATTTTTCATTGACAATTTTATCATGATTAAGGTAAATAGCTAAATTTTTCAAAAAATCCAGTTCGGAAACACGTTTGGCATGAAAGATAAAAAGAAAAAAAGAATAAATAAATAAATAAATTAATTAATTTTTTTAAATTTACTTATTAGTATAATATTAATTAAATAAATAAAAAAAAAATTAATTGATTATTCCTTCCTTCCTCTTTTTTTTTTGTGTATGTGTGTGTATGTGTTCCTCTCTGATTGGTCCTGCATGTTGCTTCCTATTGGTTGTTTGTGTTGCTCCTCCCCCTCTGGATTTTGCCCTGCTTTCAGTCTTGCTTTTGCCTCCAAGGCAATAGCACGTGTTCTTTTGCATCTGATGAAAAAAGGCTACGTCCTTTCAAAACTGGTTGTGCTGGCTTAAAATTTATGGTGCGTACAGAAGTTTTAAAATCTATGTAGAGTAATAGTATTTTTACATGTTAATTTTATGTAAATATTTTTGTTTATTAAAAATTAGATGAATTTACATACTTTATTTTATTCTAGCAGGCTTTGTCCACCTCATTCGTCACTATTTTTAAATGAATTCTCAAAATTCTGTATCATTATTACAAAAATCTCAAATTCTTCAATGCTTTTAAATTTCAGCTCTTCTTTGTCACTTCGGACTAGAAAACAGAATATTATTTTCTGTTTCTACTTCAATAGTTATTATCAGCAATTCTGAACAGACAATAATAAACGCTCTAAAGTATTGTGAAACCCTGTTGACATCTCTCCCATCAACAGGATAGTAAAAATCACAGTCCTTTTCTTTTCTTTATCTCGATCTCAAGCATGTCCATTCTTTGAAAGTGCACTTCTTGTTTCTAGGAAAGTTATTACCCCAGCACGGACATAAAACAACATTGCTGCCAGCCGCTGGATCGAAGATTTCATTGCACATTTAATCGATGATTTGATTATGTTGCACATTTAATCGATGATTTTGACGAATAACATATGCAAATATTTTTTTTTGAATGAAATTAGAAGGGTCCAAAAACTATATAACATACCATACCCCTTCTAATTAAATCATTTTTGAAAAGAAATTATTTTTGCTTTTATCATTACTTTTGGCACAAAAGAATATACACATATGACATTACAAATTGCTTTAAAAAAAAAAGTGCATGTGTGTGTGTGTGGTAAGCGAAGAATAGCTATGCAAAACAATGTATAACTTTAATTAAGTTGCTGCAAAAATTTTAAGGACTCAAAATGTAACAGTAAGCAGTAGTAACTGCTCAAGGTGAACAAAACATCAGCCCTATCATAAAGCAACTAAAAACTCCTCACTATCACAAAAACAGCCGAATGAACTATATAGAACTTTTGCGCAACAAAGTCCCTCCTAATCATCAAACTGAAAGAACAGTTTTTTTTAAACAGATTTTTAAAATTTAAAGTGAATTTAATTCACCCTGTCAATTTTCTTGTTACCTCTATCTTTACTTAAATTTAGGGGAAGGGTGGGTAAAATGGGGTGGTAGGGCAAAACGGGGTTTTTGATAACTCTGCTTATACAGTGCTGTCATCTGTATGTCATTGCTATAGATTGTGCATGCCATATCTGATATTCCTTTCCACGTGAGATACTGCTTGCAGAGTCACAGACAGATACGTTCCTAAGATTTATGTACTTTTTTATTACCCTGATATAACAAGGTAAGTATGATGTTCGGATATTTTAATTGTTAGGTTAGCTTGCAGATACGAACGTGACAGTTTGTATTTGCTAAAAGGGATGTTTTTTAAGTGAATTGCATGAAAGAGTAGAACTACATTCACTGTGATTTATTATGTACGCCTAGTTGTTTTCCATGTCTGCTTGTAGGGCAAAACGGAGTATCTCGAGGTGAGGCAAAATAGGGTACTACTCCATTTTGTCTTACCCTTGTGGTATCCTGTTCTAAACGTAAAATGTAAGAAATGCAGAAAGTGATGGGATAAGATAGCTATAAATTAGATGAATTATGTTTTAAAAGAGATTATTAATTACTTATCATCATTACATTATAATCACAGTTGAATGTTATTTATGTCAGCCTCAGGTATTTTTGTTCTGCCTATGTTTGTCTTACGAAATAGATTGAAGAATGAGTTGAGTGACAAGGCTCCACTTGGGGCCATTGCAGGATTTCACAAAAGTGGGTGGGTTCAGACTGAATTATTTTGCAAATGGTTTGATCATTTCCTACATCATGTTAAACCGAGCTTGGAGGACCCTGTTCTTATTCTTGACGTCCGTAGCACACTCACTAAAAATATATAAGTAATTGAAAAACCCGTGAAGATCACGTCACTTTGCTATACCTGCCACACCATTGCAGCCACAAATGCAACCCCTCAGTGTGTCTTTTGTGTCACCATTCAGTGTGTATCTCTCAGGAAGTAGCGATGTGGCTCTGCAACCACCAAGGTCGTGTCGTGACACAGTTTCAAGTTGCAGAACTGGTCACTCCTTCATACATGAAGGCTGCGACTCGGTAGTGGCTTGTAGTTTTCGGAAAACTGGCATCTACCCTATCAATCCGAACCCCTTCGAAGACCATCAGTTTGCCCCTGCTGAAACAACTGAGCATCCTCTGCAAAACCAATGCGACTGTGAAAGGGAAGAATCAGAAGGGCTTAAAGATGAAAAGAATCAAGGTGCGTTCAGGAAAGCAACGGATGACAAGGACATAAGTGAAGCAGCAGATGCGGCAACCACACTTGCGCCGGTCACACTGACTTACAACCTGGCATCACCTACTTAATCCACAATTTCTGATCAACCTTCGTGCTCTGGTTATTTTCCCCCTAGAGATATCCATCCTATTCCTCAAGCAACTAGACCTACAATGGCTGCTAAAAGAAGGCGAAAGGCTAGCAGAACTGTTATCTTAACCAGCAGTCCTTACAAACAACAACTGATCAACAAAACGGCAGCTAAGCAAAAAAAAAAAAAAAAAAACTGGTGTAAAGTGATTAGGCCTGCGACCAAGAAAAAGAAGCAAAAATGTCGGGTCTTGGACAGTTCACAAGCGAAGAGAAGTCGCGTTCCTACCCTACCAACAGATGACACATCGTCAGACAGTGATCCAGCCAGACGATGTAGATGTTACATACTTGTACTGTCATAAAATATATGCAAGATCAGCACAAGGAGAAGGGTGGATCAAGTGCAGTGAATGTAACAAATGGAATGACTTGTGTGCCGGTGTTGATGAGGAAGATGACAGGTTCGTATGTGAACTGTGTCAGTAAAATTTGTTAAGTTGAGAGGTACCCCATTTTGCCGTATCCCATAGGGCAAATTGGGGAAGTTTGCAGCTTTGAATATATTCATATGCAGATCCTAAAATATGCGGTGTATTTCAAATTTCAATACTGCAGAATTACCACTAAGATTGTAAAATTGAAATAAATATTACTTATTGCATTTCTTTTTATTTGTCACATAGTTATTGGCCAGAATAACCTTAAGTACCCCATTTTGCCCACCCTTTCCCTACTATTTCAATTTATTTCCAATTTTTTATTCTTTATCTAGCACACCTTAAGTTCTCTATTTTATTTACAATAATAAAATGTACTAACTTACTAGCATGGCATGGATTACACAACTTTACTCAATTGTCATTTTTACCAGTACCAGATCACTGAACAAACATTTTCATCATTATACATTATTATTTAACAAATCAACAAAATTACAGTAGACACGTAATTTTGTATTTCTAGACTATAATATTTATAATGAATCAGGATATCATACTTTTCACTTAATTATTTCATAATGATATATAAATACAATGCTTAAATATATATATATAAACACGCATTGGTAAACAACATTTATTTACAAATATGAAAATTTAATTTATGCTTCAAATTATTACATTCCTTACTCTTTAGCTAAATTTCATTTATTCAGTCTTTTTATATTTCACCCTTCCAAATACATCCTTTTCGCTCAAGGAATACCTAGCAAGGAATACCTTTTGTGGTAATGTCGAGACACATGATGAAGTGGTTGAACTCAAATCACAGTCACTAATTTCAAAAAGTGACACAGGGGACAGTTAAATTCCAGCTTTGTTCTTCAGTTTCATTATTTATGTTAGGTATATTACTTTCCAGTTCTGTATGTCATAAGAAGTGCATAGGGTCTAATGTGTCTTGATTACTGCCCTCATTACTTCCTGTTATACCTGGTTACCTTCCTGTTTATTTCCTATCTCTTTACTGACCCTATCATTGTTTCACATTAAATATTTTAGATTACTCATCAGTGTAATTTCATACAAGACTGGCAAGAATTGTACAGTAACTCTAAATTGACCTTTATTTAAGCGAGCTAACTTTTTAAAGTTTTTCTTTATAACATTTTGATGTAAATATACCACATCTCCCACTTTTATTTGTTTATCCCTATTTTTTTTATTTTCACCAATTTGTTTGTTCCCTTTCTAAATTTTCTTTTATGATTCGTTAAGCTTTCTGCAATCTGATAGTGATATCTTGAGCACATGATCTGGTATCACTATATATTTTGAACTGTTGGGAATTTATTATGTCCTCCGTTAACAGAAGATCCCTCCCATAAACAAGGGCAGGCAGGATTTTCTAGTATTGTGTTGTGAAAGGCAGTGCGAAAAGACAGTAATGCATAGGGTAGCTGTTCACACCAATCTGTGTCTCTGACACCAAATGGCATAAAGCCTCAATAAGAACACCATTTATGAAATCATTTAAGGCATTTCCCTGCAGAGAATAAGCAACAGTTTGCTGTTTTTCAGTTCCCAATGTTTTATACACCTCTTGCATAGCTGCCAAAATGAAATTTGAATCTCTGTCCCAATATAAAACTTCCATTATACCAAGACAAGAAAAAAATCTCTTGCAACTAAAAACCAAAATTCTTGCTATGGTTTTACTTTATATATCTTTCACGGCATAAGCCTCCAGATATCTAGTGAAATAATTACTGATTACTATTAAATATTTAGTATCATTTTTTGACATAATTAAACTTCCCACTGTGCATCTATGACACATTTTTATAATAGCCTCTCTGTTACAGGAATTTTTTGTAAGGGACTTTTTTATTTTTCTTATATCCTCTCCTTTCTATGCATGAGTGACATGAGGCCACATAGAATTTAATATTATTGTAATGACCTGGCCAATAAAATTTTGCCTTTATTCTATTTAATGTTCTGAAAAACCCTGGATGTACCACACTTGTATTATCATGAGTAAGTCTGAGTAATTTACTGGAACTAAATTTTTTGGGATCACAATTTTATCTTTACCTATCCTTCTTTTTGATTTGGGATTTTTTTCTCTACACATTAAAACACCATTATTAATGAAAAAATCTACAGTAGGATGTAGTACCTGTTCCTCGTTGCTTATTTTTTCTAATATGTTCTTACATTTTTTATCTGACAGTGTATTTTCAATCAGGCTGTCATTCTTCATAAATTTAAATTCTACCGAAGTTGACTTAGTTTGTACAGGATTTACTTCTTTAGGTAGGTAATCTGCAGTAATATTTAATTTTCTTGCTTTGTGGATTACTTCGTAGTAAAATAATGCAGATATTCAATAATGCAGATATTATTCTTTAACAAATAAATAATGCACCAAGATTACAATTGAGTAGCTGTTTGTACTCAAAGCAGCAGTTTGAAAGATGGTGTTTAACTGAGAATCATTAGAAATGAAACACTTATTTTTATATGATTGATCATGCATTATCTCAGAGACTGTAAATTTAAAAAAAAAGAAAGAAATATATTATAAAAAGTAATACATATATACCTTATATAGGCTTTTCAATTTTGGCTGATCAATTTCGATCACAATCGTGATCATCTTCAGAGCCACTTGTTACGCCTTCGTCCTTCGTTTTATAGTTTCGCGGTTTGTTGTCAGAGTTACTTCGCTTCACTTCGGATTCTTGTAAGAGGTGTTGCCATGCTTCTGGGATGATGGAATGTTCTCTATTGTTTACTGTGTTGGGGTTAGTGATAATTTCAAGGGCCTCCCGTTTTAGAGCGTAGTTATGGTTATTGTAGGGAGCTATTTTTTGGATGTTAATAGAGTTAATGCTTATTGGGTTATTATTATGGGTAGTGGAGAAAGCGGTAGAGGTTTTTCCTAGTTTAAGATCTGCACGGTGTTCTTTTTCACGATCGGCTATTTTTCGTTTAGTCATCCCGATGTAGCAGGCTTTTTTACTATTGATATGTTCGAAGTTGATTTTATAAATTCCGGAGGTGTGGTTTTGTGGAATGGGGTCTTTTTCGTTCCGGATGTGTTGAAAGATATTTTCCTCTACCGCTTTCTCCACTACCCATAATAATAACCCAATAAGCATTAACTCTATTAACATCCAAAAAATAGCTCCCTACAATAACCATAACTACGCTCTAAAACGGGAGGCCCTTGAAATTATCACTAACCCCAACACAGTAAACAATAGAGAACATTCCATCATCCCAGCTGCATGGCAACACCTCTTACAAGAATCCGAAGTGAACCTCTACCGCTTTCTCCACTACCCATAATAATAACCCAATAAGCATTAACTCTATTAACATCCAAAAAATAGCTCCCTACAATAACCATAACTACGCTCTAAAACGGGAGGCCCTTGAAATTATCACTAACCCCAACACAGTAAACAATAGAGAACATTCCATCATCCCAGCTGCATGGCAACACCTCTTACAAGAATCCGAAGTGAAGCGAAGTAACTCTGACAACAAACCGCGAAACTATAAAACGAAGGACGAAGGCGTAACAAGTGGCTCTGAAGATGATCACGATTGTGATCGAAATTGATCAGCCAAAATTGAAAAGCCTATATAAGGTATATTTTAAAATGAAATAAATTAGTTTGCTTTTCATTAAATTTATATGAAAGTAATACATATATTTTACCTAATATAAAATTTTCTCATGTATAAATAATGAATAGTTACATAAAATTCTAAATATCTAAATAATTCCATCTTTTTTTTTTTTTTTTCCAGTAAAATTTACATAGAAAAGTTTTATTTAACAAAACATTATTAGTTCTTTGAAAATGCGTTTAAATGAAATTTTTGGTAGCAGTCTTTTTACTTTTTCAAACCCATATAGGGTAAGTGCACCAGTGATTGACACTTTTAGAGCAATCTCTGATGTTTTTATTGTTCTAATCATGAGAAAATATTTTTAGAAATCTTAAGTTAGTACATATGGCATGAAAGACATTCAGAACCACATATATGTTAAAATATATACATTTGATAATAATAATTTTTTTTATGAATTTTTATTTGACACCCACTCAATGTTCCAGTAATTGACACTGCCAGTTTTTAATTTTATCAGTAATTGGTACCCTATGTTCCAGTGTTTGACACTGCTAGTTATTCATTTTACCAGTTATTAGCACCCTATGCTCCAGTGTTTGACATAAAATGTTAAAATTCTTATATGTAAAATATATGATTTCATTATTTTTATTATTTATTAATTATTTCGGGATAGATGTCAATTACTGGAGCATGTCAATCACTGGAGCACCTACCCTATATGGCAGAGAAAATATTGTTTTTTGGATCAAATTTTCAAAATTGAGTTTTTATTACATTTACATGTTTTGAGATTACATGAATTCGAAAATCATGTTTTTAGTGGTTGGTCTGTATGTGTCTGTTATATTAGAATATCTCACGAACAAATAGTAGCAGGCAGTCCAAACTCTGTATTCTAAATCTGTATCATATAGTGATTTTACACTAAACTTTTCGTTAAGATCAAGTAAATGGTTTGTGCACAGCGACATTCAAGAGAATTCAAATACATTATGTCTATGCGGGAAATTTTCGGTAAGTACAGTACTATAGGCTGCCCTAAACAAAATGGAACAAACATATTTTTTTATATGCATAAATGCATGTTTCGTGTAGATTGTGGAAATCATTCATCATTTGTTTACAGGGCTACTTAAATTATTTGGATATATCAGGATTATATTTGGAAATTGCTGGAAATTTATTTCATTTTGTGTTAGGTATTTTTCATAGGAAACTAAATTTAAGAATGCAATGCAATGTGCATATAGTTCATAGACAATATACAGGGCTACCTAAAATCAAGCTGAACGTAATTTATGAAAATGCTTTGCTATATTTTACTATGTTGACGAACACTGCCTATCAATTTTCTTGAAAAAACCGACTAATACAAACAAACAGATATCTAAAAGGAGCTTTATATAGCGATATTGGAAGAAAAAAATAAAGAAAGAAAATGTATTACAGCCTCGTTTGAGATGTAGATTTCTTTTTTTTTGGTTTTCCTTGTCCCATTTCCAGTTTTTTTTTTTTTTTTTTTTTTTTTTTTTTTGCCAAAAGTTAAAATATGAAGTTTTAAATATAAAGTTTCATCGTTCTATCTTTAGATTTAGAAAATTCATCAGTCGTTGTCATAAGATAAACCACCTCCCTCCTACACACACATATGCATACATACACAATGAATAATTTCCAAAAACCACTTTTTTAGACCTTAAAACATGTAAATCAGGTGAAAAATGGATATCGAAACCGAATACATTACTTCTGTAATGAACGGGTAATGGAAGCAAAAATTCTTACATATGTACTTAATTATTATAGATTTTTCAAAGATCTGTATCAATATCTGCGGGTCTTGATATAAAAAATCCGTATCTGTATCTATATCTGCGGATATAGAAAAGCTGATATCCGTATCCGCGGATCACAGTTTTTTGACTATTCGGCACATTCCTATCTACAACAACAAATTTACTTTTAATGGATTGATCATTTATAATTAAGTGCATTCAATAAAATCAATAATTTTGATGCATAGACCAGTTGCTATATGAAGTTGAATATTTGGGAAATCTAAAGTTTGTACGTCTTTTAATTTATTTTAAATATTAGGTCTTTGCATAAATTCGTGCGGTTTTTTATTGCTTCATTTCATAAAAATACATCAAATCAAATGACAATTTTTAATCAAAATACTCTCCATTACTTTCTACAACCTTTGCCCATTTTTCGGGTAACAAATGTAAACCACGGCGATAGAAGCTCTCGTCTTTGGAGGCAATAAAATGATCCGCGTCCGCACGAACTTTTGCAACGACCTAATAGATCTAGAGATAAGACTCATAGAGGCTCCTGTGTCAATTAAACATCTTATAAACTGATCATCAATATCACCAAAAATGGTCAGCATGTTAGCCATTTTTAAATGTGCTAAGTAAATTAAAAAATTAAAGGGTTTTTTCTTCTTCATTGACATTTTTATGTGCGAATTATTTATCATACTAGTATTTTTTCTAGTGTACATTTTGCTTTTTTTTTACCTTAAAATTTCACTAAAATCGGATTTTTCATTTCAGTGATGACATAACAAATCAATAAAGACAACTCAATTTCATAAAACTGAGTAATAATTTTATTAAAAATTATTTCTTTTTCATACGTGTAAGGATAAGGAATATGAACGAAAAAATTTAAAAAATGCAACATCTGATGATTCCTTACTTGCACTTGGCTAATGGGAGATCGCTTATGTTTTTGTAAGATTAGCAAATTCGTATATAGACCGCCATACTTTAGCTTTAGAAAATGTTCCAAAAATTCTCGGCTTATATATGGTACCTAAGATACTGTGTAGCTATTTTACAGTCATGCAAACCTCAATCAAGAAAGAATTTTTGAATTTAGCATATGGTGTACATAAGTATTATCTATTCTAATTTATCTGTAATTATCTTGAAAGGGGGGGGGGAAGAACACCTAAGGTTACGAAAGGGAAATTAACTACAGAGTTTTGAGTTTTTGGAAGTGTTGCTTTACATTTATTTTGTAGATTAAAGCTCATTAGGTTGGGACTTATAGTTTAAAGTGGATTTCTAACCACTATAAGCATCCATGCCTGAATTGGGAACTTGAAGTATGTACCTGGCTACTGGAAACCAGAACGTTAACCATTCAGTCATCAGATGCGCAACATCCACAGAAATTAAAATGAAAGAAAACTCAGGCAGGAAACTATTCAGTTTAAAAAGAGCAGTTGAAATACTAAAAAAAAAAATATAATAATAATAATAGCAAAATTGATAAATCAAGAGAGAAAAGAAAAACAATTGATGTAATTTTTATAAATGTTAGCGGGGGATTAAAATTATCTATGGAACACACAGTATTAGAATTGCTTACGATATAAGCATAAAATTAAGTTAAATGGTAGCATAAAATTAAAAGAAGTGGAAAAAAAAGTACATGAACATAAAGAAAATAAGATTCAGAACTAAAGAAAAACTAATCTGAAAGAATCGTTTTTCTGCAACCTAAAACAGTTATTTTTTCCCCTCATGAATAGCACAAAATATTTTCTTATAAATTTTAGCAATTTGCAGTATCTCTTTAAATTATTTTATTTCATAAATGCATTCATTATCTATTACTAACATTTTATTGTACTTCAATATTCAATTTAACTTCTAACTAAGATATAAAGATATTGATTTTAATATAATTTTTTTTTTTAAATCATTTTTGAGACTTACTGTTGAATTTGTAAAGCAACTTTTTTTTGCAAGCTTTTATGCTTATATGCTACTAAACTTTCAGAAGATTACTTAATCAATTTCTTTCTTTACATTTTTCCTATGGCAGTCCTAAAAAAAGTAGTTTTGAAGGATTTTATTTTACTTTAAACTTTTAATTATGGAGCATACAAACTTATTTAAAAACAATAAAAACCTTACTTTAGGCTTCATCCTAAGTCGCTTTCACTGGAGGCCCCCAGCATTTTCAAAGGAGAAACGTCAGTGGTAGCATTTCCAGCAGTAAGTGTGCTGTGCCAATTAATTTTGGCAGTTGGCTGATCTTTCAGTAGGTGGCTCTAAATTTTATCAACTTCTACACAAGGCTCATTGCCATTGCAAGATTCTAAATTACTTAAAATGGTTTCATTTTAGAATGCAGAATATGTCGGGTTTTCATAATCAGCGATCTTCGTTGTTTCATTGAAATGTATACTGATATTTTCACGTTGTGTGGTCACTTTGTGCCAATAGTAAAGTTTGTTACATCGGAGTTACCAAAAGGAAAATCAAAAACCGTATTAAAGAGCACATTTCTGACGTAAAGTTTAATAAAAACACCATCGCCCTAGCAAAAACCGCACAATGTGAAAATATCAGTATACATTTCAATGAAACAACGAAGATCGCTGATTACGAAAACCCAACATAAGCATTCTACTGTGAAACCATAGTGATTTTAAGTAATTTAGAATCTTGCAATGGCAATGAGCCCCGTGCAGAAGTTGATCAAATTTAGAGCCACCTACTGGAAGATCGGCCAACTAATGCCAAGATCAATTGGCACATCACACTTATACTGCTGGAAATGCTGCCACTGATGTTTCGCCTTTGAAAATGCCGGGGGCCTCCAGGGAAAGTGACTTGAAGCCTAAAGTAAGGTTTTTATTGTTTTGAAATAAGATTTTATTTATTTATTTTTTGTAAAAATGCAAAGAGTAATTTATTAGGAATTTTTATAGCTAAAAAATGCCTGATATAGGCTGAGTAAAATAAAATAGACACACATACATATTTTGTTAAAAGTTATCATTTTTTAGAGAAAAATAATGATTAAAATGACTAGATGACATCATGCATGAATTGATGCAATGTCTTGGTAATTCAAGTCTTGAAGCATTAAGGTACTATATAAATATATAAAAAAATATATGATCAATTTTATAATATATTGTTAATTATGGGTAATGAAATAAGAAGTAATTTAAATATTTTTGATTTAAGGTTTTTGAGGGAAAGACTAAATACAAGGTTGAATATATATGAAAGCAAAGCACGTGTTATGCACGTGTGTCACTTTTTATCGTTATTTATTTATTTATTTATTTTTATCACACTCCATTATTTTTAAAAAGTTACTTTTAGTCGATTTTCGGATTAAACTGTGTTTCGTTTTTTTTTTTTTTTTTTTTTTTCTTTTGAACACCCTGTCCAGAGGATCAAGATTGAGATAGCATGTCTCAAGACCACCCCTAGCATTGAGTCCCAAATCGTTGCCAATTGCCCAATGCATAGCTATAGTGCTATGTTAAAACTCACTCCTTAGGTCGCCCTGTAGAACAAAAAAAAACATTGTTATTTTTAATTTTACATCTGAGAAAAATTTTAGTACACACACAGATGGATGCAAAATAATGCGAACACTTTTGATTTAAAACATTTTGTTTATAACTTAAGAAATACTTGATAAATTATGTAACTTAGGGATGTGAAATAGTTGTTTGACCAAATGTTTTCCAGTTGGATCTTTTGGGCATAAGGACGTTAAGAGAATCCACTAGAAATCCAAGGAAAAAAAAAAAAAAAAAAAAGAATACAAACACCCTATAATGTAAATGCTTTAAATGACTTGTAACTATAGAACATTCTTCTCTAGCTTATTTAATTTTTGTGTTCATTTGTGTAGGGATGGGCCTTACAGTGAGGGAAAACATTGGAATAATAATCTGTAGTTAGAACATACATTAAACAATCCATATAATATGAGCATTCTTAACTGCACATATGCAAATGCTAACGAAAATTTCTTTGCATAATTTGATAGACAAATGCATAAGGAAACTTAAGATACAAATAAAAATCATGAAATTGTAAAACATTATTGGTGATTGTGATTCTTTTTTAAGTGATATGATAAATGAAGCTACAAAATAAGGGTTTATTCACAAAATAACATTTCTACATTGATTTCCAAAAGTTAAGCAACAACCTATTTTCTTCTTTTTTACATAACTTTCAAATAATTAAATTTATGGGCACAAAGTTTAGATGTGATGTTCATTATTAAATTATTAATTGAATTTTATCAAAATTTGACATGGAATATTTGTATATAAACTAATAACTGTTTATCTCTACTTCTTCTTATAAATCCATGTTTGACAAAGTTTAAAAATTTAAATGATTTTGTAAAGGAAATTAAATATACTACGAATGCATTATAATTGGGGGAAAATGCGCTCATATCGAAATTTTAAATTAGTTGTTATTTTCTTCCTTTATTCACTTTTCCTTTACTTTTATAACAGTTTTTGAAAAATATAATTATTAATTTGTAATGTATGAATATAATCCAAATAATAAATATTTCAGTAAATAATTTTAAAATGAACACCTTATCCAAAATCAATAAAGAATGGGTGTTAAAGTTAGAAAAACTTTATTGATTTAGTTATGTCTTCAAAGTGTAGTGCCGTGCTGTAGTGGTAAAGGCCAATTATCTGTGCTAGGAACATAAATTTGGGAAGAGTGCCTTCAGTGGAGATCTTTCTAAAGGGTCCTGGCTTGTATTCACACAAGTTTGGGTAAAAACCAAAGAAACCTTCGATGGATTCAATCCTGGCACCTCTTTTCCACCAGTTAAACTGATATTAATTCGAGTTTTCTTAAAAGTAAATTTTATTTTTGAAGAAAGAGGATATTTAAACGATTTCAGGAAAGAAAACTGAGAGATGGTGTTAAAGATGCATTATAAAAATTTCGTTATGGAAGCAAAAGAAAAGTGAATAAAGAAACAAAAAAGCAGGCTGTAATTAAAAATTTCAAGATATGTGGTTTTTTTTCTCTCTCTAACTGTAATGCACTTAAGGAACCATAACCATCATTTATTAGGTTGATTTCTTTAGAAATTGATCTATCACAATCACTTAATTTATACCTGTATATATATGTATTAAAACTTACAGAAGAATAATAAAAAATAAATAATAAAATGGAGAATGATCTAAGTTAATGTATTAAGTAAGCTGATTGAAAAAGATAAAAATAAGACAAAATCATATGTATAGAAGCAGGCTGATTCTCAATTTTTTCAAGAGCATGTAGAGATTATGGTTTTCTATGTTAAAGGGTGCATAAAGCTGAAATTTCGCTTTAACCAATGGCCGAACCGTAATAACCAATAAATAAATATGAAATATACTCACAAGGACGCATACATGATGCAGATTAGAAAAAGTGAACGACTACAGTTAACAGTGAAACATATAATCCAACACCATTAAGATGTTTTAAAAATGTAGAAAAAAGTAGTAAAAAAATACAAGGATGCAAAATTAATTTTAGCTTATTATAATTAGAAATATACTTTCGTTTAATTAAATAGGTATGATAGTATTTATTTTTAAATAAATAAATATTTAAAAATAATTTAGACTAATTTACTCGTAACATTTTTATAACCTGTTAATCTAACAGGAGGTGCTACCATCTGTATATAATTTTTAAAAATAAAATTACAAGTTTAATTTAATACAAGTTATGTAATTACGCTGCGCTGAAAAAAAATTCGAGCTCTGATTACCATTCTTGCTGATTCTTATGTAAAATGACCTCCTGAACCCGAATATGACTCTCATTTTGCCCAGTCACCCACCGTTTTCTATGGACACCACCCCCTCCGCCAATTTTTATCACTGTTCGGTAATTTTATAACTATGAATTTATTTGGAGAATGAAAAAAATTAATGTAACACCTAAAAACAAATATATATATATATATATATATATATATATATAATGTTTAATAAATAGCATTTATAATAAATAAAAAAATATATAAGAAATGTAATACATAATTTAAGTGGCAAATCTCCCGTCCTCCTAAATTTACTCCTTGCCGCAACATGTTTTAGAATTTTCAAACTCTGTAGCCCCTCAGAAGATATTTAACAGTTAAAATAATCCTCTCCCTCCTAAAAATAAAATTTATAGCCATAAAATCACCGAAAAGTGATAAAGGGGGCCGTCCCTAAAAAACGGTGGGTGATAGGACAAAACGGACATCATATTCGGAATGAGGAGGTCATTTTACATAAGAATTTGCAAAAATGGTGGTGGGGGCAATTTTCATGCCGAGCAGTGTTATTTATTAAACAATGAAAATTAAGAGCACTTATTGACATTAAGAGTATATAATGATTTTAATTATGAAAAAAAAAATTATTAAATTTTCAGGATATCCATTGGCAAAGGCTATATATATATATATATATATATATATATACACTCATGGACAAAAAAATTAGCGCACCAAGAAATAATTGCGGGATCGTAACGAAACTTGGCATGGAAGTACATGTCGGGGAGATATGCAAATGATTAGAAATGCAGCGTGATTGCGCATTACGTATAGCCGGTAGAGGGCGTTTAACGTCGTTCTCTGTGGAGTATAAAAAAGGTAACCAAAGCTTATTTGAGTGTGCTGAATCGTTTACAAAGGAAGAGTTGAGGTAGACATGCGCCATTACGTCGTTTTCGAAGACAATACGAGCAGCTGTCGCAGTCTGAGAGGGGGAGAATCATCGGCATGATGGAAGCTGGGTGGTCAGCTAGGTGAGTAGCTCGTCAATTAGGCCGCTCTGATTGTGTTGTGAGGAGGTGTTGGGACCAGTGGACCCGAGAGATGTCATGATCACGAAGACCAGGCTCAGGACGCCCTCGACAGACCAGTCGTCGAGAAGATCGCCACATCGTAAGAAATGCACGCGTACAGCCAACTGCTTCATCGGCCGCCATCCAGGCACATGTAGCACATTCACTAGGGGCCACTGTGTCTTCTCGAACCATACGAAGGCGCCTGGCTGAAGGACATTTGGTATCGCGGCGCCCATTACGTGTGCTGCCCATGACGCCCACTTATCGACGCCTCCGTTTGGAGTTTTGCCGCGCACGAGGAAACTGGACTGCAGCGGAATGGAACCAGGTCGTCTTTAGCGACGAATCCAGATTCAATCTCAGCAGTGATGACAATCGTGTTCGTGTGTGGAGACCCCGTGGTGAACGCCTCAATCCTGCCTTTGCTTTACAGCGACACACCGCTCCCACAGCTAGTGTGATGGTATGGGGAACCATTGCCTACAATACACGGTCACCCCTAGTATTGATCCATGGCACCATGACAGCCCAGCGGTATGCCCATTACATCCTGCAACCACATATGTTGCCACTCATGCAACGGCTCCCAGAAGCCATTTTTCAACAAGACAATGCTCGGCCTCACACGGCAAGGCTGTCACAAGACTGTCTCCGCACTGTTACTACCCTTCCTTGGCCTTCCCGATCCCCAGATTTGTCTCCAATCGAGCATATCTGGGATCATTTGGGTCGGCGAGTTGGGCATCCCACGAGTTTGAACGAACTAGAGGCAAGGTTACAGCAAATATGGAACGAAATGTCTCAAGACATCATACAGAATCTGTATGCCTCAATGCCCGATCGTATCACATCGTGCATTCGCGCTAGAGGGGATCCAACAGGGTATTAAATCCTCCGTTCTTTTGCCTTTATCTCAGAAATAAATTATCCTTTTTCTTTGATTTTCTAATCATTTACTTATATCAAAGTAGTCATTACGTATGTAAAATTTCGTTTCATTTTGACGACTCTTTCTTGGTGCGCTAATTTTTTTGTCCATGAGTGTATATATAATATGGATAATTTGTCATCACGATAACTTCCTAAATAACGAACCAAATCGATCCAAAGTTTGAGAACGAACTTGTCTTACAAATATCTTGAATGAGTTCATTAATCAAGTTGCTCCTCTGTTTTGTTTCCAGGTGGCGGCCACTTAAACATTTCAAATTCGATTGCAAAAAAGTGTATTAAGACCGAATACATCACCGAATTTGTTTAAATTTTGATGCATATATAGAGGTTTCTACCAAGATTATTAATGAACTTGATCTGCAATTTTGTTTCAAAGTGGAGGATACATTAAATTAAGGGAAGGGGGGGAAGACATAAAAATTCGTTATTACAATAACCTTTAAAATACTGAATTAATTCGAACCAAAGCTGAATAATGGACTTATCTTGCAAATATCTTGGATGAGTTCGTTAACTAAGTTGCTCCACCATTTTGTTTCCAAGTGGCAACCACTTGAATATTTATCACCATGATAACCTTTGAAATACTGAATTAATTCAAACCAAACTTGGGCAGTGGGCTTGTCTATCACGTATCATGGAGGAGTTCACCGGACAACTTGCTCCTTCATTTAATTTCAAAGTGCTGGGTACTTGAAATGATGCTGCCACTTGAAAATTTATCATCATGATTACTTTTGAAATACTATGAGTTCGCTGGCCAACATGCTCTGCCATTATGTTTCCATGTGGCGCCCACTTTGAATCATGTTGCCACTAGAAAATTTGTCATCATGATAACTTTTGGAATATTGATTTAATTCGAACCAAAGTTAGACAGTGGACTTATGTTACAAATATCTTGCATTAGTTTGCTTGGCAACTTGCTCTGTCATTTTGTTTCCAAGTGATGGCCACTTGGAGTCATGTTGCTTTTTGAAAATTTGTCATGATAATTTTTGAAATACTGGTTTAATTAAAACCAAAGTTGGACAGTGGACTTATCATTCAAATGCCTTGAATGAGTTCACTGGGCAACTTGATGCGCCATTTTATTTCCAAGTGGCAGCCATTTAGATATTTGTCATCACGATAACTTTTGAAATACTGAATCAATTCGAACCAAAGTTGGGCAGTGGAAATATCTTGATGGAATTTGCTTTCTAACTTGGTGCACCATTTTGTGTACAAGTGGGGGCCAATTGAAAATTTGTCATCAGAATAACTTTTGAAATGCTGAATTTGAACCAAATTTGTAGAGTAGAGTTATTTTAGAAGTGCGTTCGATATGTTCGTTGGCCAACTTAATCCGCCATCAGCCCACATCAATATCACCACCGAGTCCATTAATGAATTTCATCTGCCATTTTGAAAGAAAATTGCGGCCACTTGCTAAGAAAACGAAATCAACCTACCTTTCCAAATAAGCTAGAAGGACTTATTTTATTTTTAAAATCATTAATTTTTTTTACACCCATCATATACAAATACTTTAAATACGAATTTTTAAGGAAAATAAATACATAATTAATATCAATTTTCAAATAATTTTCATTGTTAAAATTTTATAAAATTCGATTAATAATTTGATAGGGAACATGTAATCCAAATTATGTGCTCATATGTTTGTTTATTTAAAAGTTTTGTGCAAAAGAGAAAACTACAAAAAAAAAAAAAAAAAAAAAAAAAATACAGGGCATGCCATTTGTAGAAGATCACTTATGTAATCCATTATAATATGCTGGTACTCCATACTTTAACGCCACAAAATATACTTGCCTGGGTTTCAGCATGTGATTGCTGAAACGAAATGAAGAAGCTGCCTTTTTCAACTACTCATTACTTTAAATGAGAAGTGAATACTATACAATAATATTACAAAGAAAAAATCATAAGGTAAGCCAAATGAACCTCACCAAGCAACATTGAGGAGAGAACTGCATTCCAAAAAACCAATGCTTTGTGTATGGTATGACTACAAAGAAATTGTTTATTATGAACTTTTTTCACGAAATCAAGCTATAAATTCAGAAAAATACTGTTCCCAAATAGCAGTTTTAAAAGCAAAAATAGAAAAAAAAGCGGCCTGAACTTACAGTGGTCAAGGCGTTGTCTTCCAGCAAGACAATGCTTGGTCCCACATTGCAGTGAATGTTAGGTCATGACTTATAGAATATGGTTGGGATGTTTTGTGTCACCCATCATATTCACAAGACTTAGCCCTTTCGGATTTTCACCTCTTCAGGTAATACTTAAATTATTTGAAAGGCCAGGAGTTCACTTCTTTAAGACTATCAAACATCACCTTAATAACTTCTTCATAAATATATCTGCTGATATTTTATTTATTTTATTTTTTAAAAAGGAATTTTTCAGCTACAAGAACTATGGCAAAAAGTTAGTGAACAAAATGGTGCTTGTTATTCGCCATTTATTATGACTTTATTGTTATTTATCCTTAAAAAACCGCAGAACTTTCCGAATGACAAAATATGATTTTTGTTTTTAAAAATATCAGTTCAAATTGAAGAATACAATACTATTTATTATTTATTAAATAAAATTTATATGATCTTATTTACTTAAGGTTTTAATATGAATGTGGGTTTAGCCTATAAACTTAGCAGTGACATTTATTAGCAATTTCCAGTGTTGCTATATGATTTATATGATTCCGTAACGTTGTTAGTACACGACTTTTATTTCACACCACTTCTTTCTAAAATAATTTTCTTCAATATGTAAGTGCGATTAAATAAGCAGGAAATTATTCTTGAAGAAAAGTGTAGAAAAAAAAGGCAGGTGCGAGTAATGTTACAGAATAAATTAAAATATGGCCATTCTGAATTTATAAGCTAAAATTTTTACTGCATAAATAATTCCTCCGTAATATACGGTCTATGTTTTGTTCATTCAGATTGTTCTAAGCTTGTAGAAAAACTTTTTTTTATCGACTGTGATTAATCTTTCTTTTCTAGTATATTACACGCGATAAAGTATAATGCAGGCAACATTTAGCATATCTATAATGCATACGTGCATCGAAATGATAGGTCCACCCGCATTTTTCAAGTTTCGATTTTTAATTGATGGTTGGTTGGTTGGGTTTTACGTCGCACTAGTGGACTTTTAAATGAAAATAAGAATCACCTTTTTGGTAGAGATTATACAATAATCGTTATTCCTATTTAGGAAGCAATTTGTTAAATTTAATTTTTTTTTTATGCAGATTTTCCTTTTGAGACTGTTTTGTAAAGGTAGGTCTGCCTTTATAAATCTTTGTAACAATGCGTTTATTTCCAGAATGTTTGCGTAAATACCACACTTGCGGGATTAACGCTGATTGCTGTGGAATGATTTAAAAAACATTTGAACATCACGTTGTAAACAAACAAACTGGGTTGTCTTTACAGTCGTTTCAGTCGTTGAGCAGGGAAAAATTGATGCATTTAAGAAGTGCGGAAAATTGAATAGAAATATACAGTCGGCCACAAAAGTGTCCAAACACTAGCAAAAATTCCTATGTAAAAAAAGTACGCTTCATACGGTTTTGTTAAATAAATCCTTATCGAATCCTGTTCTTAGACTGACTAAGAACAGGATTCGGCAAGGATTTATTTAATAAAACCGTATGAAGTATACTTTTTTTTACATAGGAATTTTCGCTAGTGTTCGGACACTTTTGTTACCGACTGTAGTTAAATTTTAAGATCACATAATGTTGTAAACAATTTTTCGCGATTTTGAAATACTTATGGCATAAAAAGAAAATTCTGTGTGGTTGTCCAAAGTGACGACCCGACCAAGAAGGACAAGTTAAATAAGTCAAAATGTGGAAACATGAGCTTATCCACTTTGACCAGAGGAAAAAAACCTTCTAATATCAATATTTGCAGTTCATTAAATGGTAAAGAAGTCCCGAAATTTAGTTTCATCGAAGAGGAAAACAGCTCTGAAATTGACTAAAAAGCATTTGAAATTCGTGCCAGAAGTGATGTCCTGGAAAGAAAACTAGCATCGAGTGATATTCAGTAATGAATAAAAATCAACTTAGAGGGTTTAGATTGCTGACAATATTACTGGCACAATCTGCGATCTGCGTAACTATAGATGTTGGTTGGTTGGTTGGTTGGGTTTTTACGTCGCACTAATGCTGCGCAGATGGGCAATTGGCGACGGTCTGGGACACACCCCTAGAGGTGATCCGGAGACATGCCATCACAATTTTGATCCTCCACGGAAGGGATGGCTCTCCCGCTTCGGTGACCCCCAGAGGTATAATTTTTGATGGGAACATGGAGGACTTTGCGGCCACGACAGATTTTACGTGCACCAGCCACCATTAGTGTACACGACGGCGTTTGGCCGGCTCGAGTACCGAACCCGTAATCATCCGATTACGAGGCCGGCGCTCTACCGACTGGGCTACCGCGGCCCCGTAACTATAGAGTGATATTCTTGTAAAGGTAAGCTGGCGGTGATTTCATTTATGGGTCAGATTCGGATGTGCAGGAAAAACTGATATAACATTTATAGACAATCAGTTGAATGCTTCAGGCTAACAGCAGCTGTTTGAACAATATATATATATATATATATTCACGAGCACAGCACATCGGAGTCTCATACTTTATGTTCCAACAGAACAATGCCTCTTTTTTGCGTACTACAACACCCACTTTTGAATAGTTTCTGAATAATGGTGTACATTATTGATTAACCTCCTGGAAGACCCGAACTGAATCCGGTCGAAAACATTTGGACCATAGTCGCAAGAGCGGTGTATGTAGGCGGTAGGCAGCACTACGACAGATTTGAAAAAAGTTATTTCTTTGGAATAGGCAAAAATTGAAGCAAACTGTTTGCGAAAACGTGTAGAAATCATAACGAATGGAATTTATCAGTTCATTCTGAAAAACGGTGAAAATTTTTCTTAATTAATTGAACAAAAATTTAATGTTTGGTTTACTAGATCTTTCCTTTTAAAACAGCTGTTTCATGCTTTTTTTTTTTTTTTTTTTTTTAACGTCTATACTTCCTAAAATTTGTATATTAATTATGCATTTTTTTTTTCATTGTATTACTAATGTAGTTTGTAAAATGGTACTTTGTACTAGAGGTCTGCACGGGCCGGGCTTACGGCCCGAGCCCGGCCCGGCCCTCAGGCCGGGTTTGGGCCGATTTTTTAAATTTGTTCTCGGGCCGGGCCGGGCTCGGGCTTAAAAATTTTTTTCAGGCTCGGGTCGGGCTGGGCTCAATTTTTTTGTGTATACGCGGGCCGGGCCGGGCCTGAATGAAATTTTCTCCGGGCCTTGTCGGGCCGAATTTTTTTCTGGTTTCCTCGTTACTCAACGAAAAAGGGAAATGATAAAAATATTTTTTCAGTCATTTATTTTACATAATTTTACAGGCTGGTATCTCATAAAGTTCTATTTTGTTAAAAAATGTCTGTAACTTCAATTCAATTGTCTATCAGTCTGTCTGTCCGAAAACTGATTTTTCGCAAATATTTTTAGCATGCTTCGAAATTAATATATTTTATTTAAAGTAATATTAGATGGTTTCCTATTCAAAATAGTATGCATATCACTACCAGTTTGAGTACATGTACATAACAAAATAAATTAAATACGTTACTGTGTATAAGGCTCTGTTTCCTATGATCTGTTGAGTGTAGGTGGCATGAAGGCTATAAAAATCCATCCGTTGTAACTTTTTCTTTAAGGCTCCTTTTTCTTTTCTCCAGTGGATGAAAGTAGCATCATTCTTATCATGGTCAAAAACAACTTTTCTATTCAATATGGTTGGATGAACATTAAAGTTTTGTTTACCGGATCACATGAAAGATTCGGATACATTACGGTATATAAGAGGAAAGTGCATTTTTAGTAGTATTAACCATTTTAAATACCTTCCTGTATTATTTGATGAATGCTAATATTTTCGATTTGACTTTCTGTATGTCTTTGTACCTTGTCTATAATAATAAATTTCTGTTTATATATAATTATCTTGCAAAAGTTCAGCAGTTTTGTTAAAGAACGTACTATTGTTTGGTTATATAAAACCTCTGCAAAACACGTACTAAAAATCTTTTTCATAGAAAGGTATGCATTTTTTTTTGTTGTTGTTTTGTTACTTTACATATTTTTGAATCGGGCCGGGCCGGGCCTGATTTTATCGGGTTTTGTCCGGGCCGGGCCATACACGGTTAAATAATGAACGGGCCGGGCCCGGGCCGAATTTTTTGACTTCATACCGGGCCGGGCCGGGTAAGCAAAGCTTCCGTACGGGCCGGGCTGGGCCCAGGCCTCAAAATTACGGCCCGTGCAGACCTCTACTTTGTACACAATAAAACTTTTTAAAAACTTTCATTTTTACGAATGGAATGGACCAATCATTTTGATACACACTGTACTTATTTACAACAGCTAGAAAAATCATGTGAATAAGGTGGACAACTTCAATCTGCTCAGTCATAAAAGAGCGCAAATAAAAGCGAAAAAGCAACAACTGAGAAGTTTTTCATAATTTGAGTATTTGAAAATTTGGCAAATAAAGCCTTTTTTAATGGCACGAAAATAAAAGCTACCCTGTCTCTAAATGATTAACAAAATTTAAAAATAAAAATCGACCAAAAAACTGAAAATGCAATAAGTGGCTTAGTGTTGAATTCGTAATCGGAGAATTGCAGGTTCGATTCTTGAGCCGGCTAAAGATCGCCATGTACCTTAATGGTGGCTAGTGCACGTAAATTCCGGCGTGGCTGCAATGTCCTTTATGTTCCATATTAATATCTCTGGGGGCTGTAGTAAAAAGTAATAAATAAAAAACTTTGTATGTAAACTCCATAAAAACGCCAACAATTGTTTTGAAGTTCTGTTAACAAAGTGGCAACGCACCGCTTTGTTACGCTCCTGCTCCATTTATTCGTCTGACAAGTGTGGTATTTTGACAAGAAATATTAGTTCAGGTTTCTTTGCAGTTTATGGTGTTCATATGCTAAGTTTTTTTTTTAATCTATTATCGAAGCGAGGAGGGAGAGAACTATCTCCTCCGCGGAGGATCAAAATTGCGATAGTATGTCTCCTTATTATGTTGATATAGGAAATATTATGAGTATTTTGAGGCTTCATTTATGTTTTCTATGCACTTTGGTTAAAAGTTATAAAGAAAATTATAATTTATGATACTACAGAGCTTCATTGCATTTCGTAATTTTAGCTCATATTCTTAATTTTTTTTTTTTTTTTTTTTTTTTTTTTTTGCCACTATCCGAAAGATTTTGTAAAAAAAAAAAAAAAAAAACCTGTTCACAGGGTGGATCGAAAAAATAACTCTCGTCGAGTGTAGATTACTGAACAATTTTCTCTTGTAGGAACGTCCGTTTGCAATTATTAAAGAGTACTGTCAAAAGAGTTTTATTGAGCGGTATGAACCACCAGAAGAAGGCAGAAATTATTAGTCTTCATATGCTTTTGCACCTCTATCAAATTAAATAATAACGAAAAATCTTATAGACACTTTCCAACCACGTTGCTTTGCATCGTTTAACCCAAGTACAGCGCCTAGAATACATGGTGTGGAAAGCGACCAGTAAATTAGTACCTTAAAAATTAAGCCTCTCACCAGAGAACAGTGCGATCGAGTTTGTTGCTTGAAAAACACCCAATTGGTTAATTATGTGCTTAGATCACTTGATTGAGCAGACGAAACTGGGAAAAGCCAATCAGCTCTTCGATTTGAGCAAAAAATTCGATCGCAAATCTATCTGGGAAGCTTAATCTTTTAGCAGTATTTTAAGCTTTCGATCATAAGCGCTTGCCGTACACTGTATATTCAATGCGTTGTAACCTAAGCCTGTCCAACTCAAAACACTTGGACGTATTGGGAATCCATTTTATTCAGGCGAGCCACATTGTCTGTATATGTATATGTGTGTTTACATCACGCATGTTATATATATATATATATGTGCGTGTGTGTAAAATGATTGAAGATTTGAAAAAGAATACATTAGCATTAAATGTATTTTTATTCATAAATTAATAATAGAATAGTCAAGATCTATGATGAAGAATCAACAAACAAGCTGTAAAATTTAATAAAAATAACCACATAATTCTTTCCCTCGTTACCATAACCATCGAAAGATATTTTTATTCCGAAGAGTCAGAAAGAATTCATTAATTTTGATGGTTTACCAACTATGTCAAAATTTAAATTTCGGGAATTCAGTTGCGGGTTACAAGCTATTACACAGTGGGCAACATGCAGCCCGAGGGGGAGTCCTTGGTAATCAAATACCTTCTTTTCTCCCTCCTTATGTAATTCAATAGAATTTTTGTTACTTTGTATTATCTGAATCAAATAAAGTTTTTGGAATTCTATTTTTTGAATTTCGCTCTTCGAACATGTCGTCTTTATTCTTAGGGAGCATTTTTTTTTTTTTTTTTTTTTTTTTTTTTTTTTTTTAATAAATTTAAATATTTTATTTCATCAAACAAACTAAAGGTTGTAATTTTTAATCTCGAAAAAAATGTATTTAAACTTATTTATTTATTGCTTTCTAAAATAAAAGGTGACACGTTCAAAAAGTGGAATTCGAAAAACTTCATTTTTAAACAAGATATCTTGGTAATACGAAACAACAAAAATCCCATTGGATTACATGGGAAGGGAAAAAGAGGGAACCTGACTATAACCCTTAATTGTCAATGTAATTGCTTCCGTCATGGTAACTGATAAAACTTTTTGTTTTAAATTAAGAAAAAAAGAAAACACGCAGATGATTTTGTCCTCGTGTAGTGTAGAGCACCTCAGTTTTCTCACTGGCACTCCTGTAGTGATTGCCTTTTTAGTACATTTTCTAAAAAGAACAGGCATAATAACGTATATTTTGTTTTAGCTTTGCAGTAAAGAGTCTCCCAAAATTGCCATTATAGCTTTATTTCCAAAGAGACTGCATTACAAAAATAAAAAATTCAAATGACTTTTTAAAACTCGAAGTAATAGCTATAATTAGCTGAATATATATTTGTTTTTTATTGATTAAACGAAAATAATGAATTGAATTGAAACTAATGGGCATTTAAAAATATTTTTAAAGTTGACCCTTCTACGCAGATATATTTTCGAAAGGAGGGGGGTGGATGGGTTAGGATCTGAGGACCACCTACCAAGCACGTGATAATAGTACCATATATCTACACAAAGAATGAAGAAATATGACCTGAATGAATTATTCAAGATTTAAACATAACATAAACAAACATAACATAACATAACAGCATTTAACCCTACAAGGCTCAAATTTTTTCTAGTGCGCGACAAAAATATATAGGTTGTAATTAGTGATCAGAAGATAGGGAAAACTTATAAAAATAAAAATAAAACCATATTTTACGGAAAAACCAACTTTTTACCTCAACGTACCGTATGTGGAACATGCATAAAAATATGATTTACTAATACGTTTACTATTGTAATATTAAAAAAAAAAAAAACAACTTACCTCTGCAAAATATACACTTCGTTATAACACACAGTATTTTTTTGTTCGAGTCAAAACTGTTCAATAACTATTTTTTTATTTTTGAATTCAGACAAACGACTAACGTATCACTTTCATTCAAATTTCACACTGAGTGCACTATAACAAAAAAACGAACGACATCTTTAGGAAAAGATTCATATTACTACATTGCTAAATGTTAGTAGCTTCTATCAAGATGTCAAGAGATGTCGCTACTAATAGTTTTATAGCTATAGGAACGATTAAAGTCGGTGTTCCACATATGGAACTGGGTACCTTGTAGGGTTAAACAAAAATTAAATATAAAACACAAAGAAATCTTCTCTCGTCGGTGGAATAATTAATCCTGGTCCCCACGGCCTGCTGTAGCGTATACACGTGCGCACGGCGCGCGTATTCCTTTGCCCACCCTTCCCGTCCCTCCTAATTATTTTACACTTTCAAAAATATACGCAATCGTTTTCTCGGTCTTTTAAACCTAATAATACTATTTTCCAGCGTTCCAGCTGAATTTATTTGTTTTTGCCGCTGCGCCCCTCCCCCTTCCCGCCCCTCGTAATAATTCTACACTTTCGAAAATATCCACAAACGATTTATCGGGCTTTAAGACCTAATAGTACCTACCTACTAATACCAATTTCCAATGCTCTAACTCTATTTCTATATTTTTGCCCCTTACCGCCCCCACCTTTCCGCCCCTCCTAATGATTTTACAGTTTCGAAAATGTCATCATTTGCTTTGTCGCCCCCCAAAAACCTTTATATTCCAATTTTGAACAGCCTAACTCTATTTCTACTTTTCTTTTTTTGGCCCCTTCGCCCTACTCTTCCGCCTCTCCTAATAATTTTACGCGTTCAAAATAGCCTCATTCGACTTGTAGGCCCCCAAAACCTATATGTACCAATTTTGGACGGTCTAACTGTATTTCTGTTATTTGCTCCTTAGCCCCCTTCCCCTTCTCACCCCTCCTGGACGAATTTCTAAAATTCCAGAAATTGATTTTAAGGTATTTGTGTTAGGTATATTTTAGAGCAAAAAATTCACGTATATCTGTTTTTTTGCTTGAGATAGATAGGATTATGTGAAATCACGTTTTTCCCCCTACACCTCCTTAGGGTCTGAATTTCTGAAACTCCAATCATTAGTTTTTAGATATTTGTGTTAGCTGTATTTTAAAGCAAAAAATTTACGGATATCTGTTTTTTTGTTTGAGATATAAAGGTTTTTGCGAAATCACGTGTTGTCCCCCCCTTGAGGGGCGAATTTTGTAAAATCGTTTCTTAGTGAATGTCTACGTCACAGAAGGAATGTTTTCACCAAATTTCATACTTCTAGGTCCAGGGGTTTGGGCTGGGTGATGATGAATCACTCACTTATTCACTCAGCACAAACGATTTTATATATATAGATAAATATCATTTGAGGGAAGTTTTATTCTATTCGAAAAACTATTAGTGAAATCTTGTTTCAGAGGCAACAAAGGAAAGGTTTTTTACTTTCTCTTACACATAAGGTAGAGAAAGTATTGTTTTTTTACTTTCTCTTACCCATAAGGTAGAGAAAGTATTGTTTTTGGGTCAAATTTTTGAACGCGATATTTTGTTATATTTACACGTTATGAGGTCCCCTGAATACGAAAATCATGTTTTTAGCAAATGGTCTGTGTGTCTGTGTGTGTGTCTGTTATCAGCATATCTCAAAAACAAATTATGGCAGAAAGTTCAAACTTGGTATTCTAAATGTGCATCATATAGGGATGCTACAGTAAGCTTTTCGTTAAGATCAAGCAAATGGTTCGTGTACAGGGACAATCAAGAGAATTCTAATACATTACGTCTATGGGGGAAATTGCAGGTAAGTAGAGTTTAACGTCTATAGACTGCACTAAACCAAATGAAACGAACATATATTTTTTGTAATGGAGATAGTTAACTGGGAAAATTTTTTTGTGTATGTAGGAGACGTCCCTCCCCAGGGGGGGAAGTCCCCCTCGGGGGGAGTAAATTTTCATGATGGGTATCTTTCAAAAGAGTTCGCCAATACCTTTAAAACGAATGGTTGAACTATAAATCTGTGATAATTTAAAACAAAGTTGTAGATTTTTTTTTTAATTTTAACGAAAAAAAAAAAAAATCTTTTTTTTTTTTTTTTTTTTTTTTTTTTTTTTTATATATATATATATATATATATATATATATATATATATATATATATATATATTGAGAGTAAAATGGACTTTTTTTGGATATTTAGTGTTACACTACCTCTCTAATATGGAAATCGTCTGCATTATCATAAAAATAATTTTTTTAAATAATAATTTTAATAAATTATTTTTTAATAACCGAATTAAATTCTATATAAATGTAGGCGCATGAATGAAACGGGGGGTTGAGGGGGGCGGTAGCCCCCCCCCCCCCCTCACGCAAAACTAATTATCGTATAAAACTCTTCTGAAGCCTAATTTGAATTGTTTAGCATAGGTTTAGATGACAGTTCTCGTTATCTTACCTCTTAATCTGCAACCTGTATTTATAGTATTAAATTTCAGGGTAAGAGAAAGTCGTGTGAGTGACACACCAGATTATTTTACATAGAATAGTCGCTGCAGATGAAAAATGGGTTTAATCATAAGAATTACGAACATAAAAAAAAAAAAAAAAGAAAACTTGCGAGAAGCTAATCCATCGAACCAAAGCGAGATCTTCATTGCAATAAGATTATACTCTGTATCTGGTGTAGATTCCTGCACGGGTCGAGTAGACTTGACCCGCGCCCGATTCGCAGGAAGCATTTCGACCCGAACCTGCAACTTCTGACCCGCAAAAAAATGTTATTCTGTATTAATTATAGGAGAAACCGAATTAAGATTCTATTTCACGAAATACAGTTATATTATTGAATAAATGTTTCAGAGTATTAATTATTACATAAATATTTCAAGTATATAATTATATTAAAACTAGTGTATTATTATAAACAAGACTTCAGTGCATAATATAACAAAATTCCTTGTGTATTACACTTTTAAAAAATCCACTGTTTCAAATATTCACAGTATATATATAAATATATATATATACACACACACACACATATATATAGTGAAATAAGGAAGCAAATATACATTGGAAAGCCAAATAATTTTCTTACATAACATTTTAAACGATAAGTATTAATATTTATGCATTTCTTCTTTACAACTTAAACTTATGTTAATCATGTTGTTTTAAACTGCTATGAAGGAAAAGAGTGTCATTCAGTCTCTGCATTCAAAAAATTATGTACTCATAAAAAAGCAACATAAAAAATTTTTGGAAGAAAAATATTTTGCGGGTAAACCCGTGGGTCAAAAATTAATGCTAACTCGACCCACAAAGCGGGTAACCCTCGGGTACCCGACCCGGTGCAGGACTCTAATCTGGTGAGATCAGAAAGGTATAGTATATTATGAACTGCTGAAATGAGGTGAAACTATCAATGGCGATGTCCAGGGATGGGAAGATGCTTGATCTACTCACTACTGGCGAGTAATTTCTCGGATATGGCAAGTGGATGTTAAGTCATTTAATTTCACTGCCGATAGTCTACGTAGTAAAACAGCTAAAAAACTCCTCCCAAGATCATGATTGTTGAAACTCCCATGATGAACGATGTTTAAATAGGCAACTACTTTAGATTTTATTACCTTTTAAACTGTTATTATTCTTTATTGAACATTGTATTTTAAGAAATGTTACTTTGAGACTTTGAAAGAATGCTACTAAATGGTCAATTCACCTTACAATTGCGTAAATTTTGTTTTGAAGATTATTGACTATGTATCGTATATTGCTGGCTGGTAAAAAAAAAAAAAAAAAAAAAAATCCTTGGCTAAGAATTTCTAAAAATCCTCCCATCCCTCGCGATGTCTACAGACAAGTAAATATTTCAAGCGAGTAAAAGGAGAAAAACGGCGAATATGGATGAACAGGCACAACAAAATAAATTTTTAAAATAGCAATTCAAAAAACACATGTTGCAAACATTGTGAAAAATTACTTAAGAGGACAGGATTAGGAAATTCTACCCCACCTGCCGTATTCACTGGACATAGCACTTTGAGATTACTACTTATTCTGGTCGATGCAATCGGCTGTTTCTGAACAGTGGTTCAGTTCTCGTGCAGAGATCGAAAATTTGTTAATGATTGGATTACCTCCAAAGGCTATGATTTCTTCATACTAGAAATTCGCCAATTGCCTGAAAGATGGGTGAGCGTTTAGATGCAGATGAAGCATACTTTCAATAAATAATTCTTTCATTTTCTAAACTAGCAAATGTGTTTTATTTTACCAAAAATGGACGAAGCCGTATTTACACACCCAATATTATATTTTTTGGATACGATCTTCAACCTGCGCATGAGGCCTAAATTTTAAAATATTGGCAATTTTTAATTTTTTAATTTATTTTTTTTCCCACAAATTATTTTCAAGCAAATTTTGGGATAATGGTAATGTTTTAATATGTCACATATTCATTTAAAGAATATGTAGTTTTCTTCTCGAAAATAATTCGAAAAAGTGAAATTCTCGAAAATAACAAAAAAGTCTCAATATTTAAGCCACATGCGCAGGTTGAAAATGTTAAATGAGTGACAAGAAAAAAAAAAAAAAAGGTACATTATTTTTCAAATCTTATATATATATATATATATATATATATATACATATATATAAACATTCTCTCCCCTTTTTTTGTCAATATAATTTGCAGAAAAATAGCAAAATTTGCTGTTATTTGAAAACTTAGGCCTCTAGCGCAAGCTGAAGATGATGTCCCCCCCCCCTTTTCCAATAATAATGATAATAATAATAATAATTTGCAAAAATGTTCATAGGGCCAATTCACAACTATAGACAAGTACCCGTTTTTGATAAGATGAGTTTCGTTTTTTTTCCGATCCATCCTATTCTTCACCTATTGCATTACAACTTTGCAGGAAGGATATAAAGGATATCTACAAAATGAATTAGTGTTTAAGGAAACTAATTATATTTAGTTGAAAATTTTTTGCAAAAATGTTTGAATATAAAGTTTTACATATTTTAAAAAATAATAAATTTTGAAATATCTCTAAATCTTTAATTCATTTTATCGACAGCCTTTATAGTGCAAAGTTTCAAAGTAATAGGTAAAGAAATTTTATCAAAATCTTGCGGTGGCAAAAAAGCGCTTTTGAGAAATTAAAGTTTGGTAATCCAATGAAGTTCAATCTTAAGATCAGTTACAATTTTGCTCATAACTTTTGAGCGTAGAAGTATAAATGACGCGTCAAAATGTTCAGGTCACTTCATATATTAACATATATTTCTTCCCCCCCCCCCCCCCAAAAAAAAAAAAAAAAAAAAAAAAAGAGATTTTATTTTAAATTAAAACTCCCTAAACCCTTTAAATATTTGATTTCCTTTTGATTCACATTTTAGCTTATAAGTTTTTAATTTTTTCCTTTATTTGCATTTAAAATGATTTTAAGAAACAAACTAAATTTCTGTATGACTTGAGCATTTGTGTTTTTATATTTAACTTTCAGTCAGAGATAAGATTTGTTCGCCATTTTTCGTAATCACTATTTTTATACATTAATATTTATCATATTGAATCCCAAAATATTGCTTAAACATACGATAAAGATTTCTGTTTAGAAATAGTAGCCCAAAAAAAAAAAGGAAAATTCACATATCTGCTTTTAGCATAATAACTTCATAGTATGAAAAAGATTAAAAGCACTATAAGAAAGTACCCCAGAAATGGCGTTTAATAAGTACAAAACTTTGAATAAACATGATTTTTTGTATTTTATAGTGTTCATTCATGTTTTGTACTTATTACTAAAAGCATTATTTTTTTGTTTAATTATACAGAATATGTTTAATTATACAGAATTTTAATTATACAGATTGTTTAATTATACAGAAATTTTGTTTAATAATACAGAATACACAGAATTTATGTTTAATTTGTTATAATAATTTCTTTTATAGTATGTGATCTGCTTATTCATGCGATTAAGGTGAGAAGTGTTTAAAAAATGTAATATCTATTTTATTTATTTATTTATTTTTTTCCCTCTTTTTCAGAAACAAATATGTTAGATTGCAACTTTGTATTTTAATAAACAGCTTCTAGAATTAGATGAATTAATGCATTTTCTTGATTTTCCATGTAAGGAAATACCTTGTCACAAATCTCACTTTATCTATGCCATTATCTCATTGTTATTACATTTAGTGTCGGAGTCCAGTGACAGAAAATTATACCTTTTATCTAGAAATTCTTGAATATTTAAGTGTACATTATGAAATGTCTATTTTGAAAGAGTTGAGAACAAAATGCGTTATTTTTTTTACTGCTGCAATAAACTCAGGTTAAAGATGAAAGGAAACGATCAAGGGCACATGAAGATTTAAAAAAAAAAAAAAAGTATTCGTGAAGTAATATTGCTTATTTATTTTTATATATAACGTACTTTTTATTGCTTTTGTATTAACCGATTGCCAGGAGTTTTGATTAACAAATATCACCGTAAGGTTAACACGGGTTGCTATAAACATTGAACGGTGGTTCTAAGAAATGTGTTCAAACTAATTCATTATTAGTCACTTCACTTTAGTTCATAATGGCCGATTAATCGCTGGCATGCGATTAATACGAAAGTGCCTATTTCTTTCTTTCTTTCTTTCTTTTTAATATAATTGTATTTGAAATCAAATAAATAGGAGTTATGATTATTTATTATTATCGTATGTTCATTTCCTTTCAGAAAAAAAAAAATCATCATTTGGTTTCTGATAGTTTTGTTGAAAAGAAGAAATTTTGCATTTAGTTTAAAATTTTCAGATCGAATGGCATCGGACTAGATTTGTAAATAAGGCATTTCCATTTGGGTACAGTCGGTAACAAAAGTCTCCGAACACTAGCAAAAATTCCTATATAAAAAAAGTACACTTAATACAGTTTTGTTAAATAAATCCTTGTCGAATCCTGTTCTTAGTCTAAAAACAGGATTCGACAAGGATTTATTTAACAAAACTGTATTAAGTGTACTTTTTTTACATAGGAATTTTTTGCTTGTGTTCGGAGACTTTTGTTACCGACTGTAAGATCCAGTGTAGTTTATAAGTTTATAACTCTCAATTAGTCAAATAACGAAAATTATCTGCAGCTTTAAGGAATTTTTTTCTTATTTTTCTTATTCCTTTTTTTTTTCTGTTTGGCATGGCTTGCTGGAGCTATTCAGGGCATTTATATCAGCTTTGAGACTCAATATTTAAGTTTTTGTTCCAATTTTCATTAACGTTTTCTTTTCTCCCGAGTTACAAGAAATGGACAAAAACTCTGAGATCGAGGAATTCATCCAGGAAACTGCGAAGCGAAAGAAGGAAGTCTGCATGAAGCGCATGGAATGGGGAAATTATAGCCTACAGTTGAAACTAATAAAAATAATATTGTCTTGACTATTATTATTTTTGGTTATTTCAAACAGAAGTTTTAACAAACATAAAGATGTGGATAGGAAAAATGAGAAATTTATATTACAAACTAAATATTATGCTACAGCCACTTTTTAGCACATTAGAAAATGTGCTACTTGATTTTTAATATCACAAAATAACAGTTTTCATATTACTCCAGTCAAGTTGTATTTTTGCCGGGAAAGTTATGGAATAATTTTGATTTCTTCCATTTTAAATGTTTTTAGGGGTGTTGAATCAGTATCTGGGGATTGCTAACAAGATTTTGTGATGTAGCATTGAAAAAAAAAAAGGTAAAAAATTTCATTTTGGGGCGATTTTATTTATTTACTTTATTTTATTATTTTTTTGCTTATAATTTGGAAACTATCAACTTTTCGAAAGTAACCCCCAATTCATGATGAAAGTACATAAAAAACTTTACACACTTCACAATTTAGGTTTCTTCTCCGACGAACTGTTCGGGTTCAAGTACTAGTTGAAAACTGGCTATTTTATCTGTCTCCGCAAAACCCCACATTTTTCACTCTAAAACTTTAATTTATTATTAAAGGCTGTTAATTAGTGAATTCCTCTCAGTTCTCTGCTGAAACCTTATTTAAGTCATGCATGTAAAGGTACAGATTTTTTTTTTTTTTTTTTTTTTTAAGTAGGGGGCTTTGTTCTCCAACTTGTTTTAGTATTAAAACTCTACGTGGTCTTTGCCCCTCGTACTCCAGATATTCATAAATAAAAATAATCTGGTGTGTCACTCACACGACTTTCTCTTACCCTAAATTTAATACTATATATACAGGTTGCAGATTAAGAGGTAAGATAACGAGTACTGTTATGTAAACCTGTATTAAACAATTCAAATTAGGCCTCGGAAGAGTTTTATATGATAATTGCCCCCCTCAACCTCCCGTTTAAATTATGCACCTACATTTATATAGAATTCAATTCGGTTATTAAAAAATAATTCTGTTTTTTAGAAACAATTTATTAAAATTATTATTTAAAAAAATTATCTTTTATGATAATGCAGACGATTTCCATATTAGAGAAGTAGCATAACACCAAATATCCAAAAACAGTCCATTTTAGTCTCAATATTAAAAAAAAAAAAAAAAAAAAAAAAAAAAAAAAAAAAAAATCTATGTTTTTTTTTCGTTAAAAGCAAAAAAATCGATAAATTTGTTTTAAATTATCGCAGATCGATCGTTCAACCATTCGTTTTAAAGGTATTGGCGAACTCTTTTGAAAGATACCCATCATGAAAATTTACTCCCCCCGAGGGGGACTTCCCCCCCAGGGGGGGGGGCGAGGCTCCTACATAAGCAATTTTTTTCCCCTGTTGACTATCTCTATTAAAAAAAATATATATATTCGTTTCATTTTGTTTAGTGCAGTCTATAGATGTTAAAGCCTACTTACCTGCGATTTCCCAATAGACGTAATGTATTTGAATACTTTTGAGTGTCCCTGTACACGAACCATTTGCTTGATCTTAACGAAAAGTTTAGTGTAGCATCCTTATATGATACACATTTAGAATACCAAGTTTGAACTTTCTGCCATAATTTTTTTTTGAGATATGCTGATAACAGACAGACACACACACAGACACACAGACCATTTGGTAAAAACATGATTTTCGTATTCAGGGGCCCTCAGAACATGTAAATATAACAAAAACTCGCGTTCGAAAATTTGACCCCAAAACAATACTTTCTCTACCTTATGGGTAAGAAGAGTTTTATATGATAATTAGTTCTGTTTGAGGGGGGCTACCGCCCCTCTTAACCCCCCGTTTCATTAATGCACCTACATTTATATAGAATTTATTTCGGTTATTAAAAAATAATTCAGTTTTAAAAAAATAGTTTATTAAAATTATTATTTAAAAATTTATCTTTTATGATAAAGCAGACGATTTTCATATTAGAGAAGTAGTATAATACCAAATTATCCAAAAAGAGTCCATTTTATTCTCAATATTTAAAAAAAAAAAAAAAAACGATTTTTTTTTTTCTAAGTTTTTTTTTCGTTAAAAGAAAAAAAAAAAAAATCGATAACTTTGTTTTAAATTATCGCAGATCGATCGTTCAACCATTCGTTTTAAAGGTATTGGCGAACTCTTTTGAATGATACCAAGCAGGAAAATTTACTCCCCTCGAGGGGGGACTTCCCCCCAGGGGGGGAGGTGAGGCTCCTACATGCACAATTTTTTTTCCCAGTTAACTATCTCTATTACAAAAAATATATATTCGTTTCATTTGGTTTAGTGCAGTCTATAGACGTACTTACCTGCAATTTCCCCCATAGACGTAATGTATTAGAATTCTCTTGATGGTCCCTGTACACGAACCATTTGCTTGATCTTAACGAAAAGCTTACTGTAGCATCCCTATATGATACACATTTAGAATACCAAGTTTGAACTTTCTGCCATAATTTGTTTTTGAGATATGCTGATAACAGACAGACACACACACAGACACACAGACCATTTGCTGAAAACGGTTGGAATGTGGTTTACGGTACTGCTTGACGACTCGCGGATAAAGATGCCAACCTTAGTAACCACGGTGTTTATGCGCCGCTGAACCAAAGAACTACTACTACGAACTTCTCTCTTCTATATTCTTTGGCTGAACGATCGATGTTTGAAATGTGGTAACCTCCCCATGATGTTTTGAAACTATGATTTTCGCGTACGTTATTGTTGCCAAACGAATTTCGTACATTTTAAAGACTCATGGAGTTTGTGTGAGACGTATTTAGTAATATTTTTTTTGGGGTTTTATATATGGGTTACTGATCGATGCGAAACGAAATTTCCTACGTTTTAAAGATTCATGGAGTTTGTGTGAGACGTATTTAGTGATATTTCTTTGTTTTTTATGTACGCTTTACTGATCGATGCGAAACGAAATTTCGTATGTTTAAGAGATTCATGCAGAATGCGGGTGAGGTATAGAGTGATGTTTTGTTTTTGGTTTTCATGTACGCGGAGCTTACATACGTGCATATTACTGGTCGCTGCAAAACGACATTTCGTCCGGAGGACATCATTTGGAGAAAATGTGCTTTTAAGGCAGTGATTTTTTTTTTTGGTGGGGGGGGGGGAAGGGGGGAGGCAATGAAATTTTTTTTTTGGGGGGGAGGGGGGAGGCAGTGATTTTTTTGTGTAGGGGGGAGGGGGGAGGCAGTGATTTTTTTGTGTAGGGGGGAGGGGGAGGCAGTGATTTTTTTGTGTAGGGGGGAGGGGGGGCAGTGATTTTTTTTGTGGGGGGGGCAGTGATTTTGTTTTTTTTTGTGGGGGAGGGGGTAGTGATTTTTTTGGGGGGGAGGGGGTTTTCATGTACCCGGAGCGTACAGACGTGCATATTACTGGTCGCTGCAAAACGACATTTCGTCCGGAGGACATCATTTGGAGAAAATGTGCTTTTAAGGCAGTGATTTTTTTTTTTGGTGGGGGGGGGAAGGGGGGAGGCAATGAAATTTTTTTTGGGGGGGGGAGGGGGGAGGCAGTGATTTTTTTTGTGTAGGGGGAGGGGGGCAGTGATTTTTTTTTTTGTGGGGGGGCAGTGATTTTGTTTTTCTTGTGGGGGAGGGGGTAGTGATTTTTTTGGGGGGGGGGGAGCAGTGATTTTTTTTTGGGGGGGCAGTGATTTTTTTGGGGGGGAGGGGGTTTTCATGTACGCGGAGCGTACAGACGTGCATATTACTGGTCGCTTCCGGGGGACATCATTTGGAGAAAATGTGCTTTCAAGGCAGTGATTTTTTTGGGGGGGTGGGGGGGTTCATGTACGCGGAGCGTACAGACGTGCATATTACTGTTCCCTGCAAAACGAATGCTTCGTTACTCATGTCATAAAGCTTTTTCGCCGGAGGGCCCTCCGCGTCCTCGGTGCCTCCCGCTTGTCGTGGACGCACGAAGCAAAATAAAGGGATTTTTTTAATTTTACTGATCGATGCGAAACGAAATTTCGTATGTTTTATACATTTATGCACAATGCGGGTGTGGCATCCAGTGTTTTTATTTTTATTTTTTTGGTTTTTATATACGCGGACCGTACAAACGTGCATATTACTGTCCCCTGCAAAACGAAATTTCCTGCTTAATTAAATAAATCTCTTTATTTTGCTTCGTTACTCATGGCAGAAAACTTTTTCGCCGGAGGGCCCTCCGGCGAAAAAGCTTTATGACATGAGTAACGAAGCAAAATAAAGGGATTTATTTAATTAAGTATGAGATATGCTTCGTGTTTTTAAAAGCAAAATAAAGGTATTTATTAATTAAGTATGAGATATGCTTCGTGTTTTTAAGAAGTTTGGAAATTTTATGCATTTTAAATATTCATGCAGAATGCGGGTGAGTACAGTCGGCAGCAAAAGTATCCGAGCACTAGCAAAAATTCCTACGTAAAAGGTGTACACTTAATATTGTTTTGTTAAATGAATCCTTGTCGAATCATGTTCTTAGACTGACTAACAACATGATTCGATAAGGATTTATTTAACAAAACTCTATTAAATGTTTTTTTCTTACGTAGGAATTTTTGCTAGTGCTCGGATACTTTTGCTGCCGTGATGTTTTTTTACTTTGTTTTCATGTACGCGGAGCGTGCACACGCCGTAGCGCAGTGCTAGTGCGATGTTAAATGTAACCTCACTTGCGTCTCTCCGAGATTGTCGCCGAAGCGCAGTTCTAGTGCGATGTTAATTGCAACCTTACTTGCGTATCTCCGAGATTGTCGCCGAAGCGCAGTGCTAGTGCGATGTTAATTGCAAACTTACTTTCGTATCTCCGAGATTGTCGCCGAAGCGCAGTTCTAGTGCGATGTTAATTGCAACCTTACTTGCGTATCTCCGAGATTGTCGCCGAAGCGCAGTGCTAGTGCGATGTTAATTGCATACTTACTTTCGTATCTCCGAGATTGTCGCCGAAGCGCAGTTCTAGTGCGATGTTAATTGCAACCTTACTTGCGTATCTCCGAGATTGTCGCCGAAGCGCAGTGCTAGTGCGATGTTAATTGCATACTTACTTTCGTATCTCCGAGATTGTCGCCGAAGCGCAGTGCTTGTGCGATGTTAATTGCAACCTTACTTGCGTATCTCCGAGATTGTCGCCCATAACGCTGTAGTAGTGGGACGTTAAATCCACTCTGCTTATACTACAGTCAGCAACAAAAGTGTCCGAACACTATAAAAAATTCCTATGTAAGAAAAAGTACACTTCATACGGTTTTGTGAAATAAATCCTTGTCGAATCCTGTTCTTAGTCAGTGTAAGAACATGATTCGACAAGGATTTATTTAACAAAACCGTACGAAGTGTACTTTTTAACATAGGATTTTTTGCTAGTGTTCGAACACTTTTGCTGCCGACATGTTTCGTTTGTTTTACTTTTCCAATTTTGGCAACAGTAGGGTAACTTCATTTGAAAAACATACTTGTCTAGTAGTGGTAAATTTTTGTTTGTTAATTTATGATATATTTTATAGAATTGTGTCTTTAAGTAGAATATAAACTAAAAATATGTTTGGAGTATTCTTTTAAATTTTGAAATTTCGTAACTCTACTTGCATTTTTCGAAATTTGTAGCGAGGATTAAAGTTTCGTTTTTTCAAGGATTATGAATGTTGCAGGATTATCAAATTTTGAAACGGGTAAGTAAAAAAAAATCTTGTTTTTTATTTATATATTTATCTTTTTTATCTGTTGGGTTAATTAGGGTGTTTTTGTTTTGTAATGTTTAATAATTGTTAGTTTTTGTGTATGCAAATTGTACAAATTTTAAAAATTTGATTTTTATTTGTATTTTCCTTTATTCACGCTCTTAAAAGGATTTTTTTACGGTTTATGTTTAGATAATTGCTTTAAATTACGTAAATCGGCCTTCTTGGATAGGACGGTTATAAAAACTGGGAATCCGTGCTTCCAGTCCGCCATTTTGGAAAGGACGGGAGAGAAAACCGCGACACCGCGCAGACTCGGCGAGTTCGGAAAAACTCGCCAAAAACTCGCCAAGAAGGACCGTAAAACGCATTTTTACCCTAAAAACATGATTTTCGTATTCAGGGGACCTCAAAACGTGTAAATATAACAAAATCTCGCGTTCGCAAATTTGATCCAAAAACAATACTTTCTCTACCTTATGGGTAAGAGAAAGTAATACCTATGCAAAAATTTATATTGAAGTGCTATATCGGAACTGTTGTTTCTATTTGGTCATAATTATTTTAATTTCTTAATGACTTAAGTGATATTGTATATGGATGTACGGTATCACAAAATAATATTAAATTTTATCAATTTTTTTTTCCTTTCCATATTCATCAGCAATTATGTCTATGTGAATGAATATCAGGAACTGCAAAGGTAAGCAGATATGTTTACAATACTTCTGTCTGCTTTACGCTTTTAAGACAGATTGCTAGCAAAAAATTTATATCCACGTAATAACATAAAAATTTTCTAAATAAGCATCATATTTACATAGAAGAAATCATATTATTTTACAATGTAATCTAATAAACAAAAAATAGCAAAAATGACAAAAACATAAAAACAAAAACAAAATTAACATAAAAAAACAAAATTAGCAAAACGAAAGTTGTTTTCTGAAATTCATTGCGAATGTGATAAGCAGATTTCTTACGGACATAAACAATCAATTTCATTTTGACAACTTCACTGCCCACAAGAACTTCAATATCCCTCCGACCGCAAAAAATCATGTCAAAATAAAAAAGTTGTTATATACTGTACACCACAATGACAGGTAGGTAGGTAGGTAGGTAGGGGGATACTGAGATTTGTGCTATGTCCCAAAGGACAGCTTCATCTCGGAAAATCCAAAAACGCAAACCAAACAAAGTGTTAGGTTAGGACGAGAAAGCTAGACGAGAGAAGAGAATCAGATGCGCTAAGGGCCATTTCGAGCCGAAGGCAGCCAAGATAACGTCGCCATACGACGGGTTAGGGCCCAAATGAAGAGCATTGAACAAATTATGACGAGGGGAAGAGAGCTTGGAGCAACGGAGCAAGATGTGTTCGGGAGTTTCCAAGTCGTAGCAGAAGTTACAGAGAGGGGAAAAGGTGAGGTTCATCCTATGTAGGCGTTGATTGGTTAGAATAGTTTTTGACCTCCAACGAGCCATCAGTACATCCATTTTGCGAGACGGGACACTAGCGTCTGTGGATGCAATGTGGTAGTATGGAGCCGAATGGAGCCGAACCAATCAAAATTCAAGTTAGACTGAAAACTTATAACACCGTCGTTGATTGGTTGTCAGTTATTTTAGCAACCTGTTAGAGAATTGGCGATGAAAGAATGGCTTGGTTTTGCTTTTCGTTTGCACCGTATGGCGTATGTTGACATTGTTAACGTTAAATAAAACAGTGTAAAGTGAATTCCTGTTTCGAAAAGAGAATTTGATTGTTTTAACTGTTCATTTTAAATACAAAGGAATATATTAATGAAATTATATACATTTGGTAATACTGTTTTACGTTTTGTTTTCAGTATTACGAATGTCATACTTCCATTAAATAATATTGAAAACACATTCCAGTGTTTCGCTCAGATACTTGTTGGATTGTTATTGTTAAAACAGTGTTCCGGCCGGCCAGGTGGTTCGGTCGGTAGGGCGCTGCCTTCCGAATCTACTGGTCCCAGGTTCGAATCCTGGTGCAGGCATGGATGTTTGTGTTGTCTTATGTCTTTAAAATATTGTGTACTTGTATAATAAAAAACTTGTAAACCCTTGTGGTGTGGATTTTTCGAGATATAAGCGGCCTTAGAGGCAAGCAATAAATCTCATTACTCATCAAACCAAACCAAACCAGTGTTCAGTAAGTTTCTGTTTTGCAATTGACAATTTGACAGGTTTAATTATTCACCTTAAAAATAATAGGAGACATTTTAGAAGGATACAAAAAAAAGTAAATAAAAAAATTATTTACTTTTCATAGTAATAGTTTTAACTTTTTCAGTATTATAGATGATTTTGTTTCACTCGTGATATATTATGCAGTAACTGAAGTCCATTTTCTTTTTAATTTTAATATATTTATAAATTGAAGGATTTTAAGCACAGAGCAATTTCCTCCTTAAATAAACTACTACTGTTATATATAAGTAATTTGAGATGGAACAGTTATTAATAAAATCATGCATATTAGGCTTAATTGTTTATTATTTTGGTTGTAGCTTTTTATGCAGAATGGAATACTAATTGATACTGTACTTTTGCTATTAATACTTCACATATCTTTTGCTTCTTACTTGTGTTAATGATGATAAATACTTAAGATTTGAAATAACGCACAATAGGAGGTTTATTTACTTTTTTTCCCATTATACTGCAATAATAATTTCTGTAATCATTCCATTTCTATTAGAGATGGGATAAATAGTTACTTTTCAGTAATAGGTTACTTCGTTCCATACTTCCTTTGGTAATAGGTTTTTGCAACATATTATTTTTATAACCTATTACTTTTTAGTTTACATATGGCTAATGTCTTTCTAATCCTTTCTGGATTATACACAATATATACATGTGTCCTACATAGTGGATGCGGTTCATGTTTTTAAGTCCCAATGCTTTCGAATAGTAATCTTCACTTTATTTTTCAAAAAAAAAAAAAAAAAAAAAAAAAAACGCTGATATGAAATAGTGGTAGAGTCAAAATTTTACACAAACGTTTGTCCCAATCGAGTAAGCTTAAGGTTCATTTAACCAATTCCTTTAAACACGAAAACAGAATATTTTAAATAATATCAAGAAACACGTACACGAGAGCCGTTTTCCGAAGAAAAAAAAAGAATTATCATATTATAAGCCATATATGTAATTAAGAAACAATTAAATAATAATAGCAAATTTTTAATAAACATCTTTAAAGCATCCCGAATTTTAAACTACCGAGTGACTGTTTCTTTTTATTTTCCGAAGAACTTGAACTCTCCAGATTGACAAGAAAATTAGTGTTTTTTACTCATACTTAGCAAACAGTCACTTTGAATATGTTTTCTAAAATTAGAAACACTTGTTAAAAAATATAGATTTTGCTTACAAAAATTGCATAAAATGATGTATTTTCTCAGACACTTAATTTTAACATAAGAGCATAATTAACTATTCTTAACACCTTTACTCATTTTAAATGTACAAAAAAGTCTCAAGAAAAAAATCAGATTTAAAAAAAAAAAGTGAAGAAAAGCTAAACAGTAAAAATAAATAAATAAATAAATATTCAGTTTTCTTCTCAAACTATTATAAATGCTGTATGTCATTAGGCATTTTCAATTCCATCTGCTATAAGCAATTAAAATATAAACAAACACTCCTTCCTTTCAATTATCAAACACCCGAAACACTTGTTTCCAATACCGCAAGCGAATCCAAACCTATCAAGTGTAATGCCATTCCTCACCTTCATGACTAAATAGTAATCAACATCTAATAATTACCCCTTACCTATCTCATGCTAGCTGCATAAATTAACACTATTTCGTTAAACCGTGGTATCAAAGTATTTTATTCAAACGATTTTATTATCCCATGAAAAATAACCAACACCAAATAAAATCATTTCTAAATTAATATGAGCACGATGTTATCTTGCTTATTAAAATTATTTTGATTAATATATTTCACAAGAAATATTCCGTAATACATTCTAGAAAATGTTATCTTTGCAAAATTATCGTTAAAAAAATGATAAAGCTGCAGCTGTATTATTTTTTAACGATAATTTTATGAACATGAAAGATATTACTGATTCAAAATATCACTGAGTAACAGAGTTGTATGAAATCGTCTGTATTTCTTACTGAGATTTCAGACCTATTTTCTTCAGACGTGAAGTAACGAATCGATTCGAACATCTGCGCGGAAAGTTTGATGCGAGTCTATAGCCGGCGTTCATAATATTGTTTTGGTATTTTGTAAATTAAATAAAGTAAAATAAAAAAGTAATTATATAAAAGAAATAATTCAAGCTTTTTACTTGTATAGTGGTGTATTATATCAGTTTTATCGCCAGAAATTTCTTGTTTATTTCGCGTGCAGAGATAAAGTTGAAAATATTATTTTTTTAATAGGATATTTTTTGTAATATATTACAGTGCGAATAGGCTACAATGCAATAATAATATTATTTATTATGTTACGTGAAATAACGCCCATCTCTAATTTCTATAACAAAAAAGCAAAATTAGTTTGAGAAAAAAATTAAAAAGTGTGTGTGTATATGCTTAGTAAAGCAGACGAATTGTTAAGTTTAGTTACCGAGAAAGTCATTAGCAACCTAAGCAGCAAATATATCATTCTAAAACCATGTATTGATTAAAAAAAAATTCTCTCAATAAATTATGCAAATAGTATATTGAGTTTGTTATTTATAAAATATGTAGGTATGTACTGAAAATTTATCCCCCATCCCCCTCACCAAAATTAGCATACAAATTTTACGAAATTTTAAATTTCGGGATGTTCGGCGTTAGTATGGTAAAAGCTGCACTGTTGGAAGGAGGAGGGTCTTAACCCCCCCCCCCCCCACACACACACGCACACACACACACATGGGGCCTTTTTTCAAAAAGTAATGGTCCGAACTTTACTAAATTTTAAATTTGGAGTTGTTTGAGAGTTAGTATAAGAAAGACTGCACCATTGGAAGGGCGGTTCTTACCCCCACGGTGTCTTATCTCGGAAACTTACAGCTCTAACTTTTTGAAATTTGAAATTTGGTGTTGGTTAGGTGTTAGTATAACAAAAATTGCACCATTGGAAAGGGGGAGGATCTTATCCCACTCAGTCCCTTATGTTGGAAAGTTATGGTCCTAACTTTACGAAATTTTAAACTTGGAGTTGGTTTTGTGTTATTATAACAAAGAGTGCAACATTGGAAGGGAATAGTGTCTTAGTTGGCATGTCAGTGCAAATCGGCTAGTGTGGTGAATGCCGTTGGGAGCGTGGCATTTTGGATGGCCTTGTGTCGTCCTCAGAAGGTTTAAGGGTCCTTCTGGCTGCCAAACCATGGCTCGGCCAAGATCGAGGGCCCGAGTCCCAATATTGACTTACTCAGGTTTGTCCGAAGGTGACAATAAGGGCCTTGTAATCCTGACTGCCGGCCATGCCTGGGCCACTGCCCTCTGTCATGTGGCAGGTAAATTGCTGTCGTGGAGGTTAGGACTTGCACAATGTTGGGACGTCACTGACGGGACTGTATGGATACTCACTGTATCTGGGACAGATGGTGATTGGGCGCACTAGCACACCACCTCTCTCACCCCCCATAGTGCCTTAAAAAGCTCAGTGGTTAGAGCATCTGCGCGGTAAGCGGAAGGCCCGGGGTTCGATTCCCGGCTCTGGTATTTTTCACATAGTTGATAAAAATCAGCCTTCTACTCCATTCTATAAGAAATTAATATGAAATAGTCGGGTAATATGGAATATGTGGTTTAAATCATAGAAAAACTAATTCGACTTCATAAAGTATAGTTATTTTTAACTTTAAAAACCATATATTTAAGATTATGTGAAAGCCATTTCAGCTTCGAGTCTATTTACAAAAGTCACAGATATAATATTCGTTCTTTGCTCCGTTACAGTCAAGGTGAGCCCACACAGAACAGCTGAAACACTTAATCCAAATTTCTCCTCGTTTATCTTCGGAAAATTTTGCGTTACAGAAGATACATTCAGCGTCTTTATTTTCTGGCTCTTTAGTTGAATACATGAAGTCAATTTCAGATGATACTATGCAATACCTAATATTCCATAATATCCGACACGCCATTTTTGAAAATGAACTTTTAAACTGATGGACAAAATATTTTCAGCTAAAAAACGACCAAAGTATAACAAAATACAATTCTTTGAGCATACATTGTACTTAACATCAATGTTCTGAAAAGCTACATATGATGACATGAATGACTACATGATGCTACATGATGAAATGACAAGGTATTTCAGATCACATGCGTACTAGTAAGTTTAAATGTTTGAAAACTTACAGTCGGTTACAAAAGTGTCCGAACACTAGCAAAAATTCCTATGTAAAAAAAGTACACACCATGCGGTTTTGTTAAATAAATCCTTGTAGAATCTTGTTATTGGTCAGTGTCAGAACATGATTCGATAAGGATTTATTTAACAAAACCGTATCAAGTGTACTTTTTTTACATAGGAATTTTTGCTAGTGTTTGGACACTTTTGTTACCGACTGTACCTGTAAAAACTCTTAAAATCACAAAACATACTTTGTTTTATAGAGAATGGTACGATAACAACAAGCGGTCGCTTCTTACTGTATTGCTTCATGTGAATCCTTCTCGAGTGATTCATGGTATTTTGACGAGATAGAAGCACTAATCAGAGCCAAAATTTCGGTATTCCATATTTCCCGACTATTCCACAATATCCTCTCTCTCTCTATATATATCACTGGTAGCACATAAAGTGTTAAACAACAATATGTAAAAGCGTTTTTTTTTTTTTTTAAAGTAAAGAATTTTTTTACAGTAAAGTAATTTTTGGAGAATTTTTTTTATAAGCGGGGTTCATTTTTTTTAAAAAAACGTACTTTTACTTGGATCGTAAATCCCGCCCTTTTTAACACTTTCTTCTTTCCAACAAAGTTGAAAAGTGTTTATGACTTCAGTTTGTTTGTCTATCTGACCGCGCTCATATTTCCGTAAATATTCATGGGTATCCTTGAGACTAAAATCTGTCATTCAAGTTCCCTATGGGATGCCTCCTATTGAAAATGGAGTAAATACTACCATTGGTTTGTGTACTGAGACACCCGAAAGAATTCCAAAGCATTGTATTCTATGAGACGCATTTTTATAAATCGTATTTTAATACATTTATTTCGCATAAATCATAATGAAATGGACATTTATTATTCATATGAAAAAAAAAAGTTTCCTATAGAATACAGTATGATTTGCATTAAAGTATACAAGGCCACAGAAAACTATTCAGATACATTAAGGGCTATAATGAAAATTGCTGCATTTGCATTTTTGTTTTTATTAAGCACTTTTAACACTTTCTAACAATGTTTAAGTTGTTAGTTGTGTGGATTAAGGCCGACTGACTACACTAGGGCCCTAGGCCGATCGGTGGAACGCCCTCCGTGGGGGTATTTTTAAGGGGTCCTAGCCCGTATTTACGGGAGTTTCGTTGAAAATCACAGAAACCACCGAATGGCTAGGTCGACGAGCGCGACCTGGGATCGAACCCGACACTTCACGTTTAGCAGCTTTGAGCACAGAACCGCTCGGCCACTGGTGGGGTTAATAATGTTTAGGAATAAATTTGATTTGAATTAATGTATTTGTCTGTCTTTCTGTCCGTCTGTCCTCCTGCAGCATCCGTAAATATTTTTAGAATATCTTCAAAATGATATATGTTATTCAAGTTTACTATGGGGTGGTCACTGTTTAGAATTATATTAATAGCACATCTGGTTTGTGTACAAGAAAAGCCAAAAGAATGCCATTGCATTATGTTTTATTAGAGGCATTTTTATAAATGATGTTTAAATAACTTTGTACTGCACAAACCATAATGAATTTCACATTTAATATTCATATAATAATAATAATAATAATAATAATAATAATAATAAAATCTATAGAATATATAGTATGTATAGCGTTTACAGGCCTATAAGCATTCAAATATATTGAGGGCTAAAAATAGGAAATCGCTGGGATTGGATTTCTCTTTATTTTTAACGTTTTTAACACCTTTCAGCAATGTTTAAGAGTGGCTATGAATTTAATTAGTGTATGTGTCTGTGCATTGTGTGAGCACGTAAACAAAGTGTATTGAAGGTTAGAAGATGCAGCGAGTTCGTACAATTGGAAAGTGTTAATAATCTATGCGAAATGCATGATTTTTCGTTCTTGTTTCAGGATATTTCAGGGATGAAAAATTTTCGCTTTTCTCTTTTTTCTTTACCTACCACAATTTTTATACAATAATCTGCATCCTATTTAATCACGACACATTATTATAAAAATACATGATTTCTGTATGAAAATAATGGTAGGGAAAAAAGAAAAAAAAGCGCAAATTTCTCAATTCTCATCTCTGAAAGTATGCTGAAAATACTATAGTTATGATATGTAATACAACACTTCAGTGGAAATTTTTACATGGCAATTTTTATCTATGGATATCTAGAATAAGGGAGCAAAGGTACCGCGGAAGTTGGCCAGCATAGCCTCCTACAGAAAAAAAGTGTTAATGAAAAATATTAAATATTTTATGAGTACACAAATATTTATTGATAACATATACATCAGATTTGTATGCTTGACTCTCGAAGCCCGCTTGTAAACCTTCGTCAGATACAGACAGATAGCACATGACAGAATTACAGCACGAAGAATTGAAAAAACACTCAGGGCCAGCACGGGAATCGAACCCGCTCTCCTACGCGAGAAGGCGATTAGCAGTGTGGTGACATAACCACTCAGCCACGGAAAGCCTATAAAAACATGCTAATGTTTATCTTTTTTCTCTCTGAGTCTTCCACCACCATATAATATTTATTTAGCAATTTTTCCACCACCATATAATATTTATTTAGTAATAACTGATCGTGGAAACATACTATAGAAGATTGCAATATAAATAGTGTGGAAGAGTCAGGGGAAAAAAAGCTGAATATTATACCATTTTTTAAAGTTTTTGGCTCATTAAAGTCTTGTGAGTCAATTCTGAGTACGTGTAAGGATACGAAAATCTTGCAGAAACAGAAGGGTAGTGACGTCAATTTGATATCGTAATTCTTTTCGTAAATGTTGGTTGCTTTTCTGGCTTTTAAACCTGCATCGTTATATCGTCGCTATGCTGTTTTTGAAGAAATTCTTTTATGTGACAATTTTTCTAAATTTTTTGCAAGTTCTTAAAATGTTACAAATCGATTTTGTAAACTTGCGGTCATCTTGTTCGGATGTACATCGTGACCGCTCAGAACCCAATTTTCCGTTTAAACTGTCAAAAGCTTTATATCTTGCTAAAAACCGTCTCACAAATCATTCGTTAACATTTAATTTTTCTTACACCATCTCGCGCATTGAAACATCTTTTGCTTCCTGTTTTAAAATGAGTACTTTTTGTGGTGGCATTAATTGCTTTATCCTAACCATTTTCGATATACTTTTTAAAATTATAACTTTCCTAACTGGTTCTTGTTTTTAAAATTTCTCTCGATCCCCAGTTTTACGTGAACAATGAATGACCTGATGAAATCTGTTCGACAATTTGCTTTTTAAATGATAAAATTGGCGGTTGCTGAAAGAGAAAAAAAAAAACCTATCCAAGTACAGCTTTCTTTTTCTTTTTTTTTTTTTTTTTTTTTTTTTTTTCCGAGAAGATGTGAATTGATGTTTGTCACGTCATTCATTTAACATTAGCATCCCATATTTTGACAGCTTATAACTCCATGAAAAAAATTGAAAGAAATGTATAAACTATACCACTTTTTGAGCTAATTTGATCCCCCCCCCCAAAAAAAAAAAAAAAAAAAAAAAAAAGAGAAGTCAAAAATTGGTGTTGCTAGTGAATAAACTGAAGTTGGTGCAAGTTTTAATAAGTAGACGATCCCCCTAAGCAAAAATTTAAGAATGTCATTATAAACTAGACGTTATTGCCAATCAAGAAGCACCAGCCGCATGTTTCTACGCTAATATATGGCGAAATTAGTCGGGGAGAGGTTTGTGGCGTGTTTATATATATATATATATATATATATATATAAAGGGAATAAGAATTTAATATGATTGTACAAGATGATCGAAATTAATCTTGGTCTATTCAGAGCACTCTGTAAACTGTAACCAATATGCAGATTGAGTCGAAACTTTGTAGATAATTTCAAAGGATACGCACATAAGCAGATGTATTCCGCGTAAGTTCTAAGTATAAAAGGAAGAGATCGAGTGAGTAGCATTCTTTCAGAGTGTGGCAATCTTGGAACAGTTTTACGAAAACTTGGCTGACGTGAAGAACAATGTGCGACAAATCACTAGTGATCAGCTGTTGGTCTCTCACTGTTCATCAGTTGCACACAAATAAATGGGGCTCCGAATTGAACAGCATGCTTTACACCGCTAAACAGTCTCTAACAACAACAAAAAAAAAGTGTCTGTAATAAATAAAGGTGTTTGTACTGAAATTTCTAGCTTGTTTGTATTTTCATGTATTGCGCCTCTAGTGGAAAAATTTCTAACTTTATGATTATGATTATTATTATTTTTTTTTCTTTGCAAAATATTTGAGGGCATCCTTTGAATTGTCTCTATTCAATTTTTCGAGTCAATCCGCATTTTAGATTCAGCTATAGAGAGCTCTGAATAGGCCAAGTTTAATTGCGTTCACCCTGTACATACAACGAGAATATATATGTATGTAATAACAATAATTTCCTTTTTGGTTTTTTATACAATACTTTTTTTTTAATTTATCTAGTTTCTAACTTTATAGGGGGAAAAAAAAAAAGAAAGAAAAACCTACAACAAATATTATTGCAATCTGGCCGTGTAATAAGAATATAATAATTTACTTTATTTTTTGCTCATTATGTAACCAGAAAACATATTTTGGATAGGTTAATTTTTTTGTTTTTTACAAGTATGTTTATGGAATTAACAGACTTAGGGCGCGTTCGTAAAATCGAAACTTGTTCAACTCGTGCAGTTAGTTTTTGAACTAGCTGTTCGTAAAGTCTCTCAGTGCGTTTAGTGCGTATCAAAACTTTGTTCGTGAACTAAAATCAGTGCAACTAAATGCACTGGGGAAAAAGTCAGTTTATTTCGTGTAAAATAAAATGATAAAAGATAACTTTGTTTTCTCTATGAGACCTCGTATTTTTGTCAAACTTTTTGTGTTTATTTATTTGTATGTAATAATTTAATTTAATTTAATTTAATTATTTTTTAGTAATATTTTGTAAGTTTGTTTTAGTTTCTTGTAAGTAAAAAAAAATTAAATTACTTTAATGCAATAGATTTATTTTTATTTTTGTAAATTATTAATTTTGTATCATTTTAGATAATAAAAACATATATATTATAAATCTATAATTAAGCCATTGAAATATATATTTGTTTATTAAAATTTAAATTAATTCATTTGAAAAATTACAATATTAATTTGTCGTTACTCATTAAATAAAAATAAGATTTGGGAATTGAGAAATTTTGAATAGCAATTTGTTGTCCTTATAATTAAATGCCTAAAGAATTTATATATATATATGTACAATATTTTCTTATTAAAAAAAAAAAAAAAAAAAAAAAAAAAAATACATATTTGTCTACAAATTAAAAAAATATATATATCTTTTAAAAAAGAGTACTTTTATTTTATTTATTAACGAATATTCATTCCAATTTAAATTTGCTGCGTAAAAATTGTGATATACAGTCGGTAACAAAAGTGTCCGAACACTAGCAAAAATTCCTATGTAAAAAACGTACACTTCATACGGTTTTGTTAAATAAATCCTTATCGAATCATGTTCTTAGACTGACTAAGAACAGGATTCGAGAAGGATTTATTTAACAAAACCGTATGAAGTGTACTTTTTTTACATAGGAATTTTTGCTAGTGTTCGGACACTTTTGTTACCGACTGTACAGTAGAACCTCGATTATCCGAAGCAATTGGGAGCGAACTTACTTCGGATAATCGAAATTTTCGGATAATCGAGAATTCATCAATAATCATCTAAAATATTTATCAGCACTCGTAGTTTGGAAAGGATGGCTTGCAAACAAAAGGAATGTGGAAAAAAAAAACTTTAAAAATACATGTTTGTTAAGAGAAAATTTTGGATGATAGTAGAAAGTGAAAAAAAAAAAGTGAAGAAGAAACCGACTTCGGTTAACGGAGAGTTTCGGTTAATCGAGGTGAGTTTCGGTTAATCGAGGTTCGGATAATCGAGGTTCTACTGTAATAGTTTTTCAAAATTAGTTTTATAAATATGATTTTCATATCATAGGAGTGAATATTAATTGATAGGAGTGAATATTAATGATTGTTTATTTCATTTCATTTTTTATTATAAAAGAAAAAAAAAATGAAGTATATCACCTTTTTTTATTCAAAAAATTTAAATGGCGAAAAATATTTCTTAAAAATTAAACAAGTAAAATTAAGGAAGATGCATTTTTTAAATAGTTTATTTCCTGATTTACAAATTCAGAAATAAAAGAGACGAATTTTTTTAGCTTAATAATACACGCATACGCAAACACACACACTCACTCACACACACACACACACACACACGCACACACACACATTATACACACACACACACACACACACACACACACACATATATATATATATATATATATATATATATATATATATATATATATATATATATATATATATATATATAAGGTAAAGCTAAGAGAGATTGTGCACATAGGAGATCGGGAGGAAAGAGTAGAGTGGACGAGTTTAGATTTCAGGTGGTTATACAACATTAGTAGTGAAGTGCCCACTTGAACGTATATGTTGATTGCATCAAGCGTCTAGGATATAACGTGATTATTTTGTCCCGTTTTCAAAAATAAATGCTTGAATTTTCATAACACTTCCTAGGAATTTCTCTCGAATGGTAGTAATGTAAAATATTTCTGATTATTATTTTTCTGATTTTTTTAATTATTGAATTGAAATATGCACTCCCAATGTAAAAATATTTGTTTACAAATACCTTACAACAATGTCATTTAAGTGAATTATTATTACTGATAGTGTAATTGTAGTTATAATTAAGCGCAATCTCTCCTATCCATGTGCGCAATCACTCCTACCTTATAAGGCGAGATTGCGCAAAATAGCTCTCTTGGTCTTATTACTATTGTTGCTTTAAATTATAACAGAGCAACAAAATAGCAATGGAAATGCACAGAAGAAGGATCAATTCAAAGTTATGCACCAAAATTTTAGCAGAAATTAATATTTGGATTTTTTATATCACTTTGTTGAATTGTGTGCAATCTCTCCTAGCTTTACCTTAATTATTGTTTGAAAAATCTGCTAAACAAGCAAATTCTTTTCTGTTTCTTTCCTTTTCTCTTTTTTAATCACATTTCTTATGAAAGTGAACAAATAATATAAATATAAACAAACTCAAAAAAAAAAAAAAAAACGCTAGAGGGATCATTAGTTTATGAAAAGTTTAGAGAAATAAAGTAAAGCTAGGAGAGATTGCGCACATAGGGGATCGGCAGAAAGGAGTACATTGGGCGCTCTGATACTCCAGGTAGGTCTACAATATCGATAGTGGAGTGCCCAAATAAATGTGCATGTTCCTTTCTTGAACAGTCTAAGATTAAACGTGGTTATTTTGTCTCGTTTTCCAAAATGTTTGCTTTAATTTTCAAAACCCTTTCTAGAAATTTTTATAGAATAGTATTACAAAATATTTTTAAATTAAACGATTTCCCATGGACTTGCTTATAAATTTTACTTGTAGCAGGTGGTTGCATGAAAGTTGCATCATTTATAACAACGAGCGCAACGATTATAGACAACGACAGATTAGGTCAACAAACAAGAAACCATTCAAACTGAAAAGAAACTTTATTAATTTTAAGTTAAATATTTTATCTAGTAATTAAATGTTACTTTTTATTATCTAGTCTTGTCTTTTATCTGCTGCTTTAATTTATTTTCTTTAAATAAAAATTTTTAATCCTTTTTAATTTTTTTTTCTTTTTTTTCTTTAATTTTCTGTTTTCTGTTTTCTGTTTTTTTTTTTTTTTTTTTTTTTTTTTTTTTTTCTAAATTATTATTATTATTAAATTGAAATACCTGCATGTAATACAAAAATATTTGTTTACAAAAACCTTATACCAATGTCATTTAAGTGCAATTATCATTGTTAAGAATTTAATTGTAGTTAAAATTAAGTGCAATCGCTCCTACCCTATAAGGAGAGACTGCGCAAAATAGCTCTCTTAGTTTTGTTACAGCAGTTGCTTTAAATCATAGTACAGTCAGTTACAAAAGTGTCCTAACACTAGCAAAAAGTACGCTTGATACAATTTTGCTAAATAAATCCTTGTCGAATCATGTTCTTAATCAGTCTAATAACAGGATTCGACAAGGATTTATTTAACAAAACAGTATTAAGTGTACCCTTTTTATATAGGAATTTTTGCTAGTATTCGGAAACTTTTGTTACCGACTGTACAACAACAAAATAATAATAATAATCTGGTGTGTCACTCACACCACTTTCTCTTATCCTGAAATTTAATACTATAAATACAGGTTGCAGATTAAGAGGTAAGATAACGAGAACTGTCATGTAAACCTATGCTAAACAATTCAAATTAGGCTTCAGAAGAGTTTTATACGATAATTAGTTTTGCGTGAGGGGGGGGGGGGGCTACTGCACCCCCTCAACCCCCCGTTTCATTAATGCACTTACATTTACATAGAATTTAATTCGGTTATTAAAAAATAATTCTGTTTTTAAAAAATAATTTATTAAAATTATTATTTAAAAAAATTATCTTTTATGATAATGCAGACGATTTCCATATTAGAGAAGTAGTGTAACACTAAATATCCAAAAAAAACCGTTTTACTCTCAAAAAAAAAAAAAAAAAAAAAAGATTTTTTTAAAAAGTTTTTTTGTTAAAAGTAAAAAAAATCTATAACTTTGTTTTAAATTAACACAGATTTATAGTTCAACCATTCGTTTTAAAGGTATTGGTGAGCTCTTTTGAATGATACCCATCATGAAAATTTACTCCTCTCGAGGGGGGACTTCCCCCCCCCCCAAGGGGAGGCGAGGCTCCTACATACACAATTTTTTTTTCTAGTTAACTATCTCTATTACAAAAAATATATAATCGTTTCATTTGGTTTAGTGCAGTCTATAGACGTTAAACTCTACTTACCTGCAATTTTCCCCATAGACGTAATGTATTAGAATTCTCTTGATTGTCCCTGTACACGAACCATTTGTTTGATCTTAACGGAAAGCTTAGTGTACAGTGCGTTGCATGAATATAAACGCACCTTTTTCAATAGCCAGAAATTAAATTTTTAAAATTTTAAAAGAAGGAATGCGACTTACAGTTATTGCATATGACTAACAACTGAATAAGGTGCTTTGAGCAAGTATGTTTATGCTCATGCAAGCTTATTTAATGAATGTTTAAGCATTTTCTTATTTTTCACTGTTATTCGTTTGTTGCACGAAATTAAACGCACTCTGTATTTTGGGTTTAAAATTTAACAGAGCCGCCGGAATTAAATTAAAATGCAAATAGTCGTATTGTTAAAATTCTCTAAAATCAGTTTTAATGCTTGAGTGCAAAATTTACGGAGTTTGTACAGGATGGCAAGAGGAAAAACTTTGGCAGTAGACGAGAGGATAAAAATCGACTTTATGCGTGGTGAAGGCTTTAGCAATCGCGAAATAGGGCGCTGAATCGGAAGAAGTGAGAGTGTTATGCGAAATTATATAAAAAAAAGGAGCAAATTATGGGGAAAAAGCGTATGAGAAGCGAAACCAGTTACACCAGTTACATCAAATGTCGAATATGCAACGCTGCAAAGACTAAGAATATTTCCTGTGCAAAGATAAAGGCTCAATACAAGCTGGGTGTTAATCGGACAACCATATGGAGAACTACCAAAGCTGCAACGTTCATTAATTTAAGAAAATGAAGGCGAAACCACCCCTCACTCAAAAGCACAAGGATATGCGGTTATAAAGGGCAAGAAAATGGATTCTAGATCGACTAAATTGGGAAAAAGTCATCTTCTCTGATGAAAAAAAGTTTAATCTCGATGGCCAAGACGGATTTCATAGCTACTGGCACGATATGATAACCGAAGAAAACATCAATCTGGAGGTGGGTCTGTCATGGTGTGGGCAGCCATAGGTTTTAAAGGGACTTTCGAATTAGAGTTCGTGGAAAACAGTGTGAACTCTGTAGATTATGTCCAAATGCTCAAAAGGAGCCTCGCCGTCAAGAAGTCAAAAAATCTGGAAGAAATTATATTTTTCAGCAAGATTGTGCATCTGTACATACAGCACATATCGTGAAAAAATGGTTCCGTGACAATAAAATTAAAGTTCTGGATTGGCCCTCAAAAAGCCCCGATTTAAACATAATGGAGAACGTATGGGTAATCTTGTTCGCTGTGTTTACGCAAACGGAAGGCAGTTTATCACGAAAGATGAACTAAAATCGACAATTCTGTTTGCTTGGAAGTCAATCAGCTTGGATGACCTCATGCCACTATATCAGTCAATGCCAAGGCGTTTACTGGCTCTTCTAGAAGCCCATGGTGGCTTTGCAAAGTATTAGATACAATATTTGTTACTCAGTTATTTATTTTTTGCATGTGCGTTTAAATTCATGCAACTTGTATATTTGTCATAAATTCAATAACATTATTTTCTAAAAAATCATATTGTTTTTTCATTGTTTTGACTCGTAATTTCATTTTTTGAATGATACACATACAGTTTGCATCAAGTGTCACATATTCATCCTTTTTTATTACTCTTCTATACCATTCCAATTCTTAAAGCTAAGGTGCGTTTATATTCATGCAACGCACTGTAGCATCCCTATATGATACACATTTAGAATACCTAGTTTGAACTTTCTGCCATAATTTGTTTTTGAGATATGCTGATAACAGACAGACACACACACAGACATACACACAGACCATTTGCTAAAAACATGATTATCGTATTCAGGGGACCTCAGAACATGTAAATATAACAAAATCTCGCTTTCGAAAATTTGACCCAAAAACAATACTTTCTCTTACCTTATGGGTAAGAGAAAGTAAAAATGCGTAGAAGAAGCATCACTTCAAAGCTATGCACCAACAGTTTAGCATAAAAATTAAAATTTCGATTTTTTGTAACGTTTCGTTGAATTTGAACGTTTCGTTTTCCTTACCTTACTAAATATGCGCTAAAGAGCATTCGTATACTCATAAGAACCTGATTACACGAAACCGTAAATAACAAACCAAATTTCAGTTTTGGCACGAAAATTAGTGCTCTTAGTGTGGCGTTTACGATCGTGTCCTTAATTAATTATTAATTTAAAATTATCGATGATAATTTAAAATTCAAAGATAATATCAATAATAATTATTGTAATATCCATGCCTAAAATAATTAAAAATTGTACACCAGTGAATTGTAGCAATTAACTGCGCACAAAAATGTTAGGCCATAAAAAAGATAAGATTGTCCAGAACTAAAGAAAGAAATTACAGAAAGTCAGCAAAATTTGCTAAAAGTGATTTTAATTTTTAAAGAAATACTTTAAAGCGATTGTTAAGAAATTTGAGAAAAGAATCTAACTGCGGTAAGAAAGACGATGTCAGTTATATTTTAACATAATTTGTTATCTTATTATTACAGATCATAAAAAAAAAAAAAAAAATTAGCAATAAAATCATTTGTCCTAGAATTATTTTTTCATATTATAGAAATAAGCTATGGATTTATCATTTATACTACCTCTTATTCCTACTATTTATCTATCATTAGAGTAGAACATGATAAAGTATGTATTTAAAAATATAATTCCTTTTCATTTTCTGTATTTGCATATAATATTTGCAAAAAGTATAAAGAGGTTATATAAGAATAAACAAAATGTGCTCCTTTTTAGTATTTTCTTTCTTTCTTCTTTTTTCTCATTAGCTTCAAGTATTTAAATTCAATTTTAAGAGTCTTCTTCTTCTTCTTCTTTTTTTTTTTCTGTTTACAAAAATTTTTACACTTGTTGGCTTTCAGGGAAAATAAAAATATTATTTGAATGCTTACTTTTTAAATTTAATCTCTGAGGTCATTAGTATAGAATTAGTCTGTTAGTCATGAGTTAGAGAGGAAATAATACTACGATAGCTTTTATATATATTGTTACAAAATTGTAAATAATTGTGTTTATTTTTGTATAAATTCTCTCAAAGAGGCTCAGTAAGTTGATAAAGTGATAATTTTGTGCATTTCTAGTCGTTTTAGCGTTGAAATAGCCTTATTTTCCCTTAAAAACGCATTAAAAAGCCCCAATAAGGCAGGTAACGGATTTGGCGCCAAATTTGGCGACTTTTCCCCACATTGGCGATTTTTTTGGCAACCTTGGCGAGAAAATCCTTATATGGGATATACCAAATATGGAAGCTGTAAGTTGATTGGTTGACCACTTTCTAGAGTTTTCTCGAAAAATCTGGGTTCCATGGAACAGTATATAAGGAGCGCTTCTCGCCAAGGCAGTGAGTCGGTTCAGTTCAGTTTTCAGCCAGCTTCGCTAGTGCTTGCATTGCTCTTGAGCCTCTTTGGAAGAGACTTGCTTTATGTGTTATTGCTATACAGTTTGTACTGTGGATTTGCTATTGACAGCTGTTGTTTAAGCTGTGTTTACTGTTTGAATTGAAGCTGATACTTGGTTTATAGACCTGTATTTTTCTGGAACTTTCTGTGAATAAATTACTGAATTTTTGTAAGTTTGGCCTTTCATTCTCAGTCAACTCACGAACTTCCAAGTACGCAACATTTCTGGTGTCAGAAGCGGGGATTGTCTGTGAATGGTGATAACTAGAGCTATGGAACAAGAGATGAAAAAACTTCTAGAAAGCTTAGCTACCCAGATGAATGAGATGAAAGATAGCCTGAGTCAAGAGATGAAAGAAATGAAGGTAGCACAAGAGAAAATGGAAACATCGCAAAGAGAGTTGAAAGACGGTTTGACTGAAGAAATGAAGGTAGCACAAGAGAAAATGGAAACATCGCAAAGAGAGTTGAAAGACAGTTTGACCGAAGAAATTAAATCTAATCAAGACGAGATGAAGAGAGAACTTTCGACAGTAAAGGAAGTGATTGAAAGTAAATTATCGGATATGGGAAGCAGAATAGATGTAATAGAAGAGAAAGTTTTGAAAATAGAAGAGAGTTTTGAAGAGAAAGCAATGAAGATCGAGGAAAATGTTATAGAAGTAGAAAAGAATTTTGAAGAGATATTTATGAAGATAGAAGAGAATTTTGAGGAGAAATTTAAAGAAAACTTTGATCAAGAGCTGAGAGGAAGGGTTTCAGAGATAGAAAGCAAGTTTAAGAGAATAGAAGAAGATCTGGAGAGAAAAGTGGAAGAAAAGTTAGAATCCCTGCCCCAGGAAACTGAAAAGAAAGAGAGAAGAATCCAGAATCAGGAATTTATTAAGCTATCCACCTACGACGGCAGTTCCTCCTGGCATGTATATAAGACGCAGTTTTCCATCGTTGCTGAAGCTAACGGCTGGGACTCTACCGCCAAGTCAGTCCACTTAGCAGCAGCATTACGGGGAGATGCAGCCGAGATACTGAGAAATGTTTCTAAAGAAGAAAGGAACGACTTCGAGGCCCTGACTAGAGTACTGGAGCTACGGTTCGGAGAGAAGTGTTCTAAGGACTATAGTCGCCTCCAGCTAAAATTTCGTTACCAGAAAACGGGCGAAAGTTTGCAAGAGCTGGCAGCGGACATTCAGAGACTGTCACACCTAGCATTCTCAGACTGTCATGCTGACACTCGAAACGACTTAGCTCTTCAGTACTTTATCGATGCTGTTCGTGATCCAGAAATTCAAAAAGCGCTGAGACTCTCCAACATCAGAGACGTAGAATCAGCTTTAGGCTATGCACTTAGGATAGAGGCAGCCCAACAAGCCTCCCGTAAAGACCGCCATACCATAAGAGCAGTCTCATTAAATGATACGCCTGCTGGTGAAAATGAAATGAAGAGAAGTATCGAAGAGATCTTAAAGAGATTGCGTAGCCTGGAGAATAATAAGGAAATAAAGGACCGGAAGATAAAGTGCTGGGGCTGCGGAGGGGATGGTCACGTGAAGAGGAACTGCCCTGTACGACCAACTATAGGAAATCACCCGTCTTCACCATCACTACAGGGAAACTAAGAGGAGGCCATCTCGCGGGGCGGAGGTCGCCTAACATTAAAGAGCCCCAATTTACAGTATTTCATGTTTCCTCGATGAGTGGCGGCGATAATGGACTTCACGTCTATGGCCAAGTTAACAATACCGCCTGCCGGATGATTCTGGACACGGGAGCCAACGTGACCATCATTAGAGCGGATTTGGTTCAAGAGCTAAAAGAGAAGATCATCTGGACGCCGCCCTGTGTTAAACTCCAGACTGTGACCGGAGACGAAATCAAAATATATGGGAAAATGAACTTGACTATCACTTTTGGGAATGCCAGTTACCATCATATGGCATATGTGGCAGATATAAGAGATCCTTTAATCATTGGAATTGATTTCCTGAGAAAATTTAACTTTCAGTTGGACTTCAAGAATAATGAACTGCATTCGAGTTCGGAAGACATCGCTGTGTTCAACACTGAAAATCAAGACATTCAGACAATTTGCCAGATAACAGCCAAGTCTGAAATTTCCATCCCTCCACACACAGAGACAATAGTTTCAGGAACACCTCCCACAAAGCAATACTTTCGCTATGGACTGATTGAATACCCGAATACAGACAATAGCCCAAAAGGAGTTCTGGTAGCTTCATCTCTAGTTGATCTCTCAAAGAGTACTATTCCTGTGAGAGTCGCAAACATCAGCGATAAGGTCCGAACAGTGAAGAAGGATGAGGTGTTAGCAACCTGCACTCCTGTTACATGCATCAACCGCCCCACGCAATCAAACGAATCCAAGTCTTCCGAACAATTAATGACGGAATTACTCAAGAATGCAGAGTTAGGAAAGGAACAGAGATGTGCTGCGGAGAAGCTACTCCAAGAATTTAAAGACCTTTTTTCTCGAACACCTGAAGACGTCGGGAGAACGAACATCACCCAGCACAGAATTGATACAGGAAATCATCCTCCAATCAAACAACGTCCAAGAAGACTTCCATTTGCTAAACAGGAAGAGGTCACTGAACTTCTAAATGAAATGCAACACAATGACGTCATCGAACCATCAACGAGTCCTTGGGCCTCTCCCATAGTACTGGTGCGGAAAAAGGATGGTTCAACAAGATTTTGCGTCGATTATCGTCGTTTGAATGACATCACGAAGAAAGACAGTTACCCTCTTCCCAGAATTGAGGACACATTAGACACACTTGCTGGCAATAAATGGTTCTCGACGTTGGATCTGAAGAGCGGTTACTGGCAAGTAGAATTACATCCTCATGATCGTGAGAAGACTGCATTCACCACGGGACAAGGACTGTGGCAATTTAAAGTTATGCCATTCGGATTATGTAATGCACCTGCCACCTTCGAACGCCTGATGGAGACAGTGCTAAAAGGACTTTCCTATGAGGCCTGTCTGGTGTATTTGGATGATATTATCATTGTGGGGCGCACCTTTGAAGACCATCTACGAAACATCCGAAAGGTGTTGGAGAAACTCAGGATGGCTAACCTCAAATTGAATCCAGGCAAGTGTAACTTGTTCCGTCGTGAAGTGAGCTACCTTGGCCATATCATCTCTGCCGAAGGTGTGAGAACTGATCCTGAGAAGATCTCTGCAGTCGAGAACTGGAGTCGCCCTGAAAATGTACACCAACTACGAAGTTTCCTGGGGTTATGCACTTACTACAGGAAGTTTGTCAAGGGTTTCTCAAATATTGTCAGACCACTCCATAGGCTGACGGAAGCTAAACAGAAGTTCCTGTGGACAGATGAATGTGAAAATGCGTTCAAGCGACTTAAAGAGGCCTTAACATCATCACCTGTCTTGACGTATCCACAGCCCGACAGACAGTTCATACTTGATACAGATGCCAGCCATGAGAGTGTCGGTGCTGTTCTGTCGCAGGAAATTGATGGTCAAGAACATGTCATTGCCTATTGGAGTAAATGCCTGTCTAAACCAGAGCGAAATTACTGTACCACCAGGAAAGAGCTACTCGCCATTGTAAAAGCCATAGAACATTTCCATCATTACCTCTATGGCAGAAGATTCCTGCTCCGGACTGACCATGCCTCTTTAACGTGGTTGCTCCAGTTCAAGAACCCGGAAGGACAGATTGCCAGGTGGATACAACGCCTCCAGGAATATGACTTTGAGATACGTCATCGTAAAGGGACTCTACATGGTAATGCAGATGCCTTGTCACGGAAGCCCTGCTCGGAAAGCTGCAAGTACTGCTCTAGAGCCGAACAGAAATACCTGCCGATAAATCCGGTTGCCTGCCAAGTTACTGTCTCAACACCATCAGAACAAGATCAAGGTACCGATCAATGGAGTGATGAAGAACTTAGAAAAGCCCAGTTGGAAGATCCTGACATAAAGCCAATATTGCAGCTGAAGGAGACGACCAGCAACAGACCTACCTGGCAGGACATTTCCAGATTTAGTCCCATTACGAAAAGTTATTGGGCACTTTGGGACTCTCTTCAGTTCAGAAACGGCGTATTATACAGAAAGTGGGAATCTGATGATGGAAAAAGCTTAAGATGGCAGATTGTATTACCAAGATAAAAAATTCCAGCTGTTTTATAACAACTGCATAGTAGCTCTACCGGAGGCCATTTTGGAGTAATGAAGACTCTGCAAAAAGTTCGGGAACGCTTCTACTGGTGCAAGGCAAAGGAGGATGTGGAGAAATGGTGTAAATCCTGTGATGCTTGTGCGGCACGTAAAAGCCCGCAGAAACGAAGTCGAGGAAGACTGCAACGGTATAACGTGGGAGCACCATTTGAACGGATTGCAATCGACATCTTGGGTCCTTTGCCACGGACCTCCAGTGGAAATAAATACATCCTCGTCGTGATGGACTATTTCACCAAGTGGCCTGAGGCATATCCCATTCCCAATCAAGAGGCATGCACAGTCGCAGAGGTCCTAGTGCAGCAATGGGTGTCAAGGTACGGCACGCCCCTACAACTTCATACCGACCAAGGTAGGAACTTTACCTCTGATGTTTTCAAAGGACTGTGTCAACTACTCGGCATAGGCAAAACCCGGACAACACCCTTACATCCCCAGTCGGACGGCATGGTCGAGAGGTTCAATCGTACCATCCTGAATAACCTCTCTCTTCTAGTATCAAGGAACCAGCAAGATTGGGACTTGAAGTTGCCATTGTTCCTGCTGGCTTATCGAAGTGCTGTCCATGAAACCACCGGCTATACTCCAGCCCAGATGCTGTTTGGACGTGAACTTCGTCTCCCTTGTGATCTCCTGTTTGGTTGTCCACCCGATGCGCCTTCATCGCCCGAGGAGTACATCAAAGATCTCCAGGCACGATTTGAGGACGTACACAACTTTGCTCGGGAGCGGATTAACATGGCAACGGAGAAAATGAAGACAAGGTACGATCTAAAGGCTACACAACATGAGTTCCAGGAAGGACAGAAGGTCTGGTTGTGGAATCCTGTTCGACGCAAAGGACTCTCTCCCAAGTTACAGTGCAACTAGGACGGACCATACACAGTCTTAAAAAGGTTGAATGATGTAGTGGTGCGGATCACTAAAACACCTTCATCAAAACCGAAGGTGGTGCACTATAATAGGCTAGCCAAGTACCACAAGTAACTGTAATATTAAAATTATAAATGTAAATACTGGTAAAATTTGCGCATGCGTAATGTAAATATTTGTATATAGATACTTGTACATATTTGTGAATTTTGTAAATATTTCTCACTTGATTTTTGTTTCTATTTTGTCGTTATATGCAACTTAGTTTTGTATTTGAGATTGTGTAAATTTGGTTAGTTTCGCCTCTTAACCAAGGGTTGCACTGCCCGGGACGTGCAGTCCTTGGGAGGGGGGCAGTGTTACAAAATTGTAAATAATTGTGTTTATTTTTGTATAAATTCTCTCAAAGAGGCTCAGTAAGTTGATAAAGTGATAATTTTGTGCATTTCTAGTCGTTTTAGCGTTGAAATAGCCTTATTTTCCCTTAAAAACGCATTAAAAAGCCCCAATAAGGCAGGTAATGGATTTGGCGACTTTTTCCCACCTTGGCGATTTTTTTGGCGACCTTGGCGAGAAAATCCTTATATGGGATATACCAAATATGGAAGCTGTAAGTTGATTGGTTGACCACTTTCTAGAGTTTTCTCGAAAAATCTGGGTTCCATGGAACAGTATATAAGGAGCGCTTCTCGCCAAGGCAGTGAGTCGGTTCAGTTCAGTTTTCAGCCAGCTTCGCTAGTGCTTGCATTGCTCTTGAGCCTCTTTGGAAGAGACTTGCTTTATGTGTTATTGCTATACAGTTTGTACTGTGGATTTGCTATTGACAGCTGTTGTTTAAGCTGTGTTTACTGTTTGAATTGAAGCTGATACTTGGTTTATAGACCTGTATTTTTCTGGAACTTTCTGTGAATAAATTACTGAATTTTTGTAAGTTTGGCCTTTCATTCTCGGACAACTCACGAACTTCCAAGTACGCAACAATATATAATAATTTTTCTGCAAATATTTTTCGAAAAAAAAAATGCAATAAAACTTACAATGTTCTACGCCTTTAAAGATTAGCATAAAATGTATGCATTGTATTGCTAAGATAAAAATGTACAAAATATAGTTTTCAAAATTTGCTTTTTTTACATATTCCCTTATAATAGAGGACCTTTATAATTAAAGTTTCACTTTGAAATGGCTTGGCCAAATGTTATCAGACTTGATAATAATAATGTACAGGAGGTCACGAGATTTTATTATTAAAAAACTTTAAAAATATATTTACTACGAGCAGGTGATGGCGTTGTATGTAATATTATTAAACGAAATAACATATGAAGATTTCGGTTTAAAATATTCCCAATCGTTTTTAAAACGTGTTACAAAGCATATTTAAAACGGTATTCACCATTCTGACTCGTAAACTTCGAGCTGGTAACAATGAGAGCTATGACGTAGAGGCTCAGTTTTATAGCCGAAAAGCCAAATAGCATATAAACCATATTTACTTAATTCAAATTTGTATTCCACTTGCCGTAAGCTATTTACAAGCCAATGTGAGTTTGAATAACTCCAAAAACAATTACATTTTCGAAACTATTAAAACATTTTAAACGATACCTCCATGTCTTATATCGTTTAACAGTATTGGATATAACACCATTCCCAGCTGGTAGTGAGCTCTTGAACACCCCATCCCTTTATTTTTGCGAAAAATAGTATTTTATAACCTCCTGTAAACTGTTACCATGACTGATAACATCTGGTCTGTTTTTTCTTTTAAGGACCATAGTTGGTAGAGCGCCGAGCTCGTGATTGGAAGATTGCGGATTCGATACTCCAGTCGGCCGATGATTGTTGTGTGCTCTAATGGCAGCTAGTGCACGTAAAATCCGTCCTGGATGCAACGTCCGGCATGTTTCCAAATTAATACCTCTGTGGGTTACTGAAGCGCGGGGGGGGGGCGGTCGATCCCTTCCGCAGAGGATAAAATTTCACATCTAGGGGGGAATCCCAGACTGTCGCCAGTTGCCTTATGCGTAGCTTTTGTGCGACGTTAAACTCACTTCGCTCCACTGTTTTCCTTACGTCTATTTCAAAGTGAAGCTTTGAGTATAAAAAACTCGTACAGTCGGTAACAAAAGTGTCCGAACATTAGCAAAAATTTCTATGTAAAAAAAGTACACTTCATACGGTTTTGTTAAATAATTCTTTGTCGAATCCTGTCCTCAGTCAGTGTAAGGGCATGATTCGATAAGAATTTATTTAACAAAACAGTATGAAGTGTACTTTTTTACATAGGAATTTTTGCTAGTGTTCGGACACTTTTGTTACCGACTGTACACCACTTCACCTCATGAAATGGTTGATTGGTTGTTTTTTTAACGTCGCACTAGTGCTGCACTATGGGCAAGCCTCATGAAATAGAAATAAACAAAATATATATGACCACAAGTATTTGCAGCATCTGATGATATGATATAAGATCTGCAATTCATTAATTACAAACTTCTATTCTTCAAACTGTTTCGAAAAAAGAAAAAAAAAAAATCGAATTGTGCAAGCATATTTATTAAACATTCTTCTTCGAAAATCGTAATATGCGAATAAATAGTAATAGACAACATCTATAGAACAAGTTTATTTTTAAGTACGCATAGTTATTTATATTTAAGAATACCATGCACTCTTTTATAACATTTTTGTTCTTAAAGAACAATGTTCTTTATTCTTCTTATTTTCGAGTAGATTTCTGTAAACTATGGAGAAATATAATGTATTAAAAAAAAATGAATAACATACTTTGAGTTAAATATTGATGTTCATAATAATTTAATATATATTTTCTATCTATTATTCCCTGTATTTTATTGGTAATTTATTATCGATCTTTCTTGTCCAAATACAATTGTAAGTTTCAACAATTATTTTATGTAAATCACAATTTTTAGCTATATCAATAAATAATGCACTTTATTTTATCTCATAAAAAATTACTAACGTCTTTCTGCAAATAAACTAATTCATGCAATTAATCTATGACTTTTCTTTTTTATTAAACGGCCACATTTGTTTCAAACAATACTGACACGAGTCTTGTCTCAATTCTATATAGAAACAGCTGTTTCTTGAGTGTTTCTTTAAGACAACTGTTCCAAGAGTCAGTATAACTTCTTTTTTCAGAACATTTTTTTTTGCTTCTTTGACAGACTGTCCATCAGCTGGATTTTGTTTATGGGGAAAATCTTCATATAACACATTTTTCACAAGCAAAAAGAACGATGATTGTGGAATCTATTATTCTTTTGGAACTTTAAGATGTTCAGTGTACAATTATGAGAGCTAAAGTATGCCTTGTCGGACCCCAAGGTAAGATTTTTGTATGAATATATGCATGCGTGAGCACGCAGATACACATAAGCACGAATTCGAAAAATTTCATGTTATTTCAAGGAATAAGTATTAAATATTAAAAAAAAAAAAAAAAAATAAAATAAAATAAAGATATTTAAAGTATTTTTTATCTACATTTTTTTTTTTTTTTTTTTGACAAAATGCGAAATTTTTACAATTTTCTATTGGTTGAATTCCTTATAATTTAAAATAAATTACAAAATAAATAAATAAATGAATAAACTTTTGAAATATGTTCTTATTAGAACGAGATCTATTGCTGTTTAGTACTTATTAACTATTTTCAACCATATATACAGTAATAAGACATAGATTGATCAGCGAGAGGGGAAAAGTTACTCTAATGGCTGTCTTTCCCCGAGTAAACTACACCCAGGAATACACACGGATAATTTAGTAAATAACGTTTATGAATAATTTATTTACTAAAGGTGAATGAAAAACTTTTGATACAGTTTCAAATTCTTTTTTTTTTTTTCTTTTTTTCAATACCTTCTAATGGCTGTTTCCAAAACTTTTTTCGGTATAAAAATTTTTTATTCGATAACATAGGGATGATAGATCTGTATATATTACTATATCTATGTTTGCAACATTCTAGAAATTAAAAAAAAAATCTTTATGCGAATTTTTGAGGTTTTTGTTCATTTTAAAATGACAAAGAGTGTTTTTATAAGATTCTTATAAAATAGCTTAAGAAATATTCCAAATTAAAATGCAATGATTTTTTCAAATTGACAATGCCTTAAAATAGTTTTTTTTTTTTTTCTTTTTTAAGATTTAAACATTGAAATAGTGTCTTTAGCTTACTACCCCAATGATTGAAATCACCCGTTAAATGTATTCAATCTGCAACATTTTATTAACAATATAAGAACACTCTGATAATGTAGAAAAATGGAGGAAAACATTTTAAAAAGAATGTGTAAATTGTAAGGAAAAAAATATTAAAATTGTAACAAATATTTTGACATTTTAATCAATTTTTTTTCTTTGAAAAAATGCTATAAAATTTCATTCTATATTAAATTAGTTATTTATATAAACCATTTAATAAAACTGTAAAACAGAAATAAAAATGGATATTAAAATAAAATAAATACTAGATTCCCTTCAATATTTTTTAAAACTTCTGGTAACACGAGTTGTTAAAAAAAAAAAAAAAAAGAAAAAAAAAAGAAAAGAAAAAGAATTTAATGGTGTTTGCTTACGAAATTTTTATTCTTCATTATTCAATATCATTATGCTACTGATTGGTAATGTGTACATATTTTAAAAGTATTTTTAATTTTCTATTCCAAATGAAATTATCTTTTTTCCTCACAATTGGTAACTATTAAAAATAAATGAATAAATAAATAAAGATGTGTACTGAAATAAAAGAAACACTGGAACCTCTCAAATATTTTTTCAAGCTTCTAGTAACACAAAGTGTAAACAAACATCATACTATCTTACAAACTCACTATTTTCAAATTAATGGTGTTTAGTCACAAAATTATTATTCTTTATTGTTCAACATCAGTTTTTTCGATGCATTATGCTGCTGATTGGTAATGTGCGTAAATTTTTAAAGTACTTTTAATTTTCTATTTCAAATGAAGTTATCTTTTTCTCACACTCTTTATAACTAATATATATATATATATATATATATATATATATATATATATATATGTATTAAAATGAAAGAAATTCCAGAACAGTCAAATAAATTTTTTCATGCTTTTGGTAACATGAGTTGTAAACAAACACCATAGTATTTACAAACTTTTTTGCATTTTATGGAATGTGTTCACAAAATTCTTATTCTTCATTATTCAACATCAGTTTTTCGATGCATTTTACTGCTGATTGGTAATGTGTATAAATTTTAAAAGTATTTTCAATTTTCTATTCCAAATTATGTAATTTTTTTTCAGTCTCTTTATAACTAAATTTTTTTTATGTATATTAAAATAAAAGAAATAACTAGATCAGCTGAAAAATATTTTTCTTTTAAACTTCAAGTAACACGAGTTGTAAAAAAAAAAAAAAAAAAAAAAAAAAAAACATAATATGCAAACTCACTATTTTCGAATTTTATGATGTTTATTCACAAAATTCTTATTCTTCATTATTCAGCATAAATTTTTCGATGCATTTTACTGCTGACTAACAATTTGAATACATTTTTAAAAGTACCTCTAATTTTCTATTCCAAATGAAGTTATTTTTCTTCATCAATGTTTATACCTAATTTTAAACTTTTTTGGGGGAAATATATTGATGCAAAAATTGCAAGTTTATTGTGATAAATAAATATGTTTTGGCAAATTTTATTTTTTGTAAACAGAAGTTAAGTGCAAAAGATTTGTCTTTAAAATATACGTATGTTTTGGAAAATTTTATTGTTTGTAAACAGAAGTTAAGTGCAAAAGATTTGTCTTTAAAATATACGTATGTTTTGGCAAATTTTATTGTTTGTAAGCAGAAGTTAAGTGCAAAAGATTTGTCTTTAAAATATACGTATGTTTTGGCAAATTTTATTGTTTGTAAACAGAAGTTAAGTGCAAAAGATTTGTCTTTAAAATATACGTATGTTTTGGCAAATTTTATTGTTTGTAAACAGAAGTTAAGTGCAAAAGATTTGTCTTTAAAATATACGTATGTTTTGGCAAATTTTATTGTTTGTAAACAGAAGTTAAGTGCAAAAGATTTGTCTTTAAAATATACGTATGTTTTGGCAAATTTTATTGTTTGTAAACAGAAGTTAAGTGCAAAAGATTTGTCTTTAAAATATACGTATGTTTTGGCAAATTTCATTGTTTGTAAACAGAAGTTAAGTGCAAAAGATTTGTCTTTAAAATATACGTCTGTTTTGGCAAATTTTATTGTTTGTAAACAGAAGTTAAGTGCAAAAGATTTGTCTTTAAAATATACGTATGTTTTGGCAAATTTTATTGTTTGTAAACAGAAGTTAAGTGCAAAAGATTTGTCTTTAAAATATACGTATGTTTTGGCAAATTTTATTGTTTGTAAACAGAAGTTAAACGCAAAAGATTTGTCTTTAAAATATACGTTCATTTTCTATGTGCATATTATTACTTATTCATACTCATCTGGTCTGAACGGTTAACATTCTAGCATTTAGTTAACAGAAATCTCGGTTCTTACATAACTGTTTTTAAGTTCTCGTTTTGGAAAAAACAATTTTTCACTTTTTAAATGTTTCATTTTCTGGTTAAAAAATGCGAAAAAAAAAAAAAAAAAAAAAAAAAAAATTAAAGAACGAGTACTAATTTAATGGTTTTGAATTTTCTGAATGTGAAAATGGAATTAAAAAAAAAAAAACAAAAAAAAAAAAAAAAAAAAGAATACGTTAGGTAATGAGTAATTATGGAAACAAATTTTCCCATAGTATAACATTAACCTTCACTAGAAATTGATTAACAGAATTACTCACTATTTAATGTATTTTTTAAATCCCATTTTCACATTAAAAAAACTCACATTCGTTAAATTTGTTTCTTGTTTTCCAAATTTTATTTTTGAACTAGAAAATGCGAAAAAAGAACTAAGTTTCGCCATTTAGAGCTTTAAAATAAAATATTAAAAATAAAAATATAATAATTTTTAGAAAAACAAGAAAAAATGTGATGTTTGGGACTTTTCTTAATAGGAAAAAAGAAAGAAAGAAAAAAAAAAAAAAAAAAAAACTTAAAAAATACATTATGTAATGAGTAGTTTTTGTTAAAAAATTTTCCCATGTGATTTGGTTGTCGGAGACGTGGAAATTTAAGAGATATAGAGAGGAGGCTTAATGGTTCGTAATCTACTTTAAGCAGTAGTCCTAGTTTCGGATTACTGTGGTCCTAGTTTCCGTGTTTATTTACTCTCTGTGTTAAGAGTATTTACCGTGTTATTTTGTGGTCCTAGTCTAATTAGACCTAGCTTGCAAAAATTGACCGCGCAGCGACAAACAAAACCATATATATACATAGGTGCCAAGTCTCCCGTTTTTCAAGGGAGACTTCAAACCGAAAATTTTTATAGCTGTTTTCGGTAATATTAATCGTCGAAAATATGTATAACATATTCATCTTAAAAATACTGGTGACAAATCTGATTTAAAAGTTTAAAATGTTGGCAGCTCTCTATATATGTGGATAAGAACTGCATCTTGATATATATCGAATCTAAATTTCTTTTTTACTGATAGAAATTTCTTAATGCATAAACTGTTAAAATAAAAAAAGCTTTTTTTTTTTTTTTTTTTTTTTTTTTTTTTTTTTTAAGTACAGAAATCTTATTTTTTAAACCTTTATGTTGCTGCCAATATAACTCTATATGAAATTTTTCAGCTGTAAAATATTTTAAAAGATTATGTGGTAAATGTACTATTTTTCGAAAATTAAAGGTGCTGGGAAAACTTCAATTGCAAACAGATTAGACAGCACCAATGTTTCATCTCAGCTTGAAGCCGGCACAACGTTTGCAAATGTGGATGTGTAAGTATGCTATTCAATCTTCTTTATATGTGTTTTATTAACAATTTCGCATAACCATTATAAATTATATAAATCTATCTCTATATAAATCAATATATATATATAATATTGAAAATCTTTTCAAACATTGCATAAGATGAAACCAAGTATCACATGAAGAATTAGAAAGAACACGAATAAAAATTATATAAATATATTTAGAAGAAAACATGTGATATTTTTAACTCTTTCGTTTTAAATTTTTCTATAGTTTGTCCTCTTATACAGTAGATAGATAAAACAATACATGTCTGTAACGGATGATAATAACCTGAACTGCAAAATTAAATTGACAGTAATTGACAGAATTTTTTTTTTAAACCAGAATCTGATAATAATAATAATAATAATTTTAATAAAAACTTGAATTTATAATATTAACTTAATATTTTATCTGGATTTGAACTTTTTCTTTGCTTTAAATATTAAACAATGGACCGGCATATTTACAAATCGAACAACTCGAAACAAAAAAAGCACGTATCGTAAGTTTAATATTATTATAAATTACCCTTGCTTAGCAATTCCTAAATAAATACAATTATCATCCACAAAAACGACCTATATGTAAATTATACCAATCTTGCATTTAGTAGAATGTCAATATTTTAATTATATATACACATAAATGCGAGGTTCAAATTGATAAAGTAATAAAATAAAATAAAATAAAGAGTATTTGTTAATAATGATTACTCTCTTAAAATAAATGAGTTAATTTACTATATCAAGTACGAGTTTTTTTTTTTTTTTTAAATCGACTTGAGTTAAAAATGCAATTCTTTGAGCTAATTAATAACTTTCTATTTAAGCGAACTTCAGTTATCGATATTTATCGATATTTGGTTTTTTTCTGCTCATCCAACCACTTCAAAGTAGCAACATCGCTGTCGTTGCAACGCATTTCTTCAGTAGCATGCAAGGGCAACGGGCAAAGCCATTGTAAAGTAATCCAGTTTATTAAAATCATTTGTATTAAAATCATTAAATAAATAAATAAATTATTCAAATACAATGAATAACTCATTCAATTTCCTGAATTTAACTCAAGAGGAGAGAGCGCGTTTCTTCTAGGCAAATGAGTGAAAATTCACTCAAGTTGAGTTATTTTCATTCCTTCATTTCAAGAGATTAAACTTTTCTCAAAATTTACAAAATTTTATTTTACGGAGAGAAGGAAGGATTTACTTTAGGATTCTCTATATCCAAGTTTCAACATCAGATTAAAGTGTTATATGACAATACACTAGATTCAAAAGTTAATAAGCGAGATGTTTTAAAATATTCGTTTGAAACTTTTTAATTTTTTAAGACAATTCACAGTTGTTTTTATTACAATAATTCAACAAACAAAAAATTTCTCTTATGGTAAAAAGTGAATAAACTAGTTTCAATACATCTGTAGGTTTTTAGAAAATATTAATAAGATAACTATTACACTAGACTTAGCGCTTTATCTATTTCATCTGTAAATATATTAATATTCTAATAGATTTCTTTTACTAGGTCAGTCGGTGAAAAATCAGTTCATCTGGAAATCTCTGATATATCTGGAGAAGAAAAACTGAAGTGCATGGTATGAAAATTATTACATGTTTTGATGCTTTTGAATTATTTTCATTTTTATTAGGGAATTTTTTTTATATATTTGAAGCATAAAAATTATGTCTATCTTTTATCCAGGGTCCTATTTATTATAAAGGAGCTAAAGCAGCGTTATGTATTTTTGACTTGACAGTAGAAAAATCAATGCAAGCACTCAAGCCCTGGATTGATAGTATGCTCTCTAACTTATATACATTGTACTTGCATTTTATGTTTCAGATTATTTATTTTTAAATTACAAATGCAGTAGTATATTACACATGGAGAACCTCCATAAAAAGAAATACTTGTTATGAAAATTAAATACCTCTGCAAGAATTTCTTTTTACTGACAATCGAGGTTAGGTTTCTAACTATTATGATAATTACTCAAATTTTCTCAAGAATCTAAAATATTCTTACAGAAAACTGAATCCCTACACTTTCCTACCTCAATAAATAAAAAAATACAGAGAGGGATTTGTTGTGTTAACATTTTCATTCAGTGTGTCAGTATAGCAGCGTTTTTTTTTTTTTTTTTTTTTTTAATTGTTAGTTGCACACGTTAAACATAAAATATCGATAAAAAGAAAAATAATAATAAATATACCAGTGACAGCCGTGATTTGTAATTAATGATCAAACCTACACTGTAAAAAATAGTTTCTTAAAAATGAGCTAAAATGTCTCAAAATAGCTCCGAAACAATATATACTTAAAATTGAAAACCCATGTACTCATTTTTGAGTATACGACAGGCTAAAAAATAAGGTTGGCTAATAAGAATCCCAATATCCCCTTGTTTGACGTGTCAGTATACTCATCTATGAGTTCATAGGTTTTCAAATTTAAGTATATATTGTTTTGGAGCTATTCTGAGACAATTTAGCTCATTTTTAAGAAACCATTTTTAACAGTGTAGAAGCTAATATATAGAATTTTTTTTTTCTTTTTAATGGTATTCAAAAATAAAACAAAGAAAAAAAATCTTAAAATTAAAAAGGAATTATGTTTCAAATCTTACTAAATATTCTTAATAAATAGCTCCATTTCTTGCTTACTTTATAAAGTAATTTCAACTTACCGTATCTATGTAAACTAACTTTAACTATTTATATAGAAATAAAAGGAAAAATAATAACTGTTATAAAAGGGGAGGATTAAAATGATAAAATAGATGTTATACAAAGATGTTATAATATTAGAAGATATTGGAATGTCTTCAAAAATTTTTGAGCTGAGACCATAGGATTTTTTAAAAACTGTTTTAACAAAACTTCTTTTTAACCTCATTGTTAATTTATTGGGACTTCATGGTCTGAGTTTATTTTTGATGCTTCCAATTTCTTCATACTTTCTCACTATGTACCCAACAGTGGTGAATAGTAATTTAATAGCTTTTCTAATTTCTTGGTATGATTTACCATTTTTATGAAGCTCAATAATATACCTCTCTAGTTTTAGGAGTCATTCACAATTACTTCAAGAACAATGCAGATAAAATGTCAGAGATCAAATACTAATACATGGAGTTAACAATTATTTACAACTAATGTACAATATTCCTTTAAACCATCAACATCATAAATGCAGTACGTTCCTTGCTCAGGAAGTGTACAAATACTTCTTTTGCAAGAAACTTTACAATTTTTCCGGTTAGAAACTTATTATTTAACTTCATCAAAATATTTTGTTGTTTAATCTAAAACGTACGGTAGATATAGTGAATTACATAAATTTTTACCAAAATATCTGTTTTTATTCAGTTATAAATTAAAAATATTACTGTGTACAAATAATTATTTTGCCAACTGTATATCTATACAGTCGGTAACAAAAGTGTCCGAACACTACCAAAAATTCCTATGTAAAAAAAGTACACTTCATACGGTTTTGTTAAATAAATCCTTATCGAATCATGTGCTTGCACTGACTAAGAACGGGATTCGACAAGAATTTATTTAACAAAACCGTATGAAGTGTACTTTTTATACATAGTAATTTTTGCTAGTGTTAGGACACTTTTGTTACCGACTGTATATGTAACAAAAACCATTTCCTAATAATTAAAAATCTTCTTGATGAATTACATTAACATAGTGTAAAGTTACAAAAAGATTATTTTGAAGTTACACTGGACAGTGGATTTCTTTCTTTTTTTTTTTTTTTTACGAAAGCTTAAATTTTTATTAAGTATTAGAAAAAATTAAAAGATGAAGGAAATAGTATGAATTTTATTCATCTTTATACTAAATTTCAATGTTTTTCTTTAATTAGCTCTTGTAAGTTATCTTAAAGGAAGCTAAAAATTTAAGAACATTTTATAGTTTAGAATTTATTTATATTTGTCTATTATTGCTACGAAACATTTATTTATAGATTTTCAAAGATATATGAAAATAATAAATTATTTTCTTGCAATTTCTTTCAGAGTTATTTATTATTTCACAAATTTTAAATTTGTTTCACATACGGAATTTTATTGTTTCCTCTATATTTAGTTAGATTTAGTTACGCAATCGTTTGATATGGAGCTTCTGTATAATGCCAAAAGTCTAATAGCATATGTTCCTAATTTTACTTTTTATGGTGCCTAAATTGCATGCATTTTTGTAATATAGATAATATTATATACCTAGGTTCTGAAAATCGAGGTACTCATCCATAACCTTACTTTAATATTTTCTTTGAATTTAAGCCTAAGATTATTTCTAATCATAGGCATGGATTTAGGGATAATGTATTTGGGATGTTATAATAAACAGCTGATTGCTAACTGATTAATACTATTAATAATTATGGTATTATTAATGACTTATTGAAATAACAATCAACGTTTCTAAATTAAGATTAGTTTATAAAATGGAGCACCATTTTTTTTTTTTTTTTTTTTTTTTTTTAATTTGAGATATATTAGATTTATTTATAGCTTTTTTTTTTTTTTTAAATATATATCTCGATTACATGTACACACAAAGTTTTTATTTTTTCGAAAATTTTTAATATCTTCTATATATATTTAATTATTAATTCTTTTTCATTAAGTTCATTTTGCAGGTCAAAACGCGTGTACGTTCCCGCAAAGTGATGTGTGTGATATTTCTAGAGTGACAGTCATAACCTTGTCATTCTCTACTTAACTAAATATCAATTCATACTGTCATGCACCTGGACAGGTGGGATTTAGCAAACAATCGGTTTTGTTTTAGATATTTATAGATAATATCTAATACATAATATGTTTCTGCATGTTTCTTATATATTAACAGTGCAAAAAAATATTTATGTATTTATTTAACATATGATCTAACATAAAATGTGATTATATAATTAAATTAAAAGTTTAAAATCAAAATATTTCACAAAGTAAATATTCATGCCACGACACATATATGGCTACAGAATATTTACAAATAAGGGTTCGTGGAAGAGTGTTATAAATATCTCAACCCCCTTTTTTAAGGATATTTTTTAAATGCATGAAGTAGTATATTAAGAGTTTATATGTATATGAGTATATTTATTTATTTATTTATTATTATTATTATCGTCGTTGTTGTTGAAAAGATGTAATTTAGAAAATAATGTAATTTTAATTATAATTAATATCAGGTTTCATCCCAACACAAAGCGGTTACATAAGATTATGTGATCTGCGCAGATATAAGGTGTTACGTGGTCAAAGCGAATAGTTAAGATTATGTAATCAGAATGAGAATAATTTTAGATTACACATTCGTTTGCCTCCATTTCAGAACAGATTCAGAACTTTATAAATCCAAACAGACACAACTTTTCTTGAACTTCTGATCAGTGGTTTCCCACTGGTATAAAAAAAGTTCCATAAAATAAACAGTTACTTTATAGAGATTTAATTCATCGCCAGCATTTTTATTTACATGAAGATTTATATATCCCTATGAACATCTTCATCTATTTTACAGTGCAATCGAACTTCGTTAACGTGAATCTCAGAAGGGATAATTTTTTTTTTTTTTTTTTTGATTTTAACAGTAGTTCATGCTATCAGTAACTCAGAAACTAATCTTCCTTTTGACGGAGATTTTGGAAACAGTTCATGTTAAAAGTAATTCACGTTAAGTGTATTCACTTTAACGAGATTCGACTGTATTTGCCTGCCAATCCGTTTGATCGAAGTTCTTCATCTGGGCATTTCAACAGCAAAGAATACTCTCTATATCAAAACAATCTGTCAACAGATTGCAAAAAATTAAATTATACTCGTTTCTGTTGACAGACAAATGAAAAATAAATACCGATAAAATAAAGCCCCCTCCCCCAAATAAATAAATAAATAAATAAAATAAAATAAAATAAAACTTCAAATTGCTGTATTGAATTTTGAAAAATTGCACATTCATATTACCAACTTTTTTTTTTCTATGGAAACTTTAAATACAAAGATTACGAGCATAAAAGGAAATATGCTTAAAAATAAAGGTATTTTTTCTGCTTTTTTAGCCTCATTTAAAAATTCTTCTTCTTTTTTTTTTTCAATCCATTTTAAATGTCTTTCGAATGATACTAATTATAAGTCCTTTCTGTTATTAAAAATAGGCTAAAAACGTGCAATCCTAAACCTATTGCTTCAGTGGATGGATGCTTTTTGTAAGGTGGTGTGGCACAGATGAGTTAGCTAATAGTACTCAAAAGATGAACTTTTTTGCAATTATCGCGTTATTGGCAATTCCTTATTTTGAATTCCTTTCTTTCTTTCTCTTTTTTCTTTTCTTTTTTTGCTTTCTTCCTTTCTTTTTCTTCCTTTTTTTTTCGGATAATGCATGCAATTGTTATTTTTTAATTTAAAAGACCAGATATAGTAGTTATAAGCATTTTACAAAATTAATTATTTAAAAAGTGTTCGCTCATGGTATTGAAAATGAGATTAATACTCATTAAAATTAAGTAAAAACAGTGGTCTGTACGAAATTAACTTTAGACTTGATTTTTAACATCCCAGAACATTTATTGAAAACATCAATTATGGGAGTATCGAAAATTTACAGCTTCCCTAGTGGAGTTACAAAGGCAATAAATGCTAAGGAGTTTTTTACAATCTCGCCAATGATGGCGATTTACACAGTGCGCAGGTGCAACAAAAATTATGAAATTATAAAATATAAAAAAAATCTTACCAGCGAAATGGAATAGATCCTCCTTTGACATAACTTTCTTTACAGCCTTTTACAGAACATCTAACCACCATTGCTTACGGCAAAATATGTTTTATATTCAAAACTAACTTTTAAAGGGAAATATAAATTTTAAAAAGAACTTTCAAAAATAAGAAGAGATATTGCCTGCGAAAGAGAACACTCAGAGTTTAGAGTTAGGCGAAAAAAATTCGATATTGGCCAGTTTGGCTTACTGTAGTCCATATTATCTATCATGTGACTTTTTTATGAATGCTCTTTGCCACACAAAAAGGTTGCTATTGTCCCGTCCACTGTAACAATTGGTCTATGTGTATAAAAAATTTCATGTTTTGCGTGTTAGTATATAGATACTTCTGTTGAAGAGTTTTCCGCAACTGTGTAAAATAATAAATAAAGAAATAATTTAATAACGTAATTTAAAAAATAAATAAATCCCGAAGCAATTGTCTGCTCTGTCAGTGAGTATAGAAGAAAAAGATATCTGCTCTTTGCCGCAGATGAGAGAGAAAGAGAAGAGAGCAACATTTTCGCATTCGTGCGCGCGGCAGTGAAAGGCTGACCTTGGGCTGGCCGGGATGCCGTCCCTCTCACGGGTCAGGAAAACCAAGAGATAATGACAGAGTATGATACTTGCGGATTTTAATAGCGTATCGGGTGAATGAGCCAGGTTTTTTTCGGGAGTTTTAGTTTGTGGCAACAGCGGAGAAGGCGCGAAAGAAGGGACGCTCTCGCGTTTCTCTGGAGGCGGGAAGAGGATATACTGTGCTTAGGATGACGCTAGCAGCCGTGATGTAGGAAGAAAAAAATATTGGAGGACGTGCGGGGGCCCAGGCCCTATTTGGGCCCCTAGCAAATGATTTTTGTAAGGAAAAGGAAATATCTTGGGCTAGAAGGAAAAATTCATCCTTAGAAGTTCAGCTGAAACAGAGTGTTGAGAAAAGGAAATTATGCTGAAAGAGTAGGTGCTGATGCCGCTCGTGCCGAGCATTACGTACATGCGACGTGTTGGGATTATAATATTGCCCTTAGAAGTTTCTTTGAAGATAGTGGAGAGGTAGCTACCCCTGAAAGAAATAGCATGTTTCCTAGACCTGGAAGCCCGAAACCACAGCCTAAACCCACGGCAGCAGCTTCAAGCACATCAACAAGGGCATTTCAGTAAAGAAAATTGAGCGGGTGATACTGGACAAAGAGAGTGTAGCGGGTACCAAAAGTGATTAAAAAATCTTCGACAGGCATTTGCCTGAAACTGTGTGTCTTGTGCTCTAAAGGATTTACGGAAAGGAGTAGTCTAAACAGACAACTACAAAATAAAGTAGTAGCTTCGTAAAGAAATTTGCTCAAACAAGTGATGTAGTGGAGTTTTTGTGTTTCTACGAGTTCAAGCTGTTAAAGTAGTGTTGATCGACCTATAGGCCTTCACTCATACAGGAGAAAAGCCATCCGGATGAATAATTATGGCCAAAGGAATTTCTCCCGAAATTAATAATAATCATCTTCTTGGAAATCATACCGCGAGAAAAGTCTTAGTCGTGTCAACAGTAAAAATAAGGGGACCTCCAGTCAGCCCCTGATTTCCCTCGACTACAAAGTATAAGTGGTAAATATTACCTTTTATTTCTTTATATGTATTTGTGTCTTTCTAGTAGTAGACTTTGCACTTAGTAAAATTGTTATCAAATGTAGTTTGTAGGGCTATTCAAAAGACTAAAAGTGATTTGTTATTTTAACATAAGGTTAGGACCTTAATTAATTGACCAACAGTGTTTATAATGAATAAAGTTTTTGGAATGTTGGTAAAGAGATTGCATTTTTTGTTTAATAAAGTTGTGTGATGAACTCTTCACCAAAGAGACAATAGGTGTTAAAGAACTATTAATTTTTTATGTGAATTAAGAAGTTGATTAATATATCTGCTGAATGACCAGAGGATCAAAGTTTATCGAATGAAATAAAAGTAAAATCATAACATTTGATTCTTATTATTATTGCTTGATTTCTCTATTTGTTTCAGTTGAACTATTTGTATATATGATTCAGTAAATAACTGGCAAGTTTAGGTCACAGTTGTTCGGTTTGGCTTAATTCTTTAATTAACAATTTTGTATTTATTAGATATTTGTGAGTAGCTATTAATAGATTTAAATCTAGCTAGAAAACAAATTGTATGAAAATTTAATGAGTGGTGTAGATAAATTACCTAAACTCTTAATTTTGGCAGAATGTTTAAATGAACAACTGTGACCATTTAAATTCCTTTTTTGTTGGTTATCATTTGGCTGATAACTGTCAAAAAAAAAAAAGAAAAAGTTATATATATATTTACATGTTTTATTTTGTGGGCAATTTAGTACCCTGCTGTGAGGGAAGTTTTTGGCTAAAGGAGTCAAAAGAGGTTAAAATTGAATAGTAAATTAAAAGATAGATTTACTTATGTAAGTCTTGGATTTAAGAAAAAAAAATATATAAGTATTGTTTTATAACAGGATCTATTTTATATGTTAGGGCTGACTTCCTATTACTCACAGCAGGATACAGGACTAATTTTTTAATTTGGTTTATTTTTGGGGGGGTGGCCAATTGCCTAGTGTGTATTTTTTTTATTTCTTTCTTATTACTATTTGTTTATTATCATTGAGTATATTTTAAAGGATTGTCTATGAGAGTGTCTGTATATGACTAATGATTTTGATAAAGTTAAGGATGGGTATTGCTGGACAGAGGCTGCCATAGACCATAATGTAGGAAAAATCATTTGTACACCTACCTTGTGTAAAAATCACAACAGAACTGGCACAGTTTCTAGGGTGCAAGTTCATGGCACAAACTTTGGCTATTGTTGGGGAACCTGGGTAAATTGTAAAACACAACGCGCTTTAAAGTAACTTAGTAGTGTGAGGAAAATTTATTATTTAAAAGATAATAATTAATTAAATTAAACCAACGATGAGAGAGATAAAATCAAAAACACTTTCTCATCGTAACAACTGGAGCCGAGACCAGTTCTAGAATTTGTGTTGCTGTTCTGTTGTGTACATATATAAATATTTCAATTTTTTAAAAAATATATTTTATCAGTTTTTAATTAATGTTTGCATGTAAAATTTTAGTTTGTTTATTTGAGTTATAGTGTAATCACTGAGGAGGTTATTTTCATTGCTCTTTTGGAATTTGAAAATTTTGTGCTTTTTAATGTGTCAGTGATAAAAACAAATTTGAAAAGTAAATACAATTTAATTTTTTTTTTCTCAATTAGGGAATGGTAGTAAACTTTTCATCAAAATTTTAGAATGCTAAATAATTATGTATCTAAAAATGTGATTTTAAAAGAGAAATTGTTTTTAATTTGTCACTCTGAGTGTGGGTCACAATTTGAAAATTTAGCAAAAAATTCTATTACTGTAGGTGGAGGATAATTAATCAAATATAGAGATATTTATTTGCTGGGTACGGTTCTATTTTTATATTGTTGTGAGCTGGTATTGCAGTGCTGGCTAACCTCTCCCTTGCACGCAGAACTACCTTAGCTCTGTTGTGTTTGTCCTCAGGTTGACTTGATTTTTTTTTTTTTTTTTTTGGGGGGGGGGGGGGAGTTGCCTGTATTGAATGCCTAAGTGCATGATTTTGAATTTTCTGTACCAGCTCTGGTAGGGTATTTGTCTACCTGCTTATATAAATAGAAAAAGCTTTTCCCAGCACATAAAAATTTTCTGTTTTTTTTTTTTTAAATAATATTAGTAATATGCGAATAAATGAAAAAATAATTAACTAAAAAATGCGACCACCTAGTTATGTTTTGTGACCAGCCCTCAGTGTGGCAGGGGCTAAATGTCAAAAATTAATCTGTAATGCTTTGACAAGGGATACTGAGGGATAAATTGATGTGTTGAATAAAAGGAAAAAATAGATATAAATATATAAAAGTAGTGAAAATTGGTTAATTCTTTAGGATATATTTTGACGAGAACTTTGAGCTGCAAATTCAATGTGTGTAAAATTGATTAAAATTTTTTCAAAAATGTAAACAAAGATTTTATATGAGTATAGTACCTCTTTCAACAGAAAATTAGGGAATGTGTTGGGATGGTAATAAAAATTTTTCTTGCTAGGCAGAGTTAAATTAAATATTTGTCATTACTTTCATCTCACAGTTAATTGTTTGAGGCTTATAAAAAAAAAAAAAAAAAAAAAAAGAGAAATTCCAAAAGTTTAACTAACATTGAAATAGAAATCAGTTTTTTTTGCTTCTGAAATTTTTATTCTGTTCAATTTATGAATGATATGAGATAAAAAAGTAAATTTTAGAATTTTTTTGGATATTTTGAATGGGAAAATGTGAATTTTGGGATATGTTGGTGTGAGAACTGGAGTATGCCAGAAAACTCTTTGGCTCGCAGATATGAAATAAGTCTGTTGTGGGTCTCCCACTAAATTTTTTAAATGGCTATGAGTTTACCTATTGGGGCGACAAATTTTGTTGCTAATACTTTACAAAGTTCTCACTGACAGGGTTATGCTCTTGAAGGTATGAAATGTTGATAGTGATATAGTGTTAGTGTTAAAGAATTATCATGATGAAATTTTTCTCGAGAAGAGAAGTTGATGTTGGGAAAAGGTGAATTTACTTAGTGAAAATTTGGAGGTAGAATAGATTGGTGGTTATGGAAAGTTGAAAGAGAAAATAGTGAATATTCAGATTTTTCTCGAGCTGCCCATGTTGTTTATTCCATTTAAGCTTATTCAAATATCTTTCATTTCAATAGTATTGGTTGAATTTTTTTTCTAGAAAAGTTATGAAAGCTTAGATTTTTTTTTCTGCATTACATAATTAAAATTGAGTGTCAGTGAGGTACAGAATGTTGTACATGTAGGTACTTAGTTGGTTATGAAATAGTGAGGTCTCTCGGTGCATATTGGTTTCTTAAATGATTAGTAATGGAGGTAAATTCTGATAGTTTGGAGTAAACTGAGGTCTAAATGTTAAAAATAATAAAAATAGAAAAATGTGAGGAAAAAAAAAAAAGTGTAAAAATATAATTTTTTTTTTAATATTTCGCTCCTAGAGTAGTTTACTATTTACTGACTAGGAATTGTGATAAGGTGAATTTTGTGTAAATTTCAAAACAAATCTTTGTTTACCTCATATGTGATGCACTGAGAGAGCAATAATTAAGACTCAAACTGTACTTATAGTGGGGTAGAGAAATAAAATAAGAATAACAAAACCACCCTGGCACATTCTGTAAAAAATAACTTAAATTTTGTTTGTGATTGATTCTGTCAAAGAAATTTTTTTTTATATACATATTTCAGTGTGTTTTTTTTTCAAATTGTGTGAAAAAAGGAAGAAAAATTTTGGGGTAAAATGTCAATTGCTAAATTTCTAACAGCATATAAGTGGATTTCTTTTTCATTTTCTCACTCGCATTGGTGATTTATACAAAATTTTAATTTGCATTAAGGTTTCTGCTAGGAAATTTGTAATACTAATTTGGAAAAGAGGTTGTTTATGAGTTCTCGAGTACAGTAAATATTGGGGGGAGTTTTACAAAAACTTCTTTTACTTCTAAATGTTAGTGTTTAAATTGTTAATCAAAATTGTAACTTAACTTCTGCTTGCAAGGTGCACATTGTAAACAGATTTTGAGTTTTAAGAGATTAGTTGTGTTCTGGGCTTTGCTGTAGTAGGGTCGGTGTTTGACTTTATACACTTTGCTCGGGACATGAGCTGTCTCTTCTGTTTGTTTTTAAATTATTTAACTAGTATTACATGAGCTTAAGAGATGCTGTGATTTTAATTTTATGCGAGTGTGGGTGAAAAAGGGATTTACAATCTGACATTAAAATTTTCAGTTAAATTTGTTTGTGTTTTTGGATATGTACTTAGAGAGTTAATAATTTTTTCAGTAAAACTTTTCAGGTAAATTTTTTTTTAATGTTACAGTGCCTTAGATGTCATGTAAATTTTTTAGGATTTTACAAATTTCAGAAAATTATTGTCAATATATGTACGTGTATTTCAGGACTGGAAAAGAAGAAATTTTCAGTGTAAATATGCTTTAAAATTTTTAATTTCAAGTTTAATTATATATCAGTGTGTGCTTGGTCATACAGACCTTGTTAAAAAAAATTTTTTTTGATAAATTTCTGTTATTTTTGTTGTGTATATGTTCTTATATTGCCTTTAATCAGTCACTTGGCTACTTCTCAGTGCATGTATTCACTTTCGAGATAAAATTTAGTAAGAAATTTTAAAATAAGAATATGTTAACCTGTGCCAGATGTAGGTACACAGGCACTTCAGCGCGGATCCAACTGTATATCTTGATGATAAAAATAGTAAATTTGAAAAAAAAAAAAAAAAAGTAAAAATTTGAAAAAATAAAACTTTCTTTTGGTATATGGTTGGCGAAGATGAAACCTCCTGTTTCGCTTGAAAAATTTTTTGGTACTGGTGTGGTTATGCTTTAAATGGTGGATGTAATATGTGCACTGGGAAGTTCAAAAAAAAAAAAAAAAAAAAAAGGGAGAAATTGGTATGTTTGATTTTTTTTTCCAAGTACAAAGTTTAATATATGTGTGTGACGGATAAATTTAAGTTGATGTAATGTGGTTATTCCAGAATTTGCCTTATGCTATTGTTTGTAATATGTATATACCATGTAATTTTTTTTTGTGTTTTGTAATAGGGAGGTCAGCGGATGGCTGGTGGTCGCTTTCTTTACCCTTATAGGACATGTCGAAGAGTCTAAATTGCAAATTTGTTTTTTTTTAGTGTCTTGTAGAGCTCTCGGTATCCTGCTCTTGGAAGACAGTCATCTCGCTGGTGGTTTGAAACTTTTGTGTTTGTTTACATTTTTGTTTTACAGGGGTCATGTGCGAGTTATGTAGATCAGTATGTTAATGTAACTAACCCTGAGGTTGGTGAAGATTGTCTAAATGACTGTGGGGAATGAGGATGTGTTCAGAGGAATGAATTTTAATGTGCTGTTGTAAAACAAAATATATGCAGTTACCAGTTGTCAAAGGTAGGAATTTGGGGTCTTTCATAGTAGTAATTTAAACTGAGTAGATTTTAGATTTTTTTTTCCTTTCGTCTGGTGCTAGGGAGCTTAAATTTCGCAGAAGTCACCCATGGCTGGGCACTTTAGATGAAAATAAGTTGACAATAGTAGATATTTAAATTAAAAAAAAAAAAAAAACTATTATAACTGATTTTTTTTTTTTGTGTAATGTAAGATTAAGGTGGACATTTTTTTTTGTGGGGTGTTTTGCTGCTGAATACTGGCCACGTATGTTTCATATGTTTCATGTAGCAATTACAGTTCTTAGTGTTTGCTACCTGTCCTCGCGGGGTCGGTGTTTGACTTCTCTTGGATTCGGGGCATTTGCTGGGTATCTGGCATCCTTTAAAAAAAAAAAAAATGTGCCAATTTTTTTTCCGGAAGACGGAGAGTGTTGTTGAAGAGTTTTCCGCAACTGTGTAAAATAATAAATAAAGAAATAATTTAATAACGTAATTTAAAAAATAAATAAATCCCGAAGCAATTGTCTGCTCTGTCAGTGAGTATAGAAGAAAAAGATATCTGCTCTTTGCCGCAGATGAGAGAGAAAGAGAAGAGAGCAACATTTTCGCATTCGTGCACGCGGCAGTGAAAGGCTGACCTTGGGCTGGCCGGGATGCCGTCCCTCTCACGGGTCAGGAAAACCAAGAGATAATGACAGAGTATGATACTTGCGGATTTTAATAGCGTATCGGGTGAATGAGCCAGGTTTTTTTCGGGAGTTTTAGTTTGTGGCAACAGCGGAGAAGGCGCGAAAGAAGGGACGCTCTCGCGTTTCTCTGCAGGCGGGAAGAGGATATACTGTGCTTAGGATGACGCTAGCAGCCGTGATGTAGGAAGAAAAAAAAAATATTGGAGGACGTGCGGGGTTCCAGGCCCTATTTGGGCCCCTAGCAAATGATTTTTGTAAGGAAAAGGAAATATCTTGGGCTAGAAGGAAAAATTCATCCTTAGAAGTTCAGCTGAAACAGAGTGTTGAGAAAAGGAAATTATGCTGAAAAAGTAGGTGCTGATGCCGCTCGTGCCGAGCATTACGTACATGCGACGTGTTGGGATTATAATATTGCCCTTAGAAGTTTCTTTGAAGATAGTGGAGAGGTAGCTACCCCTGAAAGAAATAGCATGTTTCCTAGACCTGGAAGCCCGAAACCACAGCCTAAACCCACGGCAGCAGCTTCAAGCACATCAACAAGAGCATTTCAGTGAAGAAAATTGAGCGGATGATACTGGACAAAGAGAGTGTAGCGGGTACCAAAAGTGATTAAAGAATGTCTTGTGCTCTAAAGGATTTACGGAAAGGAGTAGTCTAAACAAACAACTACAAAATAAAGTAGTAGCTTCGTAAAGAAATTTGCTCAAACAAGTGATGTAGTGGAGTTTTTGTGTTTCTACGAGTTCAAGCTGTTAAAGTAGTGTTGATCGACCTATAGGCCTTCACTCATACAGGAGAAAAGCCATCCGGATGAATAATTATGGCCAAAGGAATTTCTCCCGAAATTAATAATAATCATCTTCATGGAAATCATACCGCGAGAAAAGTCTTAGTCGTGTCAACAGTAAAAATAAGGGGACCTCCAGTCAGCCCCTGATTTCCCTCGACTACAAAGTATAAGTGGTAAATATTACCTTTTATTTCTTTATATGTATTTGTGTCTTTCTAGTAGTAGACTTTGCACTTAGTAAAATTGTTATCAAATGTAGTTTGTAGGGCTATTCAAAAGACTAAAAGTGATTTGTTATTTTAACATAAGGTTAGGACCTTAATTAATTGACCAACAGTGTTTATAATGAATAAAGTTTTTGGAATGTTGGTAAAGAGACTGCATTTTTTGTTTAATAAAGTTGTGTGATGAACTCTTCACCAAAGAGACAATAGGTGTTAAAGTACTATTAATTTTTTATGTGAATTAAGAAGTTGATTAATATATCTGCTGAATGACCAGAGGATCAAAGTTTATCCAATGAAATAAAAGTAAAATCATAACATTTGATTCTTATTATTATTGCTTGATTTCTCTATTTGTTTCAGTTGAACTATTTGTATATATGATTCAGTAAATAACTTGCAAGTTTAGGTCACAGTTGTTCGGTTTGGCTTAATTCTTTAATTAACAATTTTGTATTTATTAGATATTTGTGAGTAGCTATTAATAGATTTAAATCTAGCTAGAAAACAAATTGTATGAAAATTTAATGAGTGGTGTAGATAAATTACCTAAACTCTTAATTTTGGCAGAATGTTTAAATGAACAACTGTGACCATTTAAATTCCTTTTTTGTTGGTTATCATTTGGCTGATAACTGTCAAAAAAAAAAAAAAAAAAAGAAAAAGTTATATATATATTTACATGTTTTATTTTGTGGGCAATTTAGTACCCTGCTGTGAGGGAAGTTTTTGGCTAAAGGAGTCAAAAGAGGTTAAAATTGAATAGTAAATTAAAAGATAGATTTACTTATGTAAGTCTTAGGATTTAAGAAAAAAAAATATAAGTATTGTTGTATAACAGGATCTATTTTATATGTTAGGGCTGACTTCCTATTACTCACAGCAGGATACAGGACTAATTTTTTTATTTGGTTTATTTTTGGGGGGTGGCCAATTGCCCAGAGTGTATTTTTTTTATTTCTTTCTTATTACTATTTGTTTATTATCATTGAGTATATTTTAAAGGATTGTCTATGAGAGTCTCTGTATATGACTAATGATTTTGATAAAGTTAAGGATGGGTATTGCTGGACAGAGGCTGCCATAGACCATAATGTAGGAAAAATCATTTGTACACCTACCTTGTGTAAAAATCACAACAGAACTGGCACAGGTTCTAGGGTGCAAGTTCATGGCACAAACTTTGGCTATTGTTGGGGAACCTGGGTAAATTGTAAAACACAACGCGCTTTAAAGTAACTTAGTAGTGTGAGGAAAATTTATTATTTAAAAGATAATAATTAATTAAACTAACCCAACGAGAGAGATAAAAGTACAAATCATTCTTTCTCATCGTCACACTTCTTTGAGGAGAAAATTGTCTGCATTCATCATGGAAAATAATTTTAATGAACAATTTATAATACAAAAGATTGCGGGTATGTATAAAAATAAATGTATTTTTGTCGGTCTTTTTGGTCTCTTATGAGAATAATTTCTTTCTCAAACTTTCATTAAACATACCTTTCGAACGATACTATTTTTAATACCCTACCTCTATTAATAATGATTTAAAAATATACGACAAATTTCATATTTGCGTATTAATGTATAGTTTTAAAGATAACGATAATAATTATGACCAGGGCTTGTGAAATACGGTCGCCTGGTCGCCATTGGCGACCTATATACTTAAACTGTCGACTATGTTTTCAACTTTTACCGAAACTCAATAATTTTTTTTTTTTTTTTTTTTTTTTTTTTTTTTTTTTAATTTCTATATTTTGGAAAAAATTGGTCCCACAATTTTATCCGATGATTCCGATTCCATTCACGCTCTTCTCACCACGTTTCACAACTGGTGTTCAATCAATGCATCATTTTAGGGTATCTATTTACACCGCTCCGGTTCCGTGTGATTTGCGACCCGGGCTGAATCGTTTTGCTGGTGTAATGATGTATAGATGACAAAGATGTATCGATTTAGAGAAAATAATAAAACCAATTTGATAATATTAAATTTAGATAGGTATTTCCTGATTTATCATTTAGTTGTAATAAATATTTGGTTTTTATGCATAGAATTTTAGTTTCTATATTCAAGTTAATTTCAAAACTGGAGAAAAAGAGGCAGGGGAGGGGGAGATACTCTTACGGGGACCAAATTTTTCAAACCCAGTTTGAAGACAATTCATCGCAGCGTCCTCAAATTCAAGGGCCATTCGAGGACAGATTCGAGGACAGCTCATTTTCTTTTTAAAGACGAAAATATTTCGCACCAATGCTTATCAGTTTAAGGCGACCAAAATTTTCAAACCCAATTTGAAGACAAATCATTGCAGCATCCTCAAATTAAGAGCCATTTGAGAACAGAGCTAAATTATGCTTTATCAGGGCTATGTAAGATATATTTGCATTGTCCGTATAGTCTTATCCTAAATAAATTTAATTTTAATATTTTAAACAGTTTTTATATAGTCTGGAGGAAAACATGGAGCTGGAACGACACTGATTATTATTGGTGTTTGCAGCTGCACATTATATGTATATATATATATATATATATAAAGGAGGTCCTGAAATTTCGTTTACAAACTTAATGTACTAGTCTGTTAGACCATGGTAAACAAGTTTTACATAGAAAGTTGTATTCAAAAATGCAAACTGTCCCACTAAAGTGTTAAGTTCACAGATATATAACAGCGAGAAGCATGGAGCAGGATTACTTAAGGTGTCGATTTTGCAGAAGGATTCCTTAATTCAGTAATGAGTTTATGGGGCATAGACTGGAATTGGAACATTTCCCCAATGCAGCAGGTTTTTGGACACAACTTTCTGAGTAAAACTTTTCTCCCATGGTTACACACACCAGGAAGTTGTAAAGTTAACGAAGATTTGCCACACACTTTTTCCCTATGTGTTTATATAAACGCATGGGGATATATTACATTTTATGGCATCATATAATGAAATAATTTGGGGAAGAAAGAATTCGGGACCGACAACAATTACAATTTTTCATTCATAATCAATAAAATACATTATAGATAGTAAACATTTGGAGGAAAAAAAATAGATTACTGAAGATTTTTTTTTTTTTCTGTTAATCTATAGTACAATCATTTTTCCAGCTGAACTTTACAATGCGGTGCGATAGTTTCTATTTACATAATGTAAAACTGTTAGCAACTGCTATCATGCATCAGTTTTTAAAACTTTACAATTTTCTGTTAGGTTATTAATCGTAGAAATAACCTCCTGAAATCAAAAAATACATTACAGAAAATTTCAAAAACAGATTTTTTTTTTTTTTTTTTTTTTTTTTTTTTCTCCACAAATACTTACCCCGCTCCTAGAAAATAAACAGGCAGTAACAATTTAAACATTCTTAAGCAAAATATTGTTTATGTTTTGAAAAATAATACTCACCCTTTATAAAGCTATATTTTATTTCAGATTAATATAACTGCTTTGTTAGACATATTCGGATTGAAGAAGTCCATATTCTGATTATTTGCAACAGTCCTCGAAGCTTTCTTATGTCAGTCTGAACCCAAATGTGCAGCAATATGGGATCTACGATCAACCACCTACCGCCATAAGCGATTGAAAATTCCAATATACATACACTATAATAAGCATGGTGAACACTTGTCCTAGACTTTTTAAGGAAGGGGAATTCATTTTGTAATTGTTCATTGAAAGAACTTTTCCTTTTAGCTTTAGAAACAGTAGCCATCGTCGAAAACACAAATATACATGATATGCATATAAAAATAAAAGGCGATGTTGGAACGAAAGCGCACTGTTTCTGTTTGTGGACACACTTGACAGGTAATTTAGCAGTTAGTGCGATCTTCACTTCTTTTCTTTTGAATGAAGCAATTTCTTCTTTTATATTTAGGGAGTAAAAGAAAAAAAAACTTTCAATTTGAGGACATTTGAGGACAAATTTGTAAATTCGAGGACATTTGATGTCCTCAAATGATTTTCAAATTGCTGAGGACATGCGTCGAAATTCGAGGATTGTCCTCATGATTCGAGAACATTTGGTCACCAGTAAAGACTTCACTGGCTATCAGAAATTTTTGCTAGCGACCAGTTTTCTTCAAATTCCTGAAGCCCTGTTTCTGAATATAGTAAAAAAAAAAATTCTTATAAGGAAATTATACTTTGTCGTAATAAAACAAAAGCTTATATTAAACCTTAAATGAATTTTTCTTGAAAATATTCGAGTTAAATTGAGTGAAAACCTTTTACGTATGCATCATTGCGCCAATCAATGACATATGATAGTACATAAATTTATTCTAAACGCTTGTCTTAATTTTTCTTATCAGAACAACTTACAAAATATTGAAAGAAAGCAATTTAAATACTTAAAAAAAAATGTTTTTTAAAGCAATAAAACTTACCTAAAAATAATTAGATTTTATTCATTCTGATCTAAAATATGATCGATCATGATTTGTCTTTTCTTGTGTTGTACTAATATGTGTGCAAGAGTTTAAACTTTCTACAGTTATTAGACCTCTTTATAAATATAAATATTTTAATTTTTGGATTAAATAGAGACATTTTCTGAAGAAAAAAAAAAAAAAAAAAAAAAAAAAAAATAGATATTTTGATATTTTATATTTTCCTATATTTTTTCTAGTAATGTTTAAATTGAAGATGTCGTTGCAAAAAAGAGTGTAATTATTTGTATTTCATTATTTAAGGATATATATATTTAGTTTTTAAATGACAATTTTTAGGTAAAGATTTATTTTTGAAATGTCTCAAAAGTACAATGTGTTTAAGAAATAAAATTAACTTTGAGTTTGGTTTGAGGATTTCTCTCTACATCGGTGAAAACTAGAGAATTTCTAATTCTTTGTCAATCAATGAGGTGTTTTATAGAAGGCAAAATGGCTATATAATTCTCATTCTAAAGTGAATGGAATATTGCACATTATAACCGAACATTATAAACCTACATTTACAACATGATTGTTAGATATATAATCACTTCTTTCACTTCGTAAAAGAAATAAACGAAATTTCATAATATCTAAAATAGTTAAGGGAATTTCTTTTTTTCAAAATGTAAAATCATGTCAAAAGTAATATATATATATGAAATGAGTTTTTTTTATTTTTTTTAATTCTTACCAATTTGGAAATGAGAGCGCAATAGTTAATTAAGTCCAATAGATATTAATTAATAGCCATTAATTAATAAATATCGATCTAGATATTCTAAGTTAATAAGTTAATAACAATTAATAGATATATATTAATAAATTTTCATTTTGAATAGTTAAATCGTATTATTTAAGTTTGTGATGTAATATTAAATGACAAATAATATATTAATATTTAATAAATAATATTAAATGATATTTTTAGGTTTTATCCATATATATTTTAATGTACACACACAATACTGTGAACCGAGAGAAAAATGTTAAAAAATAACTATTAATGTGATATTCTGACGCTTACAGTATTCTTTAAAGTTATATTGCCGTGGGATGCAGAGCATTCCAATCTTATGGAGAAATAAAAGCCAGTGAATCGTAAAAAAATATCAATAATAAAAAAAATGAAATTATTTACTGTGTACATTCTTTATTCAGCATTGTTCTCACAGAAAACAGACTTTTACTATACCATAAAAAATGCATGGTCAAGGCTATAATGCAAACAAAGAGATAGCGCAAAAGTCAAGGTGCAAATTAAAAAAATATCCAATTGTTACATAAATTGAATGTTTCTTATGCATTCGCGAAATGTCACCTAAAATGCTCACATTTTTTGCTCTTCATTTTGTTATTTTTTTCTCCTTACAAATAGATTTAGAAACGTTACCTTCTTTTGTTTTAGGATAAGAAACACCAACCTGTAAATTAAATGTTTTTTGTTTTACTTATATGAAAGAAATTCGCAGCTTTTGAGAAAGTTTTATGCGGACTATTGAAATAAATTAACAATATCCTATAATATCTAATCTTGTTTGATTTACAATGGCTGAGATAATGCCTAGTTCAAGAATTTTTGAAATATAATCCAATTGCAATAAAATTTATCTGTTTTGTCACATATGATTGACAAATGTCCTATAGCGCTGTATTATATTTAAATTTCAGTTATTTTACTAAAAGTTTTTTTCATAAAAGAAAAAAAAATATTTTTTTTTTTCATTGATAAATTATTATTTTATGACTTATTTTATGAATATAGCAGATAAAAATCTTACCATTTTCCCATTATTTATCACAACGATATTATAAAACTTTTAATTGTCTGCATCCCATTCATAAACTTAATTTTAACTAGTTTAAATCAAAAACATTATTTTTACAATGGAAAATAAATACACCCTTTAACTTCTTGAAGCTTTTCATTTCGCTTTTATTACTCTTATGTTAAAACGTTTATTGTCTGCATATATAATAAATGCTTAATTAATCAAATTTCAGACTATTCTATTTATATTAGTGTACAAGTACAGTCGGTAACAAAAGTATCCGAACACTAGCAAAAATTCCTATGTAAAAAAAGTAAAGTTAATACTGTTTTGTTAAATAAATCCTTGTCGAATCATGTTCTTAGTCAGTCTAAGAACATGATTCGACAAGGATTTATTTAACAAAACAGTATTAACTCTACTTTTTTATATAGGGATTTTTGCTAGTGTTCGGTTACTTTTTTTACCGACTGTAATTATTGGCGACATGTAGCAGACATGGTTTAGAATTACTAAAATTAAAAATCCAAAATAAAGTTCCTTTTAATTAAAATATTACTTTTAGAAAAATCCCTATACAGTTTAAAATATTTAATAATCCAATTTATCACGTACTTTAATGTGACTTAAATTTTAACATATTATTTAAAAATATATTAATCATCTTGATCATTAAATTTTCTCGAAATAGAAAAAGTTAAGCCCATAACAGAATATTTATTGTTATCCACATTTTCATTTTATGTCTTAAAAACGGGCATTTGATTTCTTTCCTTACTCCATCACTATTAAACTCTAAATAGCTCTCTATAATTTCTCTGTATTATATTCTTTTCAGTTTCAAAAATTACAACATGGTTAAAGCAACTACAATTCTGTATAATTGCAGCAATCACATATTTCCCCCCATGTTGTCGAACTGCACCTAATGACATCGTTGTTTATATAGATGTGGTGATTTCTCTTAAGCTCCACTTTTAATGATGAAATAAGGTGATAAACTCACATCCTCATAAATTCATACCTTAAATTTTAAACATACATTTACACCCATGAAAAATGCGAAAAAATAAAATAAATAAATAAAATAAAACATTATTTAATGATTGTATCCATCTAATCTTACTGGGGAGATCTTTCCCCAGTAATGGATTGAAATTGCTTGACTATGATGATGGTGATATATTTCCAGTATATATCGTTGGAGATTCAGTACTATAGATTACTGTTTTGTATTATTTATATACTACTGTATACTACTTATTATGTATACTATTTATTATGTATAATGTTTTTACAATTTTTCGTATCTTGTAATGTATTTTCCATTTACCGAAAGTCGAAAGATTATTATCTTGTTAATAGATTTATTCTTAATGATCATAAAATTTGTTTGTGTTTCTATTAAAATTCTGTAAAGTGCCTAACACTTTTAAAAGTATCTATCAATTTTTACCTACAAATTATAATAAAAGCGGTGTTAGTCTATGGTGTTACTATTATTAGACAATAAGCGCTGGGAATACTGTCTTACAAAGTTTAAGAATTTTTAATATCGTATTATTATACATATACAGGGTGACTGAAAAGTTCGGGCAATTGTATTTGTATGGTTTTTTGTTACTGTCATTGTGGTTTTACGTCGCTTTGAACAATTTTAATAAGTTCCTCATGTAATTTCAGTCCAGGAAATGTTTAATTTATTTGTTTTATTTCCGATCTGTTTACATTATGAGTCGTGAAAATGAACGCATCACTGTTGTCGAACTGCACAAGACGGGAATGATGACGGCCGACATTGTTCCAACGACTGGTTTTAAGCAGAGGACCATCTACAAGATCGTGAAACGCTTCAAAGAGACAGGTGAGACTGCAGACCGTCCTCGAAGGGGTCGTCCAACCACTGCCTCCACTCTGGAGAAGGTGCGATGCACCATCAACAAGGTGCGATGGCGGATTCGTCGAAATCCAGATCTGTCGATACTCAAGATGGCCACAGAGCTCGGAATCAGCAGAGAACGCGTTCAAAACATCGCCAAGAGAAAGCTGGGACTTTGTAGTTACAAGATCGCCTGCGTCCACTTCCTTAATGACGCTATGAAGGAGAAGCGGCTGAAGAACTGCCGCAAAATGCTTCGGTTGGTCAGTGCTGGTCGCTTGAACAGGGTACTCTTCACGGATGAGAAGATTTTCACCGTCGAGTCGTTCCATAATCACCAGAATCGACGTCAGATACTCAAAAAAGGTCAGCAGAAGACTACGGCAGGAGAAACCATCAGCCGCAGCCATTTTTCGGCCTCTGTGATGGTGTGGGGAGGAATCTGTGCCACTGGAAAGACGCCGCTTGTTCTTATCCAAAGAAATGTCAAAATCAATGCCGCCAGGTATCAGCAACTGATCCTTCGCGACGTACTTGAACCGTGGACGACTCAGCACTTCGGCCAGGAGGGATTTGCATTTCAGCAAGACTGGGCTCCGGCGCATTCTGCCAAATCCACAATCGCCGTCTGCGAAGAGCTGTTTCCGGGCTTTTGGGGCAAGGACATTTGGTCAACAAATTTGCCGGATATCAATCCGATGGATTATTCAGTGTGGTCTATCCTAGAGCAAAAAGTTTCGGCTACACGATATGCTAACGTAGAAGCGTTCAAAACAGCTCTGACGCGTGCCTGGGATGAAATTACGGTGGAACACTGTGCGACCGTCGGCGGCAATTTTCCAAAGAGACTACGCAAATGTAATGAGGCTCCTGGAGGTAATTTTGAGCATTTGTTGTAAAAGTTTTTGTTCTAATTTATTGTTATTGAATAAATAAAAGTTATTATTCGTTCAGTTGTGTAGATTCATTTGTTTATGCAGTAATTTTATACATGTGAAATATTTAAAAATATTGCCCGAACTTTTCAGCCACCCTGTATATTTCTTGCATATATTTTCATACACATAATTAATCCTACTAAATTACAAAATAGAACATTAAGATTGATGCCCCCCCCCCCTCCTTTTTTATTTGGTAGTTTTATTCTTGACTTAGAAGCCATTCTTTTGTGTTACTATAAAACTATGGATAAAATTAAGCTTAGGAACCGAGTCTTTGTACGCTGTATGGATTTTATCTTTAGAGACAATGTAAAATAAATTTAAACAGACTTTATGTAAAGAAACGTCTTTCTTATTTTGAAATTAAAAGAATAACTTATATTTAAATAAAAAATATTTTACTTTTCTGATGAGAAATATGTTGTTGAATATTAGTTATTTTAAATTTAGTGATTTCCTGCATATTTGCAGTAAGTGTATTAATTGCAATTGTATCATTATAAATATGAGTGCTAATTTTGCTTTATGCAATATTGCATTGTCATTTCCGTCGTCAGTTATATTATTTTTTTCTTTCTAAAGCTGTCTACACCTTATTAGTGACGAAAACTAATTCTTGCCTTACTCGTCATTTAGACTGATCAACGATAGTAATCATTATGACATGTTAGTTTAATTGGTTATTAAGACCCGAATAAACTAATACGTCAGAAACGCCAAAGAAAAATATTGGAAATGCATACAGCTGTTTCGGTAGCCTAAAGCGTATCGTCTTCAGTGCAAAAAGGATTCTGAATCAGGAGAAGTGCTCGTATATATAGGAGAGGAGCCGGATTTAGTTCAACCAATAGGATTACGGGAAAGGTGGGGAGAGTGGCCAATAGGAATTTAGGAAAGTTAGCAGTGTAAACAGTAGAAAAATTAATAAAAAGTGGACTGAATATAATATTTCCAACAGTCAGACAAATAGGGAATAGCGAAATCACAATTTACAAGGCTTTTAAAATTTTTATAAATATGAAAAGCTTCAAAGAAATCGAGTTCATGAATGGATTTAGGTCTGCAAATTATTTTAGTTGAATTAAATTTAAAATTATGATTTTCCTCCCAGCAATGTTTAGAAATAGCCGATTTATTGGTTTCTTGTTTGCGGACGCAATTCATATATGTTCTTTTAGACGAAATTTAAGACTGCGTTTAGTTTGGCCAATATATGATGAACCACACTGACAGGAAACACTATAAATACCCCAAGAATTGTGCACCTCAATGGGATCTTTTAACTGAGAAAAGGTGAGTTTATTGGAAGGCGAAAATATTATTTTAAAATCATATTGTTTGAGAATTTTAGCTATCGTTTGACTGGATTTAGGAAAATAGGGTAAGACAATACTGTTATTAGAAGAGACTGATTTAGTAGACGAAATACGAGGGAGTTGTAATTTTTGGATAGCTTTGTCTATAATGGAAGGGTCATAACCTCTGTCAATTGCGATGGCTTTCAGGTATTTAATTTCAGATTTCAATAAAATAGGATTTGAACAAATATTTAGTGCACGGATTACAAAAGTATAGAAAGCAGCCATTTTTTGGTTAGGTGGGTGACATGAACGCGCATGGGGAGGAAGGGAGACAGCAAAATTTTTTCGATAGACAGTGGCTGAAAAGCCATTTACAGTGCGAGAGACGAGGGTATCAAGAAATGAAAGGGAGCCATTATTTTCTATCTCATATGTAAATTGGATATTACTGTCAATTGAATTTAAAGTTTCTAAGACATGGTCAATATTGTGATGAGACATGTCGATAAGCGTGAAGGTGTCGTCAACGTAACGGGTCCAAAAAGGAAAAGATATTTTCTTAAAAAGCTTGCTTTCGAAATAGTGCATGTAAATATCTGCGAGAATTGGGGAGAGAGGGGAACCCATGGCTAAACCTTCAGACTGACGATAGAATTTATTTTGAAAAGAAAAAGTGGTTTGTGATAAACAAATGCGGGTAAGAGAGATTAATTCTTGTATTTCAAAAGATGTGAAATGAAACTCTTTTAATCTATTTTCGAGACAGCAGAGAGCGCCACTTATTGGAACATTAGTGAAAAGAGATTTAACATCAAAAGAAACCATAGTGAGATTAGTGTGAGGGCAGTTTTGAATGTTTTTTGCAAATTTTATGGAATTCTTAACAGTATAACTATTAGCAGCAAGAAGGGGAGCAAAAATTGTGGTGAGAAATTTAGCTAAATTATAGGAAGCAGTACCGATATTAGAGACTATGGGACGAAAAAGAATATTGGGTTTGTGAACTTTCGGTTAAGCATAAAATCTGGCACAATTAGCAATAGAAGGGATAATATGAGATTTAGTCGAGTTCAATAACAAGGGGCAAGATTTTATAGCAGATTTAATTTTATTTAACTTTTGAGTAGAGGGGTCACGGGGCAGAGGAATATATGGGCCATCATTAATTAATTCGGTAACACTTTCAAGGTATTGTTTTTTATCCAAAATAACAATCTGACCACCTTTATCAGCTTTAGTGATGATGACATTTTCATTAGATTTTAATTCCTTCAAGGCGTTTTTTTCTGCAGGGCTGAGATTTGATTTAAAATTTTTAGAATTGAAATTGGCATTATTAAGAATTAAATGACGAAGATTTTCTTTCTGTTGGTCAGTCAGTCGAGAATTTTTGAAAGCTTTTTCAACCGGTGCAATTGACTGAGGAAAAGAAGGAGGTTTAGAAACGGCAAAATTTGAATTGAGTTTGAGAACAGAATATTGATATTCTGTTCTTGATTGATTGATTGATTGAATAATCTTTCCAATGCTGAAATTACCGATAATCAATATTCTGTTCTCAAACTCAATTCAAATTTTGCCATTTCTAAACCTTCTTGTTTTCCTCAGTTAATTGCACCGGTTGAAAAAGCTTTCAAAAATTTTTGACTGACTGACCAACAGAAAGAAAATCTTCGTCATTTAATTCTTAATAATGCCAATTTCAATTCTAAAAATTTTAAATCAAATCTCAGCCCTGCAGAAAAAAACGCCTTGAAGGAATTAAAATCTAATGAAAATGTCATCATCACTAAAGCTAATAAAGGTGGTCAAATTGTTGTTTTGGATAAAAAACAATACCTTGAAAGTGTTACCGAATTAATTAATGATGGCCCATATATTCCTCTGCCCCCGTGACCCCTCTACTCAAGAGTTAAATAAAATTAAATCTGCTATAAAATCTTGCCCCTTGTTATTGAACTCGACTAAATCTCATATTATCCCTTCTATTCCTAATTGTGCCAGATTTCATGCTTTACCGTAAGTTCACAAACCCAATATTCCTTTTCGTCCCATAGTCTCTAATATCGGTCCTGCTTCCTATAATTTAGCTAAATTTCTCACCACAATTTTTGGTCCCCTTCTTGCTGCTAATAGTTATACTGTTAAGAATTCGATAAAATTTGCAAAAAACATTCAAAACTGCCCTCACACTAATCTCACTATGGTTTCTTTTGATGTTAAATCTCTTTTCACTAATGTTCCAATAAGTGGCGCCCTCTGCTGTCTCGAAAATATATTAAAAGAGTTTCATTTCACATCTTTTGAAATACAAGAATTAATCTCTCTTACCCACATTTTTTTATTACAAACCACTCTTTCTTTTCAAAATAAATTCTATCGTCAGTCTGAAGGTTTAGCCATGGGTTCCCCTCTCTCCTCAATTCTCGCAGATATTTACATGCACTATTTCGAAAGCAAGCTTTTTAAGAAAATATCTTTTCCTTTTTGGACCCGTTACGTTGACGACACCTTCACGCTTATCGACATATCTCATCACAATATTGACCATGTCTTAGAAACTTTAAATTCAATTGACAGTAATATCCAATTTACATATGAGATAGAAAATAATGGCTCCCTTCCATTTCTTGATACCCTCGTCTCTCGCACTGTAAATGGCTTTTCAACCACTGTCTATCGAAAAAATTTTGCTGTCTCCCTTCCTCCCCAAGCGCGTTCATGTCACCCACCTAACCAAAAAATGGCTGCTTTCTATACTTTTGTAAACCGTGCACTAAATATTTGTTCAAATCCTATTTTATTAAAATCTGAAATTGAATACATGAAAGCCATTGCAATTGACAGAGGTTATGACCCTTCCATTATAGACAAAGCTATCCAAAAATTACAACTCCCTCGTATTTCGTCTACTAAATCAGTCTCTTCTAATAACAGTATTGTCTTACCCTATTTTCCTAAATCCAGTCAAACGATAGCTAAAATTCTCAAACAATATGATTTTAAAATAATATTTTCGCCTTCCAATAAACTCACCTTTTCTCAGTTAAAAGATCGCATTGAGGTGCACAATTCTTGGGGTATTTATAGTATTTCCTGTCAGTGTGGTTTATCATATATTGGCCAAACTAAACGCAGTCTTAAATTTCGTCTAAAAGAACATATGAATTACGTCCGCAAACAAGAAACCAATAAATCGGCTATTTCTAAACATTGCTGGGAGGAAAATCATAATTTTAAATTTAATTCAGCTAAAATAATTTGCAGACCTAAATCCATTCATGAACTCGATTTCTTTGAAGCTTTTCATATTTATAAAAATTTTAAAAACCTTGTAAATTGTGATTTCGCTATTCCCTATTTGTCTGACTGTTGGAAATATTATATTCAGTCCACTTTTTCTTAATTTTTTTACTGTTTACACTGCTAACTTTCCTAAATTCCTATTGGCCACTCTCCCCACCTTTCCCGTAATCCTATTGGTTGAACTAAATCCGGCTCCTCTCCTATATATACGAGCACTTCTCCTGATTCAGAATCCTTTTTGCTCTGAAGACGATACGCTTTAGGCTACCGAAACAGCTGTATGCATTTCTAATATTTTTCTTTGGCGTTTCTGACGTTGTAGTTTATTTGGGTTTTAATATTCCCACGCCAAGTCTCCTATTATTAATTGGTTATTGTTTAAACATTTCATTTTATTTTAATAGAAATGCGTGATTGATAGATTCACAAATTCACAGTGTTAAAAATAAAGATTTTCAATATACGATGGAACAAAAAATAAATCGCTGTAGCTGGTAGAGGTCAAAGGAAGTTTCTTTTCCTTAAAAATCTCTGATTGTCTAATGGCTAAAAGTTGTACTTTATCATTTTTCTGCAACATAAACAAAAATCGTCGTTTGCTTGAAAAAGTTGCCATTTCTTTATATATGAAAAATTAGCGAACAAAATATGCACTAGGTTTGACAATTTTTTGTTTCATTTTTAATAATAAAGACTACATGAAATTTTATTAAGATAGAAAGAAGAAAAACTAAGCAATGTGCGGAACATGTTACTTTACAGACTAACTAGCATGCTTTGCCCGTTTCCACAGTATTAAAATGAATTTTCAAAACTGAATCACTAATTTTGTACATCACTTTATAGATAAAGACTATATAAAAAATCCCACTGAAATCGTTCTAAACATCGGTTCGAGTACCCGTTATATTCGGCAGCGTCTTTCTCTTCCATTCTATGTCGGATCAGGTCTCCCACGGCCTGCTGCAACGCCTTTTCCCGACATGTCAATTTGGTTATTTATTGGACGACAAATGGAGCTGCTACAATTCAAGAATTACGATTTTACGGATGGATATATCTTAGCATCTAATCAACATATTAATTTTGGTACCTTGTATTAGTGAGACTTAATCACTCCCTTTATTTAGCTCACAGTCTGTAATAACAAAATTTTAAGTAGAATAAATTTATAGTTTTAGTATAATTAGTTAAGTTATAAAATTATAAATAAACACAATTGTTAGAAAATATTTTTTTCAGTTTAACTGGGGAACACCGCCTCCGGCTCGCTCCGCTCACCAACCCCCGAGGGAGGCTTCGCCCCTTTCTTCGACACCCTTCGCTCATTAACCCTTACAGTCGGTAACAAAAGTGTCCAAACACTAGCAAATTTCCTATGTAAAAAAAGTACACTTCATACGGGTTTGTTAAATAAATACTTGCCAAATCCTGTTCTTAGTCAGTGTAAGAACATGATTCGATAAGAATTTATTTAACAGAACCGTATGAAGTGTACTTTTTTCACATAGGAATTTTTGCTAGTGTTCGGACACTTTTGTTACCGACTGTACGTGTTCTACCCGTCTATTCGCAGCTTTGCCTTTCACTGAATAGGAATGTTAATAGTGCATAAAGCAAGATAAAAACAAAACAATATTACAAAAATCCTCATATTTTACATTACATTGAAATCTGCAGTATTTAGTACTATCTCTCTCGTTTTTTTTTTTTTTTAATGAAATTATTGTCAAAAATCTGTCTTAACATTCGACAACTTGATAACATTTTCCCACCATTTCGGGCTGAAGCATATGTTAAACACACAAAATGAACAACGACGGCAGTAACTTTTTTTTTTTCCCTTGGAGACTAAATTTTTGTACCTTTTTTGAGACAAATTTTTGGGTACAACTGCTTGTTAAAAAAAATTTCGAACTTTTTTTTTTTAGTGCCTACATTTTTTTAGTTAATTTAGAACGATATGTAATACTCTATGTATACTTCTAATGTACAACTTGGTTTAATATGGTCCTTGCAACAGTAAAGATGTAACTCTTTAATGTGCATTTTTTCTACAATATGATCTAGTCAGACACATTGAAGATAAATAATTTATGTGATTATTGTAAATATTGTTGAGATTTCCTTATTATTATTAGCATTATTACTTTTGCACCATTCTATAATTTATGCATATATTTAGCACATAGCTAAAGTTAAAATTGCTATCGTGGTCGCGGAAATGAAGTCCTTAGCACTAAATTTTAAAAATCGTTAAATTAGTCATATTAAATACTGAAGATGTTCCCATTTAGAAAATCGTTTAATACGTTTTTAGTTAAAAAAACAAATTTTTATATGAACGGACCTATGTTGTTGTGTCTTGAATTTCATTTTAAAAGTTTCTGGGATTAACTCAAAGCGCTATAGCAAGAGTTGCTTAACATAATCATGATGTTCATTACTAAAACCTTTTCGCTTGACGTTAAAATAAAATCAAATGTAAACTAATTTCCATTTCATCTGGATAAAAATTTTGCTTAATATTTTAAAAATCTCGGTTATTTAAAAATTTTTTCACCTTTCACTATTCTAATAATTTTTATTTGTTTCGAGCATCTCGAGGATGTATATTTTTCAATTTCTTTCCTTTCTTTTTTACTTTTTCGATTAAAAACACTTTAAAAACACGTTTGTCTAAAATTAAACTTTACTTAAAACACTTAAAAAAAATAATCCAAAGCTTTTCGTTTTGAAATAGCAAAGCATAATCAGAGATTTTATTAAACGTTTCGAATGAGCAGTTTTTATATATTTTGCATTTCATGGTTAACAGTTAAGTCCTTTAATAACTTGAACAGAAGCAAAGGCAATTTAAAGTCTGGTGAAGGTTGGATCAAGGAGCGAAGAAAAGTAAGGAGTAGAACTCTTGTGGTTACCAAGGAGCTGCAAGTAGCTGTAACTATTCTAGAAACAAAGGTACTGCAAATAGAAGCTGTCACTATTGTGGTTACCAAGGTACTGCAAGAAGAAGCTGGAACTATTGTAGAATCAGGAGGTGCTGCAAGAAGAAGCTGGAACTATTGTAGAATCATCAAAGTTAGCAAGGTGATGCAAGTAGAAGTTGGAACTATTGTAGGATAAGGAGGTGCTGCAACTAGAGGCTGGAACTATTGTAGAATCACCAAAGAACTGCCGGTCAAAAAAGGAAAAGATATTGCAGTATCACCAGAGTGCTGCTTGCAGGAACAGAAACTGTTATAGGTGTTTGTTGAAAAATCACATGAGGCTATTATAGGAGTAAAACCATAAGGAACTAGAAGAAACAAACTATTAGTTATCTTATAATATTGTGCCAAATTATTGGGAAAATTGCAGAATCTTTAGAATTTATTGCATTTTTACATTTATAATTATATTAATAACTTCAGAAATATAAAGTTCTTGAATAGTAGGTGGTGCTGAAATAATTTTGGCGTTATCCCATATAGGATTAGCGTTTGGGTTAGCATAAATGAAGTCGACCAGAGTAGAACTATTTCCTTCTTTAATATTACGTATATGTTCTTGTATTCTTTTCGTTAAAGTTCTCTTAGTTTGTCCGATATAATAGAAAAGTTCTTTATTTTTTTCGATGAGAATTTCATGTACACCTCCAGTGGGTCGATTTAAGTCACGGTCATTAAGTGTTAATTGTTTAATAGTTAGAGGAGAACTGAATGGGATAAATAAATTAAATTTCGTTGTATATAATGCTTAAAACCATAGAATTCTTTACAGTAGGGGAGAGACTATTGGTATAATGAAATTTTAGAGTTGAATTCAGATTGTGATTAATAGGAATAATTAGCATGCGGTTTTTTATTCTATTAACAATTTAAATAATAGTAGATTTACTATATCCTGCAGCATAACGTATTTGAATAATTTTGTTGATTTGTTGTTTTTCATTAAATTTAAAAGTAATATAATTTATAGCTCGGGTAATGTAGGAATTAAAACAAGCATTTTTATAATTAATAGGCTGAGCTGAATCCGCAGGGATAGGTAAAGGGTTAATAAGTTTTTGAAAAAGATGTCAAACCATATAGTAGTTGAATTATCTTCATTACGATTTATTTTAAGGTCAAGAAACGGAAGCATACGATTAATCTCAGTTTCATAAGTAAAATTTATCGCTGGAAATTGGTACTTGAGACTAGGGCTGGATAATTTATCAATATATCCCCAAGTATCGATATTTTTTAAATATCCCGATAACAATAGTTAAGATTTTGCTCTGGTGCGCACCACGCGATCAATCGATATGCCGATAAGTACCGTTAAACGCCAACCACGGATTAATAGAATTATGCTTCCGCGCTAGCGCGCATCACGAATGAAACCCGAGCGAACGAACCACGATCATCGAACGAAACCCGAACAAAAAGAGCGCGCAATATCTTATACTAATACCCATTCTCTTATTTTTCTCCCATCCCTCACTGATAAAATAAAAAAATATAACCCCACCCCAAACGATCACTCCCACAATGCATATACAGTCGGTAACAAAAGTGTCCGAACACTAGCAAAAATTCCTATGTAAAAAAAGTACACTTCATACGGTTTTGTTAAATAAATCATTATCGAATCATGTTCTTACACTGACTAAGAACATGATTCGATAAGGATTTATTTAACAAAATCATATGAAGTGTACTTTTTTTACATAGGAATTTTTGCTAGTATTCGGACACTTTTGTTACCGACTGTACTTCCTCTTCCTTTATTCCTGCGTGCGAAACCTCAAATCTAAAATATCACTGTTTTAATAAGTCCACCGCATAATAAAAAAATAAACAGTATTTATTGAAAGCCATCTGCTTTTTCCACAGTACACAGTGGTCGGAATTTCAAAAAAGCTGGCCAAAAGTCGAAAAATTTAGGCGCGTTTTTAGACGTAAGTACCGCGGAAATACCTTCAGAGGGAGCCACTGAATGAAACTGTGAGGTGGAAAATTTATTCTATCTACATATTTCTAAGTGTAGGCTGGCGGAAAACGTGACAATTTTTTCTTTTAATGCATTTTAACAGTTAAACAAATAGTGTTTCTCGGAAAATTTCGCAACAACAACATTCAACAAAATATGGCCGACAATTGTGGAGGTTAGTAGATAATATTTATGCTGTATTTTTTTTCATCAAGTGATCTCCTGAGCGGCTTTTTGAAGTTAACCTCAATTATAACATAACCAAAAGTTTCAAAGTATGGAAACTTTTTTATCTCGCAAGATCCCGCATTGATTCAAAGTGGAGAGTGTTAAGGGATGTCCATTTTATTCAGCCGTTAAAGAATTGGGTGCCCCCGCCTGCCCCTGTATGCGTAAAAGCGTTTTAAGTTTTTAATTTAATTTTTACTTTTTAATTTAATTTTTTAATTTTTTGGACTTTGGTCTGCCATATTGGATCCGCCATATTGTTTTTGAGTGCAAGATCACTTTTTTTTATAAAAACTGATATCAAATTTGAATTTAGCGCCCTCAAAAACCCTTAAATGTGAAAATTATCCTTCATCTATCAATTTTTTGATTTTTGATCCGCCATATTGGATTCGTCATCTTGTTTTTGAGTGTAATATCACTTTTTTTATGAAAACTAACTTCAAATTTGAATTCAGTGCCCTCAAAAACCCCTTAATGTAAGAATTATCCATCTTATATTAATTTTTTAATTTTTTGTCTGCCATATTGGATCCGCCATCTTGTTTTTGAGTTTGCCTTTGAAGTTTTCAAAAAACCAATGTCAGATTCGGATTCAGCGACCTCGAAAACATATATATACATCACAATTTCACTTGTTTTCTTTAATTTCGACTTTTGGCCAGCTTTTTTGAAATTCCGACCACTGTGCAGTATATTGGCTTCCCACAGTATATTGACTTCCCACAGTATATTGATACATTCATGCATTTACTGACCCTAAACGATAATATGAAAGAATTTATACTACCGTTAGTATTTGATAATATTGCACATCACCACTCGTGGATCGTAGGTGTAATACCACAGTAATCACAGACAAGGCGATATAAAAACAAACGCTTATTATGACGAATGAAAAAAATATCTTTTGTTTTAGCTCATTTCCTGCTATTGGTTCATTGATATTGGTTTATTTCAAAGTATCGATAACTTCTGGCGAATAAGATGCGACCTTCAACATGTGTTTAACTCGCTTTGGGCTGTACTTCAGTCCAGTGGTGCCAGATTGGGGATTTTGTCCCCATTTTGGGGATTTTTGAGGCTTCTGGGGACAATTTTGGGGACCAAATGTTTGTGGGGACTTTTTTGGGGAATTCTAAAATTTTTGGGGACAAATCTGGGGAGTTCTTCAACTTTCTGTCAATGTTGGCAACGTAATGATTTATCCCTACGACTAGAGACTTTCGATAGGTTTATTGTTATTTGGGGATTTTTTTCAAAAATTGCCTTCATTTGGGGAAAAATTTGAGCTTAAATCATAGAAAAATCTGCTTGATATTTTTTTTTTGAAAAAAAAAATTATTTTCCCTTTTTAGTAAAAATTAAGTTGGGGATTTTTTCAAAAAAAAACCCCCTGATTTGGGGAAATTTGAAGACCTGGTTGGGGAAATAATTTTCGACCATCTGGCATCACTGCTTCAGTCAGATAGCTCCCTTTCTCCTTTCCCATGTTATCCAATGGGATTTTCGTTGCTTCGTTTTATAAAAATATCTCATTCAAAAATGAAGTTTTCGAATCCTGTTTTTTGAATATTACTCTTTGAACGGGTCGCCTTTTAGCTTGGTGAACAATTTTTCGAAAAAATTAATTTAAATATTTTCAGTAAGTAAATTATGGACTCTAAGTGTGGATCTCTAAGTAAAATATTTAAATTTTATTTTTTCGAAAAATTGCTCACTAAGATAAAAGACTACCTGTTCAAAGAGCAATATTCAAAAAACAGAATTTAAGCTAAAAGACGACCTGTTCAAAGAGTAATATTCAAAAAACAGAATTCGAAAAAGTTCATTTTTTAATAAAATATTTTTATAAAACGACGCGACAAAAATCCCATTGGATAACATGGGAAGGGAGAAAGGGTGCTATCTGACTGATGTAAAATAAAGTTTTATCTTCAGTAATTTTACAGTGACAGTTTCTTTATAGAATTATATAATATTGGATAGTTTATTACTTTTTTTATGTAGCAATTATTTTTTCTCTTTCCCTTTCCTTCTTTCTTTCTTTCTTTCTTTTTTTTTTTTTTTTTTAAAGCCGTACATGTTAAATAAAATTGGTTTAAATGCAAAATGAGTTGCTTTAAGTAACAAAATGAAACTTTAACATAATTTTGTTTAAATAATATAATTTTTATACTGACAGTGTATACATACATATATATATATATATATATATATATATAATATATATATAATTCAATTTTCAATTGTTGTGAAACTATTACGAATGTGAATTGAACACATATACATTTAAAAAATATTGTAATGATTTGGTAAGCAGATACAAAAATAAAAATGACAAGTAACTGACATTTAGGATGCATATAAGAGTTTTAAGTAAAAAATATTACTCTCTACGACCAAAAAAGGTGTATCCAATGGCATTTCTTAGCTATTTAAAATGATTTTCCTTTTTATTTAATACCTACATCTTAAGACAATTTTCTTAAGCTTTATTTTTAGTAGAATTATGAATTTTGATATACTTGGTAGAAATGATCACATATTAGCTGTGTTAAAATATGATTTTAAAATAATTAAAGCTTAAAATGGGAAGAATAGAGGACAAACTATACAGAGGTATACTAAAAAGCAATAGTATAAGATATAAGAAACACAAAATATTGATTCACTTTTTATGAATTTTTTTTTTTTTTTTTTTTTAATGATAAAGTTATGGTAGTAATATACCAGGAAATACATGGAAAACACTCTATACTTGTATACTTTAAAATTCGTGTGCATATGTCTTTAAAAAATAACAAATGTCTATTTTTTCCTATCTTGAAAGAAATATCGCAATATATCACTAATATCGATATTAACTTGGTGATATATCGCGATATTTAATTTCTGATATCGTCCAGCACTACTTGAGACTATAAATTAAATTAAGAAGCGCATTTTTTTAATAAGGCCAGGAGATAAAAATATAGTCAACATAACGTAAATATATAGAAAAAGGGGCGGATTCTAAAAATCTTCCAGATATTAATTGTATCGTCTAGTTGCAAAATTGGCCTACACCAAAAATTAAATTTTTTTTTTGGGGTGGGGAAGCTGATCCTCTGCCCCCTATAGCCAAAATAAGATTGTAACCAAAACTCTTCAGTTTCATAGTCAGTAGGACAATAGGTTTTAAAACTTGAAATAATGTGGCAGGGGCAAGTGTAGGGAGGTATTTATTTAAGTTATTATTTTAGATTTGGCCGCCTTCGGAACTTACTTTGGAATTGGCCGGTTTTGCAACAATTCAGATCTTAATTTTCACGAAATTTAATGTGAATAATTATAAGATAAAAATTTTTTTATACAACATGTTTTTAAATTTTCTGTTGAATCATATAAACGCTACTGAAGGCAGCCGGAACCCCAGCAATTGGATAAAAGTATTAAAAAAATTCCTTGCTATCGTCTTTTGAGCTATTATAAAAGTTTCAAACGGCTATCTAGCCGGGAAGTTAGTTAAAAGTTGATTGCAAGCTTTGTACTGGAAACGATGCCGAAGGCAGCAGGGTCCCGAAGCAATTGGATAAAAATATTTTTAAAAAGCATTTTTACCGTATTCTGTCTATTCCGAAAGTTTCAAATGTCTAGCTACTCGGGAAGTTAGTTAAATAAATTTTCTGTTGAATCATATGAACGCTGCCGAATACAGTAGGGACCTGAAAAAGTTGACTAAAAGTATTAAAAAAAATGTATTGCCCCCGTGTTCTGAGCTATCCTGAAAGTTTCAAATATCTAGCTAGACGAGAAGTTAGTGAAAAATCGATTGCAAGCTTTGTACTGGTAACGCTGCCGAAGGCAGCAAGAACCCGAAACAGTTTGCTAAAAGTACTAAAAAAATGCATTTTCACCGTGTTCTGAACTATTGTGAAAGTTTCAAATGTCTAGCTAGTCAGGAAGTTAGTTAAATAAAATTTCTGTTGAATCATATAAACGCTGCCGAAGGCAGTAGGGACCTGAAGCAGTTGACTAAAAGTTTTTAAAAAAGTATTGTCACTGTGTTATGAGCTAGCCTGAAAGTTTCAAACGTCTAGCTAGTCGGAAAGTTAGTGAAAAATCGATTGCAAGCTTTGTACTGATAACGCTGCCGAAGGCAGCAGGAACCCGAAACAGTTGGCTAAAGGTATTAAAAAAATTTATTTTCACCGTGTTTTGAACTATCCTGAAAGTTTCAAATGTCTAGCTAGTCGGAAAGTTAGTGAAAAATTGATTGCAAGCTTTGTACTGATAACGCTGCCGAAGGCAGCAGGAACCCGAAACAGTTGGCTAAAGGTATTAAAAAAATGTATTTTCACCGTGTTCTGAACTATCCTGAAAGTTTCAAATGTCTAGCTAGTCGGGAAGTTAGTGAAAAATCGATTGCAAGCTTTGTACTGGCAACGCTGTCGAAGGCAGCAGGAACCCGAAGCAGTTGGTTAAAAATATTTAAAAATTGCATTTTAGTCGTGTTCTGAACTATTCTGAAAGTTTCAAATGTCTAGCTAGTCGGGAAGTTAGTTAAATAAATGTTCTGTCGATTTATATAAGCGCTGCCGAAGGCAGCGTGACCTGAAATAGTTGACTAAAATTATTAGAAAAATGTATTGTCACCGTGTTGTGAGCTGTCCTGAAAGTTTCAAATGTCTAGCTAGTCGGAAAGTTAGTGAAAAATCGATTCCAAGCTTTGTACTGATAATGCTGCCGAAGGCAGCAGGAACCCGAAACAGTTGGCTAAAGGTATTAAGAAAATGCATTTTCACCGTGTTCTGAACTATTCTGAAAGTTTCAAATGTCTAACTAGTCGGGAAGTTAGTTAAATAAATTTTCTGTAGAATCATATAAGCGCTGCCGAAGGCAGCAGGACTTGAAATAGTTGACTAAAATTATTAGAAAAATGTATTGTCACCGTGTTGTGAGCTGTCCTGAAAATTTCAAATATCTAGCTAGTCGGGAAGTTAGTTAAAAATCGATTGCAAGATTTGTCCCTGACAAACACACAAACAAACAAGAATCGAAGTTAATAAAAACATGGTAATATTGGATCTTCAGGGATGCAAATACACAAAACGTTTTGTTCAATTAATTATTATTATTATTATTATTTAAATAACTGATTTCTGTTATCTGATAAAAAAATAGCTGACTAAAAAAAAAAAAAAAAATCTAATAAAAAGTTAATGATATCCATAACAAAAAATAACTATGGAAAATTATCAAAATGTATTACAAATGTTCACAAATACATTAATCACGAACTACCTTTAACAGAGTGGAAATCATTCGAGTTGTAAACAAACTTACATCAACGCATCGCTTTAACCTGCTGAATCATTATAGGTATATTATTAAATTAATAATATATCATTAATTAATCATAATATGCTAACTATGATGCTATTATGTTATCAATTAACATTATGTTATTACGAAATTATGATATTTAACCTTTGAACTTTGTTCCTTTTCCGCATCGTAGGGTCACTTTTTCGCTTCCTTGATTGATTAGAAGATACTTCTTCTATACAAACTTCTCCATAGTCGAAGAAAACACAAAAAATTCAATTATTAGAATCTTTGTGCGCACCAAGAAAGTGAAATCACAGAATCGCGATCTCGCGGATATGGAAATGACCTGTTTTGAAACTCATCAGTCAGACCGGTTTCCACTGACGGTTGGTTGGAGCGGTACTAAGCAGAATCTTTTGATGTGGTCAACCGGGCTCAAAATCCTCGAACGTGGTTGGAAGTCTAGAGACCTAGCCCCCTGCTGAGATAATTGAGGGGCCAGAGGCAGATATCTTTGACAATTTTGCATGCTTTCCTTTGAAGTAACTGCGCAATCTGATAAAAAAAAGGCTACAACTGATGACAATACATTTGGCTCTTTGTGTCGGAAGCGTGATTAATGTTTTTTTGAGCCTCGAAGTTTGAACCCTAGTGGAAACCAGCCTTAAGATTTGACCGGTTTTGCAGCTTATCGGGATTTTTAAACGGAAACAATACAGGGGTGGCTCGGCTTTAGAATAGTTAATCGTTTCCAGATTGTGGAAATGTTTACTTAAAACTTAAAAAAAAAAAAAAATAAATAAATAAATAAATAAATAAATAAAAATAAAACGCATTTTCTCAATTTTAAGGAGTTGGCTGGTTTTGCAACAAGGCGACACAATCAGTAGGTTGTAGAGTCCTGCGCGGATCGAGTATACTTGACACGCACTCGACCCGCAACCGGGCCAAAAAACCGCAGCTTCTGACCCGCAACCCAACCCGCGATTCGCAAAAAAGTATTATTTAATTTATATTATATAGTAAACCTGATTAAAGTTCTATTTTACGAAATACAGTTATATTATTGAACAAATCTTTCAGAGAATTAATTATTACATAAATATTAAAAGTATATAATTATATTAAAACTAGTGTATAATAAAAATTGTATTAAAAATAACTAGACTAATTATAAACAAAACTTCAGTGTATGATATAACTAAATTTCTTGTGTTTTACACTTACTTTTAAAAACCTACTGTTTTAAATATTCACAAATAAATAAGTAATTCACAAATATATAAAAGAAATTAAAACAAGGAAGCAAATATACGTTTGAAGACAAATAATTTTCTCATAACATGTTTTAAATGGTAAGGGTTTATTAATTTTTTCTTTACGAATTAAACTTATGTTATGAGTCACGTTATTTTAAACCGCTATGAAGGAAGAGAATTTCACCCAACCTCTGCATTCAAAAGATTATATTCATAATAAAGCAATATACAAAAATTTTCGAAGAAAAATATTTTGCGGGTAGGCCCGTGGGTCAAAAATTAATACTAACTCAACTCGTACCCGACCCGATGCAGGACTCTAGTAGGTTGGCAGGTATGCATTCTTTTTCTAGCATAAACACTTACCTCTTTATTTATTCATCTGTTATTTAATATGAATTATTTAGTACAGAATTTGTGCACTTTATTTGTGTATTATGAAAATATACTTCAATTTTATTTTTTATAGGTGTCAAGAATAATGCCACTGATGAATGCATTTTAATTATAATAGGAAACAAATCCGATAAGGAATACCGTCAAGTGTCTCATTTTCTTGCTTATAAATATGCGGAAAAATTGGGTGCAAAATATTTTGAGGTTTCAGCACTTACAGGAAAAGGTATAATTAAAATTTTTTGGTAAATTTAAATTTCTGCATTAAAAACTTTGTAATATACTTTTAAGTTTTTAATTAGTAATTTGATGGTCATAAAAAATGTAAAACCATGATTTTTCTTTCCGATGAGGTCATGATCATAATAAATAAAGTAATTTGGTTGCGCATGTAGTTAAATTGTGCTATACAGTGGTTAGTAATTTACAAACAAATTTTAAGTATAATGATAACACATAAATAGTATGAACCTTTTACACGCCAATATTCCATAAATGGAATACGGAATTAAAAATTCATTTAAAAATTAAATATGAATACTGACTTGAAAAAAATTATCAGATATAATAGAAAGATGACTTAAATATTTGAAATAGAAATTACAGTTCAATCATAAAAGGGGAAATGTACAGAAAATTATAAAAATGACCTATTTCACCATTTTCCCTTTTACCACACATTTTAAAAAATCACATAATTCAGAAAAATAAGCAAATGCTTCTAAAAATGGGATGGCATGTTTAAAATAGCTTACATTATTAAAATAAAATAAAATAAAATAATATTAAATGTAATAATATTAAATATAATAAACTTAAACTATATAATATTTTTTTTTTACACATTTTAATGATCGAATTCTTTAAACTAAAGCATTAGAAGGCAAAATATGTAAAAAACTAATTTAAATTACTCCTGGATCTGAATGCAGCGTGTAAAAGGTTAATTTCGAAATTCTTTATTCGTCAACCTTGATTCCTTTTAGATAATTTGGAGTGGAAGGCTGGTTTTTATACCAACTATGTGAAAAATACCAGAGTCGGGAATCGAATTAATTTCTTTGTAGCTCGTGAACAAATGAAAACTTTAGTTGAAAGTATATTTTCTTAATTAATTATATATACACTTTTTATGATGGTTATTCTTATGTCTGCAAAATAAATATGCTATATTACCTGGAAATTAAATATGAATATCTACATTTAAATAAATTAACTTTAAAATAATTTTGGAAATAATATAATATAACTTTAATGGAATAGTTTTGGAACAAGAATGACTGTTTTTTCAGAAAAGCTGTTATTAAAAAAATAACAATAGTAAAATTTGTTTCAAACATATTCATTCAATTTTTACATATCACATTACGATGAACTATTATTTTATTAAATAGGGGAATCAAGATTTAAAAATATATATATATATATATATATATATATGTTTTTTTTTTTTTTTATTGGTCAGGAAACTAAACTGGTCAGATGGCTAATAAGCAATAAATAATTACAGTTTTACATTTCATGTAAAACTCTAATAACTCATTGCTCATTGTTTGCTAATCTAACATGTCTGCCTTATTTGTTTCCTCTGAAATCTTTTAAAGAGATTGAAATTTAAAATTGTCTTAATCTCAAATTACGAATTGACATTTACGTAACAATCCGCAACGGAGAATAAGTGACTATTGTATTGGCTTAGCTATTCCAAAATTTAAGATATATATTTATCCTTCCCCTAAAAAAAACTAATTTAATATTATATTTTATACACTAAAAGCTATATGGTGTCAAAAAGCAAAATAATTTTATTAATCAAACTTCAGTGTCATTAGTTAGTTCAACCATCTGATTAGACGTTTGAAACTGTTAATGTAAATCAGGATGATATATACTCTTGGTTGTTGCTCTTTGAACTATATATATATATATATATATATATATATATATATATATATATATATATATATATATATATATATATATATATATATGACTGACATCTAGAAGCTAAATTGTGTTTCTAGTCAAAATAGTTCCATGCCATCCTTATAAATTCTAGTTTCTGCTAGCGAGTTCTAAAAACCTCTATTAGAATTCTAGATCGTTTTGCAAAATTATAGTGGTCAAACTTATTTAAAAATCTCTGCAAATAAATGCGAACTTAAGAGGCGAGTTTTAGTTACTATAATCTTGGTTTGTGACCCAATTCTATGAAATCAAGCGAGAATTTCTCACAATACAAAGGATTCACAATATTCATAATATTGTTTCACCATCTAAAAAATATATATACAAGAAATTCTCGATCATTTCGTCTACCCAGGTTATTTGTTTACCTCATACTCATAGCTCGTAAATCTATATTTCTAGTTTCAGGATTCAGAAGATGGCTACTTATTTGTTGTAGATGGAGGTGGTATTTATTTTTTCTCAGTGTGGAATGTCACTGTAATAGCCGGTGGTTAAGTCTTGAGACATTAATCGTATGACTCTTCACTCTTTAATTTATCGTCATAATGATACAAGATGTGATTATTAACGAACGATTCTATATACATATGAGCATATGTGCAAATTATAAAAAATAAATAAACAAAATGGTATAATGTTAACTGAGATGCACCCCACGCATCCTACCTGACTGGCTAAAAGCTAAAGCTTAACTAACTGCCAAACATCTTCTCCCGCTCACATCCGCGGAGAAGTTTGGCTGAGTAAGTAAAAAAGAAGAGGGGTGAGGGTATTTGGTTTTATTATAGTCACTTTAAAAGTTTATATAATTATGAGGTTAATTATTTTAACAACTCTGTTCCACCAGTGGCCGAGAGTTTCTGCTCTCACAGCTGGTACTGGATTCGAAACCAAGTTACACTCGTCAGTCTAGTCGATCGGAGTTTTCCGAGGTTTTCTCTGAAACATAATATGGGGTAGAACACCTTAAAATGACCTCCCACACTGAGGGCATCCCTACCAGGCCTGACTCTTCCGAGTGGATAATCGGCCTTAAGCCCAGCACCGCTACATTTTAATAGCCCTTCCTTACATCGAACAAATGTCTCCTAAATTAAAAATATTTAAACTGACATCATAAAAAATAATTGCGTATTTCTTTCAATAAACTCATTACACTGATTTATAATTCTTTCAAAAACACAAAAGTGTTTTGTCCTAAATTTTATTGATTTAAGCGATAAGTTTACGAATAAAAGTAGTAAATATTTATTTCTAGCATAAAAAGAAGTGAGAAATATTTGTGCCATTTAGTAGCAAATCTGATATCAAAAGTAAGTCAGAGTTGTTAAGTTGCAATTAAGGGCAGGGACAGAAGCTTCAATGCTTAGCTTATAATTCATTTTATAACTACATGATATTAAAAAAAAAAAAAAAAAAAAAAAAAAAAAAAGAAAAGAAACAAAGATTTTAAGTGGTTTCTTTCATCACTGAAACATTAGCAAAATCAAATAAAAATCATTTGCCTTTATTTCAGTAATTTTCTTATGAAATGAAATTTGGGAATTTTTATGTTGAATTTATGTAGTAAAGTTTAAAAAAAAGAAGAAATGTATTAATTATTTTGCTAAAAGTTTTAATTATTTATTTGTTTTAAACCATTTAATTATAAATTGATTCGCTCTTTTACTATCTATGATTTTCGTTTTCAAAGAAAAGAAAAACCTTTTAACATTTGTATTTTACTGTATTTATTAATAAAAGACTTTGCATAAAACTTTTATAATTAATGTTTATGATTATTGATTGTTGTTGAACCCTTTTATGATCATTGTTGTAACCGAAACATTTGTTTTGGGCACAATACTAAATAAAAGAACTAGTGTACAATCAATATTCAAACTTAAAAATTTCTTCACACACCATAAAATCATTATTTTAAGTTTAAAATTTTTGAAATTCCAAATTTGAGAAATTCCTGTTTCAGTCTTTATATAGTAAATTCGTAGAAAAGTGCTAAACTTTTTGCATTATTTAAGGAATTATAAATGAAAATATGTAGTAATGGGAGTAATGGGAGACACCAGAACTTTGAATAATATTAAACTTTGAATAATATTAATTAAAAACTTTTAGGTCTAAGGATTTAAAATTCATTTAAAAATAACTAAAATTTATATTAAGTCTGATTAAAATATTTAAAATCAAACAAGTTAAAATGCAGACAATTGTTAAACTAGTTGGTATAGGTGGACTCTGCAGAGTTCCCCATCATATATTTGTTCGTCTAAATTTCGACTACAAGACGTACTATATTCATGTTAGGAGAAATGAATTTGACCGATAGCTTGACACGGTGACAGACTCAAAAACGATTTGCACTGATTAAAATAAATAAATAAATAAATAAAATTTTCTGATAGTCAAAAGGTGCTAAGTTGGCAACTATAAGCGTTTAGTTAAATACATTTACCTTATCCTAATTTTTACTTAAATTTATTGGGGTTAGTTTCTTACTTTAGTTTTCATGAATTTTCATACTATTTCCAAAACACTGATCCCCATAATGCACGACTATATGAAATAACGCTTTATTTTGCTATGTTGAGAAAACTTAAATTAAAAAAAATATACAAAAATTTCAAATTACAATATTCAATTACGTTAAGCTAGCATTATAATTCAACTAAGCTAGTATTATAAATAATATTTTACAAGTGGTCTAACATCCTTACAATGGTTGGTTGATTGGTTGTTTGGGTTTAACGTCGCACTAGTACTGTGCAGTGGGCAAGTGGCGACGGTCTGGGACGCACTCCTAAAGATGGTCCGAAGAGATATCATCACAATGTTGATCCTCCACGGGTGGGATCATCTTTACGATGAAAATCTCCCTCAAAATGGTCAATTATGCAAAATTTCGTCCTGTTCTGCCGTGTTAAGAAATTCGTAAATTTCGAATAACTGATGAAATTTTCAAAGTAGAATGTTCATAGTTAATGATGTTCATCAAACCTCAAAACTGATATTTGAAAGCTAGTACGACATCTTTATGATAAAAATATTCTTTTAATGCAGTTTTATGCGAAATTTCGCCCTATTCTTCTATATTAAGAAAATCGTATGTCAGAGCTGCCAACCTAATCCGGCAAATTGTTAGTACCGCCCCTTTTTCTACACTACTTAATTTTTAGAGTAATTCTCTTCAAATACATTTACGATGAATTAAGAAAACAAATACTCTAAAAGTTAAGTGGTGTAGAAAAAGGGGCGGTACAAACAATTTGCCGGATTAAGTTGGCAGCTCTGGTATATTTTCGAATAACGTACGAAAAATTTTAATTAGAATTTTGCAAATCTATAGAGTTCTTGCCAGCGTCATAAGTGATGCTTTAAAACTGGTCCGACTTCTTTACGACCATTTGTTCTTGAGATATCGTGTACACAGACATACAAACTAACACGCTAACACACGGACACCCTACAGACGGTCACCATACCAATTTTGTGATTTTCGGATCCTTACACCACAAAAAGTGTAAAAAAGTCAAAAACCCGTAGTTGAAAAATTTCACGATTAAATAAGTTCTCGATACCTTTAGTATAATGAAGAACTAAAACATATTAGTATTTAAAAAAAGTGTAGGTCATTTTAAGTTTATTTTTACCTGTCATTTTAGGTCAGGTGATATCCCTTCGAAATTAGTTATACAGACTATGGAAACTGATTATATCCCTGATTTTAATGACACAAAAATTATTAAATCTAATTGTAATAATTATGATAACAGAATTGTTTGGAAGGTTAATTCATGAAAATGCAGGCTCTTACTATTGAAGCAAGTACAATGACTGATGAATATGTGGTCCAATTGTGACGTATATTTTTCCCCTCGAAGCTGGTAGAGGGAAAGTGCATGGTTCGAATCCATATCGATTCGCCAGCTTAAATTCCGAGTTTTCCCGGGGTTTACTCAGAAAATAGGATTAGCACCCCTTAATAAGATTCCCCACGGAGTGTATTCCACACAGGACTAGACCCACGGGTAGTTAACCTCTTACACAAACACCGATGTACATATTTTTTCGCATATAAAACTTGCAGCTTGTTTCTATCGTGTTGAGTATATGCAACGATATACAGTTGAGGGTAGAGTCCTGCATCGGGTCGGGTAACCCGATTTTACCCGAACCCGAACCGACATGCGGATCGGGTTCGGGTCGGATTGGCTGATAATTTTTTCCTACGGGTCGGGTTCATTGAATTTTTTTTCTTGCGGGTCGGGTTCGGGTTTGGGTCGGGTTTAACTTTCAACGAATCGGGTCGACTTGAGAACATCTTTAAAAAAATTACAGTTATAAGTATACATTTCTAGACATAAATAATAAATGATTAAAATATACTAGATATACTAGATATGTGTCGGAACTCCGTATTCATATCCGTATATATTCGCAAAAAAAAAAAAAAAAAAAAAAAAAAGATCCGTATTTATATCTGGATCCGTATAAGCAAGAAATATATATCCGTACCTGTTTTCTTTCTGTTTCAACGAATCTAATACTTATCTTTTGTAGAAATAGTATGAAAATTGGGAAGTATTATAAATCCCTATTGACTACTTTTAAGATAAAAATAAAAGAAATACAGTATAACCTCGCTTTTACGTTCTAGGAATTGAAAAGATTCCTGAATTTACATTATTATTATTAAAAGCTTTTTTTTAGCTTACATTCTCTCTCTCTCTCTGTCATAAATCTTCTGCCGAATCCGGTTTAAAAATGGAAAAAGGGGAAAACAAATTAGAAATATCAGTCCTGTCGTTACAAAGTCGGTACCAAATGAAAGGGACAATCTTTCTGATTCCTGGGGTGCAAACAGTTTTTCTACACGACAACTAGATTTTTTTAAATTAAAATTAACATTAATTTAAGTATGAAATTTAGGTGGGAACATTTCATTTCAAACTTTTCACATATTTAGGAAACGGTTTCCATGAAGGAAAATATTATTCTTTTTCATCCTCTCTAGAACAAATAAACCATACATCACCAAAATTGCAATTACTGGAGGTATAGCTAATTTGCTGATCATGAGAATTTAAAGTGATCGTGGGAAAGCAGATGTTTAATTCCGAATCATATCCATGTTATCCAAATTATTATAGTAAAGTAAATATTCACATAGAACGAAAGCAATAAATGAAGATACACATTTTCTGTCATTTTGTCTTTTTTTTTTTTTTTCTTCAGAATTTAAGCATTGAACATAAACAATAAACTACTGACACTTAAGCTTGAAGCAAATTTTTGAACTCTTGAAATTCACAACTCACATAAATTAATTAAACATTATTATTAATCCGTTTTTCAGATTTTTAAAATTTTAACTTAATATACAATTAGTAATTACATTTTATATTATATTTAAAAAAAAATTACCAACTGTGTGACAATGAAAATTTACCTTATTTTATAATTTAAAAAAGTTTTGCATGATTTTTAGATGAATTATTAATGTTCATTCAGTTTTCGGGTTTCGGGTCGGGTTCGGGTCTCAAAAATTCTCTAATGCGGGTTCGGGTCGGTTTTCGGGTTGCTGAAATTTTTTTTGTTGGGTTCAGGTCGGGTTTCTGGTTGATTTAAAAATCATCTGTCGGGTTCGGGTCGGGTAAAACCCGACCCGTGCAGGACTCTAGTTGAGGGGATTGTTCAAAATCTCGAAACTTTTTAAAAATTTTATGTGTTTTTAACAATATTTTGTTTTTAAAATTCATTGTTTGTGAGATAAACATGGACTAAAATAAAGATATTTTGTAAAATTAGTGTATTGCTGTTGAGAATTTAAAAGTTAGTTTAAATGTAACAAATATATCATTCATAAACTATGTAAATCGGGAATGCTGTGAAATTATAGATGCTATTGCTTATTCATTGATAACAGTAAAATTTTATATGATGATCTGTAGCGCAGAAGTAGAGGGAGTATGTATTATTATTATTATTTCTATAACTATAACTTTAATAAAAATTATAAACTTAGGATTTATCATACATCATACAGATTTATATACCACTTTATTCTCATTTGCGTCAGTTGTCTGTCTTTATGTACATTAGGATAACTTTCTTTTGGTATAACATACGAATAAAATCGAACAATCAGAGAAAAGTAAAATATTCTCCAGACTAATACCACAAAAGTGGTCTTGTTATGTTTCGAAAGTTTAGTTTTCATTAAATATTGACATCTCCCTATTAGTATCTTTTGTGTCATCCATTGTTATTTCTGTTTTCTTTCTTCTTTCTTTTTTTTTTTTTTTTTTTTTTTTTTTTTTTTATTCTTTTAGTTAATCTATGAACAACAGAAAAAAAAAGTTTAATAAAAAATGTTTCGTAATTTCAGAAGTTATTTGGTTTGTGGATCGTACTTTACTTGTAGCTCACAAAATAAAATGAATATTTTATTGAATGAATAAAATGTCACAGTATATGATAAGGACAATTGGCAATGAAAATCTCAGCACAATACGTCATAAAACGATTTCATTTCAAATGAAGTTTATTTCGTTTTTTCTATCTCTAGAAGAATTATTTTCGAAAAGGAATTATTGTAGATTGTTAACGAGGTAAATGAAATAAGTAAAAGTATATAATTTCTATGAACCCTTTTCTAGCTAAATATCCGTCTGTTAAAAATAATTTATAAGCTTTAAATTATTCTCTAACAGGGGCTTAGATGTTCTGCTATCAAAGCGAGTAGACAGAGAAATGCCGAGTTCGAATCTAAGGTTACGCTCGTCAGCTTAGCTGTTCGAAGTTTACTGTGGTTTTTCCTTTCTTATAAATGCTCTAATAAATGTAAATATTCATTGTAAAATTACTTCATTATTCCCCTGCTTAAATTTTGTTTCCAATGATGTGTAATTATATGGTAGTACTTCAAGTTAAAGTTATGGTTTGAGCCATCAAATCTTCAAAATGCTTTAATTTCAAGCATTTTATCTGCTATTTAAATAGTCTTTTGTCAAAAATCCTTCACAGAATTGTCCTCCCAGTGACCGAGAGGTTCTGCTCTGTAAATTAATATACTGGAGGGGACGGATTAGAATCCGAGGCATGCTCGTCAGCACAGTCGTTTGGAGTTTTCTGTGGTTTTCTCCGAGTATTGCATAAATATAGATAGGACCTCTTGGAAAGATAACCATGGAGTCTGGTACAATCAATTCATCTTAACCTCAACACCGAAGAAATTAATATAGTCTAAACTTTCATGAAAACAGTCAAAGAGGTCTTTTACATCTTTTGGTGACTAACTATGCATTTTATCAACAAACTTCTTTAAAACAGTCTCCAATATTTTATATTCATCTTTTCAGAACCGTTCTCCTAAATTTTCTTCTTATGCAATGAGCATTTTTTTTTTCCAGATCAACTTAAATTGTATAATAAGCTGCTACTTGTATACTTGTTAATCGTTTATGCAAGAAGAAAGAAAATAAAATATGGCTATTTACAAAAATAGATAAGCAAATCTCACTATTATTACAGAAAATCTTCCAATTAAAAGGCTCGTCTGGTGGCCGAATAGTTAGCGTCTTCTGACTTCTAATGAATCTTCATTTGCTAGAAATGAATGTACGTGCGCGTCCTGTACCATGGTATTTATAACAACTCATGCAGCATTTATATTACACTTTTTGAGAAGTAATTCTTTGTAATTCATGAGAATTGCTTTCTTAAAATTGTATCAAAATGTGAATAATATATTTTTGTTAATTCAGTATAATATTTACTCATAGAAAAGGAAACACGAAATAATTAAAACTTTTTGATAAGGTATCGCAAAAAATTCTGCTTTTTTATGTAGGGACACTGGGGAGCCTTGGCAATTTCAGAATTTAAAAATATTTTAGCATTTTCTCACTACATGGTAGTCAAAGCTATTGGTGTCATTGAACATCTACCTTAGTTTCATTGAACTACTACTTAGCAGTGAGGAGAAAATGAAAAAAAAAAAGTTTTTCAATCCAAAAAGTAAGTTTTTTAACCATAATTTGTAAGATTTTTTCAGACAAACTAAGTTTGAACTAAGTTTAAGTAAGTGGGATTTTATAAATAAATAAACCAATTAAAAAAATTACAGACGATGATGCACAACTTTTTAATAACATGTAAGAACTTTATATGTTTACTTATATATCTTATAAATTTCAACTATCATTTATATTAGATGTCAAAATTTCTAATTATTTCATAACATTGTTAGTACCCGCATCCTTTTCGCACCACTTTTTTTGTAGAGTAAATTTTTTTTCAATACGTAATAACTATTAAATAATAATAAAAGTACTCTTCAAAAAAGTGATGTGATAACAAGTTGGGTGCTAAAAATGCTCCGGTATAAATTAGAAATGTTGGTATATCTGTTTGTGTATTATAGTAGTACCAAAACCAGTTAATAGTTAATTATAAATATCTTTGTTGAAAAAATAAATAAATAAAATAAAATAAAAAGAAGGAAAAACTATGTTAACAGTAAGAGAAAATTTGGACTAGAAAATCGTGAAAAGTATTTATCACGTGACTTGATTTTGGTTTAGTACAATGTTGCAAATATAACCGACCAAGCACTAGTTGCTCTTTAGAAAATGTATTTACAATATTCCAATAGCTTCTTCATATGACACTCACAAACGCGCAGAAAATAAATCAAATAAAGGAAACAAATTATTTCTGTATTTGACTCTGACAAATATATTATCTCTCAGTGCCCTTGAGAAATCCAAATTTATATACAGCGTTAAAGAAACGTCTAACTTATTATATATTTACCTATTTATGTTACTGAATAACAATAACAGTAACAATTGAATAACAATAATTAATATAAATAACAGATTTTACTCCTTTAAGAGAAAGGTAAACATTAGACATTTTTATTGTCATGTCTGTAAACCTTACTGTAAATTGTGCAGCTGTGAAATATATGATTAAATGTAACCATTTTCTTAACGTATATTAGGATTTTGTATTCCTTCAAACCAATTCGAACTGTTCAATAACAGCATGGTATATTTATATCGTACTTATTTCTATAACGTGACTGTTTTTCAATAAAAATCTCTATTTATTTATTTATTTTTCCAGCTAGAGATTTGAGAAAGGCTGTGAAATCTGGATTCTTATAATTGTGATAAAATCGCTCATTTTAGAGCGTATAATGCGCTCAGAAAAGCTTTGAATCAAAATAACTTAGATTTGAAAAACTGGTGCTTTTAATTTTCAAATACACTCTATTCTAAAAAATGATATAACATGTGCTTATTTTTCAGAAACCCATGTTTTAAAAAATGATTCGATACGCTCTCATTTCTGAGTGTAAAAATAATAAAAATATCAGATGGCATGCGCATGTGATGACATTTGTTATTTCCCAATAGAGATTATGTTGATTGTTAATACATTCTCATATTTGCATACAGGCCAGGGAGTATCTAGAATGGGAATCGAACTCTGTGAATACCGAATTGCAAGTGAATGTTTTAATGCTAAGTCAAAGTTCAGTCCAATTACACATTGCAAAATTCTTATACTATACTGGTCGTGAGAGTACATTGTACAGATTGATCAATTTTTTAAAATCATTCTGATGCTTCGCGCGATATATAATTCGTTAATATTGTTGGAAGTAACATTGTTCTAAAAAAGTATAAATAAATTAATAAACATTAACAATGGATTTAAAGTTGATTTACAAATTATTAATTCATTGCACTAAATAATATTTTCCATTTCTATAACTGAGTAAGTTTTAAGAATATATGGGCTACTGAAAACTGAGAACAAGCGCATACTCATTATACTCATTTTCAAGTGAAAATTATTTGGGAAAAGAAAAAAAAAAAAAAAAAAAGCTGTTACTTATAATAATTTTCAAGCATATATTTTTTCAACAGTATATCTATGTCTTTTATAAAGAGTTTTAAAAAATTAGATTAGCTAAATGAAATTTTATTAACTTAAAGTAATTATCTGATTTACTTTCAAATTCCCTTTAATATATATATATATATATATATATATATTTCGCATGTTTTATTTAAATCAAACTTTTCTAATAACTGAAATTATAAAATAAATTTTGGCAGCAAATGTTCTTTTGGTTTTCTTTGTTGTATAATATACTCATAAAATAAAACCCTATACATAAGCATGTTTATCTTCAAAATTTATAAATTTCTTGTTAAATTATGTCCTTTTTTACAGGTTTGTTGAATGTTCTGATCTATTTAGCTAAACGTTTGTTACGTTTCTATGACTGTTATAGCAGCTATTCAGCGAAAAGATCAATTACTTCCAACTTTCTTGAGAATAAAGCTTTTCCAAAGAAGAAAATGGCTAAACGAAGATTTTCGTTTCCTTTAGGTCGATCATCATGGAAAATCATTGAAGTGGAAACAAAATAAAAATAATATATATATATATATATTGCAAAGTTTTACAGAGAATATTCGAAATCGTCTCCTTTTAGGTTCAATATTTCTTAATGAAGCTCAAAGAAAAGAAAAAAAAAAAAAAAAAAGAAGAATTATGTCATAAATTATAACAATACATACTTTTTAATTCTTTTACAAAAAAGAAAACGAAAAAAGATTTGTGATTTTTTATGGTGAAGATTTTGTACATGTTATACAGGAAATGACATGGTTAAATAAATTTTACTATTTTATTTTTGTAGTAAACTTGCTTTTGAGAAGCGTATTTGTATAGGGCATGCATTATAGTTCACAATGTGTAAAATACCTACTATGGCAAGAAAAATCTTTCCAAGTAAATAAGGATATCTTTACATTTTAAAAGCAAGGATTAACATTTATTGAATGGGAGACGTGATTGTTTTTTGCCGTAACGTGTAATGTATAAAACATGATAGGTACTAACGGCTTAATTACTTAAATTGTTTCAAGCTCAGCGGTTTGGCATGAAATTAGAAAATTTTTTATATACTTAATATTGTTGTATTCTAATGCGTATGTATGAAAAATTTCCTAACTTTAAGATAGTAGTTTACAAGACATACTTATAACGTCCACTATCCCCTTGAGGGTTTTATTGCACTCATTTTTCTTAAATGAAATCCTAAAATAAAGGGAAAAAAATTTTTTTTTGGAGAAATATAATATTTTAATGACAAATAAAGAATATTACATAAAATTAATCACATTCTTTTTCTTTTAATTGTCTTAAACTATATTATTTTATACTGAACCGTATTTAGTAGATAATAATTAAAAAAACGTTATGACTCTGCTATAATTCAAGCTATTTCAAATCCTGTTAATAAAGTATGTGTAGCTGTGGCCTTTCATTGATGTTTTTTTCAAAATTTGTATTAATATGAATAGTAATAGTAATACAAATTATAAATTGTTTAATAAATTGTTTAATTTGTTTTTTATAATTAAAAAACATTGAAGAATCATCTGAATAGCTTAATCTAGTGTTTCTTTTATTCTTTACTACACTGAAAAAGTAAAGGAGCAAAAAATACTAAAAAATTGAGTAAAATTGTGTCAAATTTGAATACGTCACATACTCAAAATAGCTCCGAAGCAAATATGCTCAAACTTAAAAATCTTATGTACTTATTATTGAGTAAATTAACATGCTCAAAAATTGGCATCGACCATCGGGAATTACAATATCCCAAAGATAGGTTTTCATGAAATCGCCACGAAATTTAGTTCTGGACATTTGACGGAATGAATTTTGTGTTTGAACTTTTTCTGTTTAAATTTGTAGAAATTCTACTAAAGAACTTCTTTTAGTTCAACATATTTATAATAGTATAATATAAGTGAACAGATATTAATTTGAAAGCATGCGATATTTCAAATATGAGACAAGCATGTTTTCCTTTTTGAAACAAAATTAGCTCATTTCGAAGTATGTCCATTTACTTATTTTTCAGTACTTCATCTTTAATAGTGTACTTTTTAAATAATGTTATAATTTGTTAAGTTACTGGAATTTCGCATAAATAAATGTTTTGAGATGCATAATGATACTACTGACAAATCTTAACAATGAATAATAATTCTTTAATTCTAGTAATAATTTGTTAAGCACAATTATTTAATATCTATTATGCCATCAATACTAATATTTTAAAATTATTTATATTTCTCATTCTCAATCAATGTTAATCCAAACTTACAACTGTTATTTATATCTTTTTTTGAATTTTTGTCTTTCTGTAACATATAGTTTCAAAGTGGAAAAATTCTCAGTTACATATATCAAGATTTAAAAATATCAAATTTATCAAGTTTTTATTTATTTTTATATTAATTATTCGACAGATGACTTTAGCAATAAATCTTTAAACACACTCCTGTCATTTAATATATATATGATGCTATTATTATTAAATTAATAATATTCTTTCTATTTTTTATTCCAGATAAATGTTATTCCAAATTTATGACTGTTATTTATATATTTTTTAGAATTTTTGTCTATATGTAGCGTACATTTTGAAAGTGGAAGATAAATATTTAATTACATATATCAGGATATAAAAATGACAAATTTAACACGTTTTATCATACATTCATTTTAATTACTAGACAGATTATTTTAGTAATAATTCTTGGAATATACTATTGCTATTCAATATTTATGATGTTATTATGATTAAAATTGTGAAAGCTTTCATATTTCTCAATCTGAATCAATACCAATCCAAATTTGTGACTGTTATTTGTATTTATTTTGGAATTTTTGTCTATATGTAGCTTACATTTTCAAAGTAGAAAAAAAAATTCTCAGTTACATATATCAGGATTTAAAAATAACAAATAACAAATTTAATACGGTTTACTATATGTTTATTTCAACTACTGCATGTAATATACATTCACAAAAATTTCAGATCTTATTAAAATGAGACAGCACTTTGTAATGCAATTGTTCAAAAAAAAAAAAAAAAAAAAAAAAAAATAGCTTACAATAGTAAGTCTTTGTTTTCTCTAATAAAATGAATTAAACATTAATTCCTTATGTATATTTTCTTTTTCTCTGTATGCTTTGAACTTTAAAAAAAATAAAATAAGATATTAGAAAGCGTATGAATTGGTATACTGGAAGCTTAATTTATAATGCAATCCCAAAGGATATTGATAGACACACACATAATAATTTTTTTTCTTTAAATTCAGACAGTTTCATTTTGTTGCTCTGCATTTGGACCAAAGTGATTTATTCGCATAAACACTCAGAAGAATATATGGGAAAACAATCATGTATTTCATTCATAAAATCAAAAACATGGGAATTAGGAGAATGTCAAAGTTGATTTTAAGGGTCCTTGGTAGATAGATACCATAACTGCCTAACTTTTTAATTTTTAAATCAGATTTGTCACCAACATTTTTTAAAAGGAATCTGTTGCGTGTATTTTTCCCGATTACATAAATTGAAAACAATTGTAACAAGAAAGAAATATCATGCAGTATGAATGGATTAGTAACACTTTCAAACTGTACGTAATTGTTGTATCGAATGACTTTTAGTATTCTTTGCCTACGTTATCACACAACAGACAGAAGGACTGAAAAATATACAGATAGACTAATTGATTTTAAAATTACTCTTAGGCATTTTGGAAAATGTAAAAAGGCTTAAGGCAAAAGAAAATGCAGCCATTAGATTATAATTACAGTTTTTGATCTGTCTGAATATTTTAGTGTAGCCCTGTAAATCAGAAAGTTAATCATATCATATTCTATACAAAATATCATTTTAGAATATTAATAATACATTTCAATATTTTTATGATTTTTACAGTAGAAAGATTTTTAAATATAACTTTCAAAAAATTCTGTCCTAAACGTAATGTATTGGCATTTTTTTTTTTTTTTTTTTTTTTTTTTTTTTTTGTCCCTGTAAACAAACTAGTTGCACATGACCTATTGATGTCATTTTAAATGGGGAACATTCTATAGGGAAAATATTTATAAAAATAACACTCATAGAACACAATGCTTTCGAATGCTTTTGGGTGTCCCTGTACACAAACCAGAAGAGATATTCACTCCAATTTTCAATATGGAACATCCGATAGTGAACTTCAATAAAATATATCAGTTTCGAGAAATTCTATAAATATTTACAGGAGTTAGAGCGCGGGCAGACAGACAGACTGACAGACGGATAGATACACAAACTGAAATCATATTCACACTTAAAAATGTTAGAAAGTGTTAAAAACGCTTAACGTAAACGAAAGTACAATTTTAGCAATTTTTTATTAATAGCTCTTAATATAAATTGATATTTTTGTGTCACCCTGTAAACCTAATGCTAATCATGCTATATTCTGTGCAAAGCATTTTTTTGTGCATATAAATAACATTTTTCAATTTCCCAAAACTTCGTGGAAAGTAAAGTTATTAAAATTTGATTTATAGAAATATCTCTCATACAACGCAATGCTTTGGAATACTTTTGAGTGTCCCTGTACATAAACCGATGGTGGCATTTCCTCCATTTTATACAGAAAACATCCAATAGTAAACTTGAATAACATATTTGAATCTCATTAAGGTATGTTCACAGTAAAGGTATGAAAATATGGTTTATAGAAATACCTGTCATAGAACACAATGCTTTGAAATACTTTCGGGTGTCCCTGTACACAAACTAGTAGAGGTACAAACTCTATTTTCAATAGGGAACATCCGATAGTGATCTTGAATAACATATATCAGTTTCAAGAAATTCCATAAATATTTACGGCAGTTAGAGCTCGGACAGACAGGCAGACAGACAGACGGACAGGCAGATACACAAAACTGAAATCATATTCACACTTAAAAAATGTTAGAAAGTATTAAAAACGCTTAACGTAAACGAAAGTACAAGTCTAGCAATTTTTTATTAATAGCTCTTAATATAACTGATATTTTTGTGCCACCCTGTAAATCTCCCTTAAAAAACGGGAGACCTGGCACCTATGAGATACCCTCCTTTCTCCTTTCCATTGGATTACTTCCCTATGTGATCCAATGAGAATTTTGTTGTATTATCAGGAAATCTCGTTCAAAAATAAAGTTTATCAGATTTTGTTTTTTGAATTCCAACTCTTTGAGCATGTCACATTTTATCTTAGGAAAAAAAAAAAAAGTTAAATATTTCTTTACGAGATTGAAAATTAGACCCTTTAGTTTGCTTAATGAAATAAATATTTAAATTTACCTTTTTAAAAAAATGCTTCCTAAGAAAAAAGACGACATGTTCAAAGAGTGGCATTCAGGAAATATCAATAGAGACCTCTTTTTCTGCACATAATCTTAAGTTGAACAATCTGCTCCCGTATAAAAACAAATTATTGGGAAAAAATACATATATATTGCTGAAAAGCTTTCAAAATTCAAGCAAATTAATAGTAATAGTTACACTGTTCTGCAATAAATTCGTAAATTAAATAAATGTAGCAAATTCTTATGGATTCGTTGCTACTGAACACAAAAATGATAATAAAAATTGAAGATTAGTTGTAGTTAATTTTTTTTTTACAAGCGTTTATTGTAGAACACTGTAATCCAAAAATGTTTCATAATGAAATACCCGTTCGCACCAATAAAAGCTAATTAAAAAAAGAGTCCTTCCGGCTCATTCGGAAGGGTAGGCTGGTTTCTTCTTTCTTATCAAGTAGCCGCCATTTTTTTTCAAAATGGCGCCTAAAATTTTTAATGGACTTGGTAGAAATATTGATGTGGACTATGTACATATGGAGTTTTAAGCAAATCGGTTTATAAACACCTTTTTATGTGAATTTGAAATTTTCAAGTGGTCGGCACATGGTAACAAGATGCGGGCCATTTTGGCAAACAAATACATCAAATGTATTTGTGAGATAAGTCTACTGTACAAATTTAGTTTGAATTAATTCAGAATTTCAAAAGTTATCGTGTTGAAAAATAAAGTTGACGCCACTTGGATCAAAATGACGGAGCAAGTTGCTCAGTGAACTAATCCAAGATAAGTCAGTTGTCTAACTTTGGTTAGAATAAATCCAGAATTTCAAAAGTTATCGCGATAACAAATTCTCAAGTCGGCAGCGTTCAAGTGGCAGCAAATTGGAAACAAAATTAGGAAGAAACTTGCCCACCCAAAATCATAGATATTTGAATGATAAATACATTTTTAAACTTTGGTTTGAATTGATTAAGTATTTCAAAAGTAATCGTAATGATAAATTTTCAAGTGGTTGCCAATTGGAAACGATATGAAGGAGTAAGTTGCCCAGCAAACTCATCCAAGATTTTTGTTTGAATCAGTTTCGTATTTTAAAACTTATCGCAAAGGCACATTTTCAGGTTGCAGCAACTTGGAAAGAAAATGTCGGAATAAGTTGCCCAATGAACTCATCCAAGATATTTACATAATAAGTTCACTGTTCAACTTTGGTTCGAATTGAATCAGAATTTAAAAAGTTATCACGATTATAAAATTTCCAAGTGGTAGACTGATTTAAAGCTGTCTCGCTTAGTTTATAACATTCACACTTTGTTAAAAATTGCGGATAAAGTTCATTAATAAATTTGGTTGTGACCCTTATATGGTCTATGTATACATCAAAATTCAAACAAATTCGGAATACGTTTTTTACAATGCGAATTTGGAATTTTTAAGTGATCTCCACTTGAAAAGAAAATAGCGGAGCAACTTGGTTAACAAATTCATCCAAGATATTTATAAAATAAGTTTACTGCTAAAATTCGGTTCGATTTGGAGTGTTATTTCGGAAGTTATCGTGATGTTAAATTTTCAAGTGGTAGTCTGATTTCAAGTGGCCCCGCTTAATTTAAGATATCCGCCACTTTGTTAAAAATGGCGTTCATTAATAAACTTTGTTAAGACCCTTATGCGACCTATATTTACATCAAAATTCAAGCAAATCCGGTTTCAAATACGCTTTTTACAGTGTGGATTTGAAATTTTGAAGTGGCCGCCACTTGAAAACAAAACAGTGGAGCAACTTGGTTAATGAATTCATCCATGATATTTATAAGATCGCTGTTCAAATTTTGTTCGATTTGGAGTATTATTTCGGTAGTTATCGTGATGACAAAATTTTCATTATATATATGTATATGCATAGATAAACGATAAGTGATTGGAATATTTCGATTTCTAAAAAAATCAACCTAAAATTCAATATACAGAAAATGTTAAAATTGCTGCTTGTTATTATTTTATAAGCGAATACTTACATTTAATTGCTCGTTATAGCTTTTTTATAGTTCAGTGATATCGTTTTCTTGTTTAAGAATGCTTCGTGCTTGTGCGAATCCCTTTGACAAGCTTGGCTATGCTTGTAGAAATGCAAATCCTCTCTAGACAAAAACAAACTAAGACATCATTAATTGAAGTGGCATATGCGAATCGGAGATTAAGATAAATCGTAGGTGCTTCATATTGTTTGCAATACTTGGGCCAGACGCTTGCGAAATTAATTAATTATAAATGTCTTTCAATGCCCTTTGCAACGCCCAAAAAATCTACAAATTTTTTAACAAATTCTATTTCTGTATGACAATTTCTGATAAAAGGGGACAAAATATGTAAGGTTAATTACTGTTACTAATTAATTAAGTAGCTCAAGTAAAACCTAGGTATTAATTTTAAACAAGAAATTATGCTGCATAAAGAAAAATTACTCAAAATATTATGCAATTGAGACGAACTTCCGACTGTGTTTTCTGGCAGGAAGTACTAATTTTATCCATTAATTTTTAATCTTAGTTAAGTTTAATATTTTAATTTTATATTTTAAATTCAACATTACCCATTTTGAAGACATTGCATTAAAATTTATCAATTAAATAGTTTAAACACGTCTGCAATGAATTTTTCTTCTTCAAGATGATATGTTTTTCTCATGTATTTTTAGATGCTGATTAAGGTAAAACTATTCAAATTTTCCATCACGTATAGTTTCGAAAGAAAATAAGTTTTTTTTTTACAGAAATGAGCTTAAAGCTCCACTTTTTAAACTCCCGTTTCAGTTATTTTCCGGAAAATCTAGATGATGTGAGTGCAGAACAAGGAGAGCATTTTCACCAAGACATCAAAGAAATTGAAAGGAAATATTAGGTCCGATGGAGTATTAACATGTTAGCAGATCATTGTTGGATGCTGCACAGAGAGTGCTCCTCAAGCCGTGCACAAGGAAAAAGAAACTAACTGGAGCTTCGATGTAAAGAAAAAGAAACATTTAAAAGACAGCCTATTTTAATGTATTTTGTACATAATTAATTTCGATTCTATTGTAGGCTCTGTGCAAATTTTCCCGATCTTCATCCTTACTTTGTGAAAAACCCTTACGTGATAGAAAAAAAAAGACGAGCATTTCTGATTTCAGCGTATCAAAAATATTAGAGGCACTCAAAGCAGTGGGAAATAAGAAAATTAAAAGTTCAATCTTGTAGACCTGTTAATATGACACATAATTAAGTTTTCTAAACTTTGAACTGCATATCTAAGTATGCGTATTCAGAAACAGGAAATCTTATCATCATTCTCTGCATAAAGATTATTATAACACATATGGATATTAATTAGAGTTATGTACTGGACAGTGGTCAGTTGGTAAAAATAAAATTATCTACTATCTCAAAAATTGACCTCTAAGAGAGGTATACGTTTACGCATTGCCCTTTAATGGTGGTAAATTGATATTAATTCCTATCGGGAAAATTTAGGACTGGGAAAACCTGGCCCTGAAAGAAGGTGGTCTTTCAACACGGGTTGTCTATTAGAGAGGTTTCACTATGTTAAGGGGGTGCATCACGGATCGTCAAGGTCATCCAAAGCCTGTGTTATTCTATGGCGAAATTTGTTTATAGAATTACACATTACCTAATGAATTTTTTTTAATTCTGTTTTCACAATCAGAAAATTCACAACCATACACTGAAGACCCGTGAAACAAAAACTGTTATATTTAATTTTTAACCCTTTATTTTTAAGCTGTAAAATGCGAAAAATACACTTGTGTTGCTTTACTAGCCTCTAACTTATCAACAAATTGCAATATCTGAAATCTGTATAGCGTGTCCCTTTCTCAAGAAAACCAAGCTTTTTATTAATGTTTTTATAAATTGTTTTATTTAAATCTCTATTAATGAGAATATAAGAAACTTTAATTTTTAAATTGAAAAACCTCAATTTTAGCAGATTTCTCCGCCTCCCATCGGAAACGCCCCGCGAAACTTACGGGAAGTCATTAAGGTTGATTGATGATATCGTTCATGTCGAAAGGGGAAGGGGGATAATGGTGTCGTTAAAACATACTTTCTGGGTCCACACAGAATTTTTCTTTTTCAGAGTCCAAATGCATTAAAGAAAAAAAAAAAGAGAGAGAGAACTCTTTGCTTAAAAATCTAATATTTTTTTTATTATATATTACAAAAAAAAAAAAAAAAAAAATGTTTGTGTCTCCGATAATAGTTTTAGAATTATTAAATATTTAATTAAAAATATAAAAATAAATAAATAAATAATAATAATAAATAAATAAATGAACTTATGAGTTTATTAATTAATTTAATTAATTTATTTTGTCCTTGGCATAAATTCATTTACACGTGAAAAATAAAAATAAAATAATAATAATAGTAATGATAATACATACAAACATATATATATATATGTACCGGTACGATTTGATTGTGAAATGTTTCTCAATTTGGTGATAGCTTTTCCTAAGCAGAGCAATCGTTAGATTTTTTTATTATTATTATTATTATTATTATTACTAGGGTGCTCTTCCCTTTACTCGCTTCACTTATTTACCCCTGCGGCACTCTGTACGTTTATTCGCCGCTTTACCTTTCACTGAATAGGGATATTACTAGTGCATAATATAAACCAAAAGTAGAAAAATGAAATTCAAGAAATCTTCATATTTATTGTCTAATTGAAATATATAAGTACTATTTAAAACTTTTTATTACGAAATATTATTCTAAAAATCAGTAAGTATATATTTATATATAGATATATATATTTAGAATAGAAAAATAAAATAAATAATCGTAATATCTAGACCATTTTGCGTTACACCTTTAGTATACGACCCCTTTGGCAACTTTTAAATTTTTGTTTCGATTTAGCGATGATTTTTTTCGTGTAATTGTTCTTCTTATATATATATATATCCAGTGTTGTGCAAGTTCACGAAAAAAAACGAGCTAGTTCAAACTCAAGTTCATCGTCTAAAAAACGAGTTAGTTCGCGTTCAAACTCATTTCTGAAAAAATGAACGCGCTCAGTTCAAGTTCATTTTTAAAAAAGAGCGAAACTCATTTAAAGTTCATTTTTACGTAATTTTTTTTTTTTTTTTTTTTTTTTTTTTTTTCTCTACGAAGATTTTCTACTCTGTGAACACTTTCATAGATAATTTATTTATTTATTTTTTAAATTACCATGAAGATTATTCTTAATTTAATTCTTAATTATACTTACAACTTTTAATTATAATTTATTAACTTAATTGCAGTAAACATTTATTTAACGGCCATTTCTGAATAGCGGACTCGCTGTTTTTGTGTGATTTTTCATTCTCAAATTTCCAATACGTTTGTTTTTGCGTATGAAAAAAATTGTTAATAGAAGACAAATTCCATCATTTAGAGTTTCCGTTGTTTTGAAGTATACTATTTTTAAAATAGTATCATGGTTTGATTTAATTAATTTTTTCTTGATTGCGTCATGTCCAATGTCGGCTTTAGGCATTCAGATAAATCACTATAAAATTTTGCTTGCTATTTAGTGTATCTACATAAAAGCTAAAATCAGCTGAAAAGATGAGTAAGTCCCCCTCAGAAATAATGATAACATAACTATTTTGATAACTTTAAAGTAGAAGGTATTCGATACTTCTATACATATAAAAAGAAAGTACTAAATTAGTGAAAATTTTCAAACTCCAGTTTTTGATGGAGTTCTACATTTTGAGATATCCTGGGTACGATTTGACTGTTTTTAGGAAATGTCTGTCTGTGTGCGTATCACACATTTTGTGGACGCTGTATCTCACGAACCAATGAACGAAATTTAACCAAACTTTCAATTTAGTTGCACCTTGACCTAAACTGGTTCTGATTAGATTTGGAGATCAATCGCTCAACAGGTGGTGCTGTGATCTTATTATTATTAGAAACCCTGGATAATCTCAGAGATACGACAGGTACTTAGTACGCATGCTCAGTGGACAAACGCTTGTCCAGATTCCCTCTTGCTACAGTAACCTTTTACAATGCTTGGCGCTGATCGCGCATTTTGGTGATTTATCGGTGTAAGTTTTTAACGATATTCTCTAAAGTAAAGCAAAAAATTTTTTCTTTGCAATCAAACTAAGATACATTATGCTTTACGTTACATTCGTTTTATTATTAATATAATTATTATTTAAATTTAGATTACATTTCTATATTTATAGAAATAATTTACACCATCTTATCATACTGCATATCAAAAATTCTGAATTTTAATACTCTTTAGTTTTTAATAATATACTATGCAACTGTAGTCTAAAAATATATATTTATACAAACTGATAATAATAAAGTAATAATAATAATAATAATAATAAAATTATTTTTATTTATTTAAAAAATAATTTATTTTATCAAATTTGTCCTTGTAGTTACTGGTAAGAAAGTTCATCGATATTAAGATTAATTTGTAAAAATTTGATGATTTAACAGTTAACTTGATTTGATATATTCATTTGAGAGATGACCGTTTAGCTTTAAGATTAATTTTATTTATTGCAATAACTTACAAATATATACATTCCCAGCACATTAAATGTTTAAAAATTGTTTTATTTGGTTTATAAAAGATTTTTCAGGGGTCAAATGTTTTTGAGACTGTAAAATTAACTTTGCTCTCAAAGCTGGTAGACGGGAGATATCAGGTTCGATACCAGGTAGCGCTTATCGGGCTAACTTTTCGAAATTATCTGCAGTTTTCTCCGAAACAAGCGTAAATATGGGCGAGAACACCTTAAAAAGACCACCCCTTACTTAAGTTATTCAACCCATACCTCGGCCTTTCTTTTGTAGGCAACTGGCACATTAACACCAACATGTTTTTCTTAAAATAATTCAGCTTAGGAAAATTGAATTAGTTTAATGCTTAAAAACATACCAACATTTTATAGTTAAATGCATAATCATTGATAATATTAATATTTGTAAAAATATTTATTAACTTTAAAAGTTTTATACATCCTTATTGTTCATGTCAAAAGTTTATTTTTCTTCAAATGTAATACAAATACATATATATATATATATATATATTCGTATTTTGTACCTTTGAATAAAGTATGATAAAAAAAAGAGAGAGAGAGAGAGTGAGAGAGAAAATAACGTATGTGATAAAAAGAAATATGACACTAAAAAATTAATTAATTAATTAATTAATAAACAAATAAAGAAAATAAAGAAATTAGCACTTATAATTTTACAACATAAAATTCTAACATATGTTGATCTCATAAAGAATGGTTGATTGGTTGTATGGCTTAAGACGGATTGACTACTCTAGGGGCCTAGGCCTACAGGAGAAATGCCCTCCGTGTGTGTGTGTGTGGGGGGGGGTTCTAAGTGAATTACGCGTGTTTACGCGTGTTTTAGAGAGAACTACGGAAAGCTCCGAACGGCTAGATCGATGAACGCGTTTTTTGATCGAACCCGGCACTTCACATCTACCAACTTTGACCGCAGTTCCGCTAGGCCACCATAGAGGTATTTACTTCTATAAATGCCTTGATTTCTCCATAAAAAATAAATAAATAAAATAAAATAGATAAACAAGTAAAAAAAAATTATGTTTTTAAATTAATAAATAAGAGAACAATAAGCATTTTAATACTTTTAACCTTATTCTTTTCCCCCTCATATTCCGTATTTTTGAATAAATATAAGAAAAATATAAAGCACCTATTGAGTTTAAGCTTTATGCATTAAATGAATGTACTAGCCTTTATTTATATACTCCTGAAGAAATTAAAAAAAAAAAAAAAAAAAAAAAAAAAAAAAACTAAATAATTAAAAGGCCTTTTTATTTATTAGTTATGTATTTTTAACGCTAAAATTTCCAAAAATATGCTTTACTCTATTAATTGTATTTATATCTAAATGTTTGTTATATTAATCAAAATAATTTTTAATAAGATCAGGTAAAACAAAAATAAATAGATAAATAAATAAAATAATAATAAGTGTATATTAGTTTATGTTAACTTACATAATTTATTTTCAAAATTGTTCTAAAAAGAAGGGGGGGGGACCGAACGGCGCACGTTAAAAGTGCGATTTTTTCCGAAAGAGGTTGTAATGGTATTGGCTGTGAGGTATTGGCTGTGTAATTATTGAAGTTATCGCCAAATACGAAACTGTTTTAAGAAAAGTACTTATTTAGAAAAGAATTGACGAAAATCAATGAAAATTTTTATTTCTATTAATAGGAAAAACATTTAGGAACATGAAAATTTGCTTCAAAAGTTTTTAATTACATTTAATTAATATGAATTATAAGCATTTTTGAAAGTCACAATTTTTCCCTGCCTTATGTCTATGGTAGTGATGCGCGAAATCGCCTCGGGCGGTCAAAGGGAGCTTTCCACCAATCAAAAAGTATGAACACCTTGTCGTATCTCTCAGTAAAGGGTCGCTAATTATTATTAGAAACCCTGGATAATCTCAGAGCTACGACAGGTACTTAGTACGCATGCTCAGTGAACTAACACTTGTCCAGATTCTGCCAGATTCCCTCTTGCTATAGTAACCCTTTTACAATGCTTGGCGCTGATCGCGTATTTGATGATTTATCTGTGTAAGTTTTTAAAGATATTCTCTAAAGTAAAGCAAAAAAATTTTTCTTTTACAATCAAACTAAGATACATTATGCATTACGTTACATTCGTTTTATTATTATTATAATTATTTAAATTTAAATTACATTTCTATATTCATAGAAATAATTTACACCATCTTATCTATCATACTGCATATCAAAAATTCTGAATTTTAATACTCTTCAGTTTTTAATAATATACTATGGAACTGTAGTCTAAAAAAATATATTTATACAAACTGATAATAATAAAATTACAAAATAATACACTACAAAATAATAATAAAATTATTTTTTTTTATTTTAAAAAATAATTTATTTTGTCAAATTTGTCCTTGTAGTTACTGGTAAGAAAGTTCATTGATATTAAGATTAATTAGTAAAAATTTGACGATTTAACAGTTAATTTGATTTGATATATTCATTTGAGAGATGAATGTTTAGCTTTATGATTAATTTTATTTATTGTAATAACTTACAAATATATGCATTCACAGCGCATTAAATGCTTAAAAATTGTTTTAGTTGGATTATAAAAGGTTTTTCAGGGGGTCAAATGTTTTTGAAACTGTAACATTAACTTTGCTCTCAAAGCTAGTAGACGGGAGATATCAGGTTCGATACCAGGTAGCGCTCATTGGGCTAACTTTTCGAAATTATCTGTAGTTTTCTCCGACACAAGCGTAAATATGGGCTAGAACCCCTTAAAAAGACCACTCCTTACTTAGATTATTCAACCCATACCTCGGCCTTTCTTTTGTGGTCAACTGGCACATTAACACCAACATATTTTTCTTAAAATAATTCAGTTTAGGAAAATTGAATTAGTTTAATACTTAAAGCATACCAATATTTTATAGTTAAATGCATAATCATTAATAATCTGAATATTTGTAAAAATATTTATTAACAACTTTAAAAGTTTTATACATCCTTATTGTTCATGTCAAAAGTTTATTTTTCTTCAAATGTAATACAAATATATATATATATATATATATATTTTTTTTTTTTTTTTTTTTTTTTTCGTATTTGTACCTTTGAATAAAGTATGAAAAAATAAATAAATAAATAAATAAAAATAAAAGATAAAAAATAAAAAATAACGTGTATGATAAAAAGAAATATGACACCTAATAAATAAATTAATTAATAAATTAATTAATAAACAAATAAATAAAATAAATAAAATAAAGAAATAAGCACTTATAATTTTACAACATAAAATTCTAACATATTTTAATCTCATAAAGAATGGTTGATTGGTTGAATGGCTTAAGACTGATTGACTACACTAGGGGGCCTAGGCCTACAGGAGAAATGCCCTCCGTGGGGGTCTTTCTAAGTAGATCTAGTTCGTATTTACACGAGTTTTAGAGAGAACTACGGAAAACTCCGAACGGCTAGATCGATGAGCGCGTTTTTTGATCGAACCCGGCACATCCCATCTACCAACTTTGACCGTAGAACCGCTTGGCCACCATAGAGGGATTTACTTCTATTAATGCCTTGATTTCTCCATAAAAAAATAAAATAAAATAGAAAAACAAATAAAATAATTTTATGTTTTTAAATTAATAAATAAGAGAAAATTAAAGCATTTTAATATTTTTAACCTTATTCTTTTCGCCCTCGTATTCCGTATTTTTGAATAAATATAAGAAAAATATAAGGCACCTATCGAGTTTAAGCTTTATGCATTAAATAAATGTACTAGCCTTTATTTATATACTCCTGAAGGAAAAAAAAAAACTAAATAATTAAAAGGCCTTTTTATTTATTAGTTACGTATTTTTAACACTAAAATTTCCAAAAATATGCTTTACTCTATCAATTGTATTTATATCTAAATGTTTGTTATATTAATCAAAATAATTTTTAATAAGATCATGTAACACAAAAATAAACAGATAAATAAATAAAATAGTAATAAGTGTGTATATTAATTAATGTTAACTTACATAATTTATTTTCAAAATTGTTCTAAAAAGGAGGGAAAAAAACTGAACGCCGCACGTTAAAAGTGCGATTTTTTCTGAAAGAGGTTGGCTGTGTAACTATTGAAGTTATCGCCTAACCTAACATTAGAAAATAATTAAAATAAAAAAAAAATAGAAATATTACGATATTTTTTAGTCAAATGATGAAAGATAAACATAGATATAATGATAGAAATAAAAAAATTTTAGTTTTTTTCTTATATATATTAAAAAATGAGATAAAATAATAATATTGCTTCTTTTGATTGATCGAAAACGAAACTTAGGAAAGGAGGGGACATAAAGATAATTATTATGGGAACAAAATCTGATCGTGTACCCAGCAAAAGAATGTACAACAACACTGTATTGGGGGGGGGGGAGGAAGAAAGAAAATCAGAGAGAGAGAATCCATTGTCGTATACTTGACTGATATAAATCAATACTTTGATGGAAGGCGACTTCCTGCATTAGGTCTAGGCAGGCCCCTATCCCAGCTGCAGTACGCTGCGAGGCGGGCACCAGAGACCCATAGGTGCCTTACTGTTATCAGGAGGCCCGAAGGCAGGTTGTATGGGCGACAAATTACCGGACTCTCATACAAATAACATTTAGACATTTCATTGTCCACTGTCCACGGGGAAAACATTCCCTGAAGGTGGTCAATTACCAGAACAGTATAATCTGTTGTCCTGTGAGACTTCTGCTATTTCTTTATACTTGTGAATAGTCGTAATAAAAGTCTTGAGTTGAGAGACAGCTTCTTTAAAACATAAAAGATTGAAACTAGTATTCCTTACCGATTTATTATCATGTTGGATTTGAAGTTTTAAACTAAATTTATACATGCTACAGATAGACTAAGTAAATTATTAGTATATTTTCTAATGTCTACTTATATTTTTAACCATAAAACTATAAATATATTCATATTATTGAATTGTTTCCAGATATTAGTTTTAAATTAAAAGTTTTTTCTTTTTTTTCCAACACTTTAGGAAAAATGCGAAAAAATAAATAAGTTAATTAACAAAACTAGTATCGCGCAGTGGTCGAAATTATAAAATACATGCTAAACACTGTGACACTGTATTTTTGTCATGAACAGCAAGTGACTATTAGAGAAAGTTTCATTAAAATCAGTAAGAAGGTGATATAAACACAATTATTCGCTTTCAATCTGCTCCTAGGACCCCCCCCCCCATCCTTCAGATATATACTAAGTGAAAGTGGTACCAATTTAATTGATTGAAATTTCTAAAAACGTATTATGAAAATATGTATTTAAATTCATTCTTTGTCGATTTCCGAATTTTAAAAATGACCTTTTTTCCTGTGCCCTTTTTTCCGGGTGCCCTTTTTACCAGTGACTTTTTTTTCCCAGTGACCTGTTTTCCGGGATCCATTTTGCACAATTAATCTCTTTTTTGCCCTTTTCTTCTTCTACTTTCCTTTTTATATTTCAGACAGAAATATTTAATATGAGTTTGAGTTTGAATTGCTTTTTCACGCTCAAGTTCGTGAATAAAACGAACTACGCTCAACTCAAGTTCATAATTTTAAAAACGAGCGAAGTTCAACTCAAAACTCAAAAATTTTGAGCTACGCTCACGAACGCGTTCAAATGAACGCGTTCGTGCACAACACTGTATATATCTCTCTCTCTCTCTTTCTCTCTCTCTTATTAAAAAAAAAAAAAAAAAAAATCTAGGATACCTACTTTTTCTAATACTTTTTACTAATAATCTTTTAGTTAATTTGGGACGGTATATAATGCTTTCTATATATTTTTAATGTACAGTTAGATAATTTTACCATTTCGAAAACATCTGGTGAAAAAAAAAAGTCCATTACCTACTATTACATTTATTATATGCACTTTTTTGACATAATGTAAGGTCAAAAAACGTAAAATTAGCCTAACAAATTAGACACTTAACAATTTTCCAGCGAAAGAAAACTGATACATGTGTAAAGTTATACAAACAGAGTTTACATACCAAGTTAAAAAAAAAAAAGGTAGAGCCGCTTTTAAACAATACTGATTTCCGAGATCTAAAACTGACCTACCTAATGAGGATGATTGTCAATTTTCCTGTAATAGCCACGTAATATATGCTAAAGGATATCTAAAATGAGATTTATGTAGCAATTTTCAAGAAAATCGTAAGAACCATTTTTGAGACATCGACATCCACCAAAGTTTTTCAAACTCAATTATTGACAACAGTTACATACGAAAGGGTATCTAAAAGAGATTTATTATGGCGAGTTTGTACAAAAATTACTACAGCCGTTTTTAAAGAAATGCACTTGCGAGACCTCAAATTCATTTTCATGAACTAGCCAACTATTACATACGAAAGGAAATCTTATATGGTGTTTATATAGCAGCTTTGAAGAAAATCGTTAGAGTCGTTTTTGAGATACGGACTTAGGGTCCTACTTCCGGCTTCATATATCTCCCTTCCGGCTTTCCAAATTTTAACCAAAAGTTAAATTTCATCGGCACATCAGACCTAACTCAATTCTGAAGTTTCATTGTTCTACCTTTATTGGTTTCACAGATATGACAGTCAAAAGACTCACCCCATACATGCACACACACACTGACCAATTGCCATAAACTGCTTTTTTGGACTCAAGAGACCTTAAAACATGTAAATCAAGTGAAAACTCGACATGAAATTTTTGAACCGAATACAATACTTTCATTACCTACGGTAGTTGGATAATGAAAGTAAAAAGTTTATTATTATTATTATTACTTTAATTTGGGAAAATCTCCTTCAATTTTCCGTGCCTGAAGCTTGAAGTTTTAATTTTCTATCTACTTCTTAAAATAACAAAGGATAAAACCTACTCGATTTTTACTTCCATTACCCGACTACCGTAGGTAATGGAAGTTTTGTAATGTTGTTTTTGTCAATAAAAGTTTATTTGTGTATAGCTTTGAATTCTTTTTCCTATTTATTTGTACAGCAATTTTATTTTGTTTGATATCTTAATAAAAACAAATGTACAGAGAGTAATTAACAAATGCTTTTGCCAATATTCATACTTGTAGTTTAAAATGTGCGCATATATATACATACATACATACATATATATATATATATATATATATATATATATATATATTAAATTATTTAATTCCTTTACAATACTCAGCAAATGAGAGAAAGATGAAAATACCAACAATGAATTTAATAATTAGATGTATTACGTATAAATTTATTGTCACAATTACCATTTAAGTAAATTTCACTGAATAGTAAAAACATGTTAAAGTACTTACGCATAAGAGAAATGACGTATATCACGTAAACCTAAACGGTGAGTTAGTAGTCTTAATCCATTAGTCCAGTAAATTCATGCAACACAAGATAAGAATTGAAAGAAATTAACCAAAATGACTATTGAAATAAAAAGGAATGCATGAAGGAAAAATGGAGTTAAAAATGCTGAAATCCAGTACCGATCTCATCAGGAAACTAGCGGTACTGTCAACAATTAATGCAAGATTTCGAATATTGTATAGCTTTTCAGCAATATACAATACTAGTTTCAATCTTGCATAAAAAAAAAAAAAAAAAAAAAGAAAGAAAGAAAGAAAGAAAGATAAAAGGAAATTGGCTGATAACTTAACCATAATGAAAATTGGAATTCGTGAAAGGAGCTGGCCACATGTAAATCAAATCCAAATCAAATAAAAATCCGGGCGGTTGCCAAAACGAACAAACTGAAAAGAAATAATTAAAAGTAGAGAATCGATTAATCGAAAGTTTCTGAAATTAAATAAATGTAAGCATGAAGTGATAAATATTGTTCTTAAAATTTAAAAGCTGAATTCACAATTAAATAATATTCGAGAGGTAAATTTAAGTATAAATAAGATTAATACGATATCCGCGATTGTAATGAAATGCTCGCCCTCTGGTGGGCTAAGGTGAAATTATCACTTCACTGCATATACTCATATTATGCAATCGACTTTCCATGATGAAATGGCGGAGAAAGAATAATAATTACACGTGGCTGTTATATTTACTAACAACTGCAGTGTTCAGAGAGCGCCATCTATCGATCATTACAAACGCGGATTCACAGTAGGGCATACGTTCGACTCAACGTATGAGCGCGCCATCTAACGTGGAAAAAATAAGTTACTATTAAGTGATTTAAGAAAAAGTGTACGATAGATGTTCTATTAATATGAGTGTAATTTATAGTCTTAAGCTAACATAAGAAAAGGCCAACAAGTGATAATTAAGTTATTATGATTAGGAAATTGGTGAATAATTTTAATTTTAAAAATTATTATTGTTATTAATATTATTATTATTATTATGAAATAGGAAATTGGTGAATAATTTTAATTTTAAAATTTTAATAATTATTATTAGTAATAATAGTCTTAAACTAACAAAAGAATAGGTCAACAAGTGATGATAAAGTCATTATGATTATATATATATATATATATATATATATATATATATATATATATATATATATATAATACTTACCAAATTGGCTTTTGTGTGTTGTGGCAATTTTTTCATCTGTTTATTTTTCGTCTAATTAGGGACTATCTATCATACTAATGAATGTATCTGTGCGAAGGGCAATATATATATGAAGGATAAAATTTATAAACAAAATTCTTTCCTTTTTAATATTATAGTTGAATATAAAACTTTATTCTATGTTTTCCTTTTTCAAAGAAAATTCCAAATTTCAGTCACGATACAAAATATTTAGATTATGAATATAAATATTTTGAAATCAATATACTATTTTATTTCTTAAATTTCAATTTTTTTGCTGATATTTTTTTCAATTAAAGTATTTTTAGGTTTTAGAGTTTGAAAAAGTCTGTTCTATTGCCGTGCACATACAAAGTATTTTAGTATGATAGGGGTTGTGATTTAGGTCTTGTTAATATTAAACCGTAACTTAGCTTTGTTTCTTATTATGTTCAAAAATAAGAATATTAAAAAATTAACATGTCATTATTATTTATTATTATTATTATTATTATTTGTAATTGAAGTATTCGTAACTTTCAATGCTTCTCCTCTTTTTTACTTTCTCTTACCCATAAGGTAGAGAAAGTATTGTTTTTGGGTCAAATTTTCGAACGCGAGATTTTGTTATATTTACACGTTTTGAGGTCCCCTGACTACGAAAATCGCGTTTTTAGCAAATGGTCTGAGTCTGTGTGTGTGTCTGTCTGTTATCAGCATATCTCAAAAACAAATTATGGCAGAAAGTTCAAACTTGGTATTCTAAATGTGTATCATATAGGGATGCTACAGTAAGCTTTTCGTTTAGATCAAGCAAATGGTTCGTGTACAGGGACAATCAAGAGAATTCTAATACATTACGTCTATGGGGGAAATTGCAGGTAAGTAGAGTTTAACGTCTATAGACTGCATTAAACCAAATGAAACGAAAATAGATATATTTTTTGTAATAGAGATAGTCAACTGGGAAAAAAAAAATTGTGTATGTAGGAGCCTCGCTTCCCCCACTGGGGGGGGGGGGAGTCCCCCGTCGAGGGGAGTAAATTTTCATGATGGGTATCTTTCAAAAGAGCTCGCCAATACCTTTAAAACGAATGGTTGAACCATCGATCTGCGATAATTCAAAACAAAGTTATCGATTTTTTTTTTTTACTTTTAACGAAAAAAAAAAGCTTATACCTCTACTGATTTGTGTACAGGGACCCCTAAAATATTTCAAAGCATTGCGTTCTATGACAGGCATTTCTATAAACCCTATTTTCATACCCTTACTGTACAAAAATCTTAATGAAATTGAAATATGTTAAACAAGTTCACTATCGGATGTTTCCTGTATAAAATGGAGTAAATACCACCACTGGGGGGGGGGGGAAGTCCACCCTCGAGGGGAGTAAATTTTCATGATGGGTATCTTTCAAAAGAGCTCGCCAATACCTTTAAAACGAATAGTTGAACCATCGATTTGCGATAATTTAAAACAAAGTTATCGATTTTTTTCACTGTTAACGAAAAAAAAAAATAAATAAATAAAAAATAAATAAAAACTTAGAAAAAAAATCTTTTTTTTATTTTTTTTATTGAGAATAAAATGGACTTTTTTTTGGATATTTAGTGTCATACTACTTCTCTAATATGGAAATCGTCTGCATTATTATAAAAGATAATTTTTTTAAATAATAATTTTAATAAATTATTTTTAAAAAATAGAATCATTTTTTAATAACCGAATTATATTCTATATAAATGTAGGTGCGTTAATGAAACGGGGGGTTGAGGGGGGCGGTAGCCCCCCTCACACAGAATTAATTATCATACAAAACTCTTCCGAAGCCTAATTTAAATTGTTTAACATAGGTTTATATAATATCGTTATCTTACCTCTTAATCTCCAGCCTATATTTATAGTATTAATGTTCAGGGTAAGAGAAAGAGAAAGTCGTGTGAGTGACACACCAGATTATTTTTTTTCTTTTTTTTTCAACATTCCGTTATTTTTATTTATTTATTTATTTATTTATTATTTATTTATTTATTTATTTTATTTTATTTATTTATTTTTTTTAGAATGCTTTGAAACTGATATATGTTATTCAAGGTAGCTATGGCACGTTTTCTATTAAAAATGATATAAATAACGCAAATCTCCGGCAAAATAATAATAATAACAATACAAAAGCATAAAATTCTAACGGAATAATTATTTTATTTTCATTTTGTGTCCATTTCAAATTATGGATATTAATTTTTATTAATTTTTTTATTATAGTATAGTGTTGTAATTATGACGTCCCAACCTAAAACAGAGAATCTGAAACCTGTATTGCATTTGCTGTAAAATTAAAGCTATTATAATTAAAGCTATTGTAATTCGTATTCATTATTATTATTATTAATTTAGAAAAAGTCTAGGTGGAATGGATTCTGTGAGAATCTTTTTAAGGGGTCCTAATCCATATTAACGTGTGTTTTGGAGAAAACGATGGAAAACTCCTAGTGCTAGGCTGACGAGTGCTGCCTTGAATCGAACCAAACACTTCTCATGGCTTAGAGAGTAAAATCTTTTGGTTAGTGGTAGGGTTGCTATTCAAGAAAATGTGTTAATTAAATTAGTAATTCAATGAAAATCGAATAAGCGAATTTTTTCTTTGTATATTTATACTGTGCTTCGAATGGGATATTCGCAGTATGCTGTTATGTCGTATGTATAAATCGTTGTCACAAAAGTTGCGCCAAATGGGTGCAAGTTTATGCGGATCACGGAAAAAGGGGCACCTGGGGAAAAAAAGGGCACTTTTTCGATTCGCAAATTAAGAAAAGTGCCCTTTTTTCCGGATCGCGGAAAAAAAGATACCGGAAGAAAGGGCACTTTTCTTAATTGTTTCTTGTAAAATACTTCTAAATACGAACAATAGCAAAAAATTTTTGTTTTTACGAGGGGAAGGGGGGGGGGGGAAGAGAGACAGATTAAACAAAAAAAATTTTGTTTCAGAACCCATGCATCATTCATAATTTATAAAACATTTTCCCCATTACTATGACATTTATATATATTGTAAAAAAAAAAAAAAAAAAAAAAAAGAGTCAGAGGTTGATTTTTATATAAAAGGAAGTTACTAAAATAAATTAAAAATATGCATAGATAAAGAAAGATTTTCCAGCACTTTTGTGCTAAAAGAATTAGCTATCGTGGGTGAAATTGATAAAATATTTTTGATTTGATTTGACAAATTTGATTTTGTTTGTTATATCAGTGTCAAACAGCAGACAAACCAACCCATCATAGAGACATAGACGGTAGAAAGAGTCTGATTTGAAGTTTTTTCTTTAATATCATAAAGATTTTCTTTTTATTATTTAACTAATTTTATGACTTTAAAAAATTGTAAATTGTAATGTCTGGACATAACTTTAAAATAATAATAATTTGTTAAAAATAATTAAATAAAGGAATGAAAAATAAAACTATGGGTTAGGAAATATATAATAGTGCCGTTGGAGCGATGAAATTGTGAAGTTTGGAAGAGCAGAATTTAGAATTGCAGAAAACAGGGGAGCTTTAGAATCACCTTGGAGAGGATCTCTGCATTGGATTGATTTTACTTAAAGTTGCAAGTAGAAAATTATTGAAATTATTAATTTTGTTATCCTAAATGTTTTATAATTTATTGCTTTTCCTTTCTGCAGAGATGTAAATTATTTTGGGAAATAATAAGGGCGGTGGGGGATGAGGTTCTAAACTAAAAGCCTTGTAAATATTCCAACTTCACGGGTGTTATTTATCATAGATCCACAGTTAAAATATCAGGAAATGAACGTATTATTTTACTTTTTAATTTTTAAAGTTTTCTTAATTAAAGTATTTGCAGCTCTGCGTGTGTCGGATTATATTCCATCAAAATTCGAAAATTACATTAAAATTAGACCCAAAAATAAATAAATAAAATTTTTCCTTGAACTGTAATTCTACTTAATTAAATCTTAAAACTGTTTAGACTCAAGACTAAAATTTTAAGGGAGGAACAGGAAAATGTCATATTGTAATAAAATAATGAAAGAAAATTATATTGAATATTTACTGAAAATTTTTAAAAAGGTTTTCATTATATATATATATATATATATATATATATATATATATTGCATATTAAGTTTTAAGATCAATAGCATACGATAATAAAAATAATGTACTTAAAAAAAATCTAAAATTGCGGAACATTTTTAGAACATATGGAACAGTTTTATTTCACATGTATTTCTTTGTAAGAGGGATACTCCCCTCCTCCATCCAACCCACTTATTTATAATGCGTAATTGTAAAAATAAACAAATGAATAATAATCAAGGCTGTTAGTAATTTGACTTCAAACTTGACAACCTTGCTCAAAATTTTAAGTGGCAACCTAATACGAACTTCAAAATACCACTTTTGAATTTCCTGCAGTTATCTGTTTTTATGTTATTCTGATAACAGATATATATACAGATCAACCACTAAATAATGGACTTTTATAACCAGGGAACCTCAAAATGTGATATTATGAAGAAAAAAAAAAAAAAAAACTAGAGTTGAGAATAAAACTACTAAAAGTAATTCGTTTACATACAGTATGGATATGAAAAATTAATTTTGCTTCGTGAGCAAGTGTTCGTCGGCATAATAAAATACAGCAAAGCACTTCCATCAATTACATTCAATACAAAAGAGCGTTTAGCTTAATTTTGGGTAGCTCTGCATATTGTCGATAAACAATGTTGTGTATTTAAATTTATTCTTACTTGAAAAACTTCTAACACAAAATTAGTTATAATTCAAGGAATTTCCAAGTATAGTCTCAATATATCCAAATACTTTGGAGCTCTGTAAACGAATGATGAATGATTTCTATACCACAATCTACACAAAACATGCTTTTATGCATTTAAAAAAAATTGTTACTCACTTTTGTTTAATCAGCCTATTGATGTTAAATTGTACTTATCAGAACATAATTTATTTGAACTTTGAACCCCATAAACATCATGTATTTGAATTTTCTTGGATATTCCTGTTCGTGAACCATTTGCTTTGTCTCAAGGAAAAAATTTAGTGTAGCATATTTATATGAAACCCATTTAAAATACCAAGTTTGGACTTTCTGCTATTATTTGTTCTTGATATATGCTGATAACAGACAGGTACACACACAAACCAACCGCTAAAAACATTTTCCAATTCAGAGGATTTCAAAACGTATAATTATATAATAAAGAAAAAAAAAACTCAATTTCGAAAATTTGACCCAAAAACAATACTTTCTTTACCCTGTGTATACGTGAAAGAAAGTAAATAGTTAGAATTAAAAAAAAACTTTTGAGTAAACATATTTCCTATTAAAACTTAAGAAAAAAAAAAAAAAAAATCAACCACTATTTTTTAAAACACACTATCGTGGGTTTGAATCTTTCGACAAGAGAGAGAGCTATTTTATGTACTGTCTGAAACTATATATGTAGTATATAAATAATTCAATAAACATTTTTTTTTATAATATTCATATATTTTATGCATGTATTTATAATTTAAAAAAATATTTTCTTCTGTTCCGAAACATTTTGTGTAAAGAATTTTCATTTATTCATTTAATAAGATTAAATTTCTTGACATTAGAATTTAAATCTTAAATCTATTTATTTTAGTGATTTACGTTTCACAAAATATTTCACTGAGCGATGCGATAGTTTGTATATTTTTTTAGCGGCGTTCTTGTAGATAATTGAATACAGGTGGGAAACTGTCTCTTATCACCTGTGTCACCCCACAGCTAGAAAAGGAAGTGTCAAAATAATTAAGGTAGTCAAGAAGATAATTTTTCAACTAATAGGGGAATTCTACTATTCACTGATTGGAGCTGTAGGCTGTCAGTTTTTAAAGTTAGGCCAACCCCAATTTTTTCTTAGAACCTGGGCGGCCATGTTGAATAGAAATCTTCATTTCCGGATGCACGCCCTTAACGAATGTCATGCCTCATACATGTTAAAATAATCTCATAATTGCTCAATTTTTACAGTTAATGATATTGTCTTCGGTATATTATCTCAAATGTGGTAAGTCACACGGCATTACTGCATGCAACAAGTTTTTGATGTTTTACAGCTTCAGATCAAAACCCGTTATCTCATTTTACACTCGTATTATATTTTATGCTGTTTCTTTTCATAACATTTTAAGTTCTCTTTTTATCTCATCCATTACTGAAAACAATGATAAGATATCAAATCCAACGTGTGTAGACATTTTTTTTCTCCACTTTACTAATCTGTCACAGTTGCATAACGTTTATTTCCTTCCCAGAAAAAACACACAAAAGATGCATAATATTAATTATATTATTTCTCAATAATGATTTCTTATTCTACTATAAACTCATGATTGATTAAGGCTGCTCAACTGTCAAATTCCCTTTTTCTTCCTTTCCATGCTACACTACCTACCAATAAGTATATGGACACTTTCGAATTTAGACGTTTTGTCAAATATCTAGAAAAATTCTTTAGGTATCATCCTGAAACTTTAAGAGTATAAGGAACATGTTACATCTCATACATTTCAGGAAAAGATTTTTCCTGCAGAGGAAAAAGGGGATCAGTAAAAAATTCAAGAGAAGCCAAAATGTTTTGCATAACCCTGTAAAAAGTAATGCTTGAAATGCGTTTTGGCTGTAGCATGTGATTGTAAAGATTCTTCCAATTATCTGTAATTTTTTTTTTTTTTTTTTTTTTGAGGCTACCACATATATTCATGGAGATATAAAAGTTTCGTTAAAAAATTGAAAAAAAAAGAAAAAAGAAAAAGCCAATTTTTTAATTATAACACACAGGGCATTAAACAAGTGCCCAAGCCATTATTAGGGACCTTGACATTACGAAGCAGGACACTTTGCTCCCGCCGTTTTGGTCCCGCCGTTTTGGTCCCGCCATTTTGGTCCTGCCGTTTTGTTCCCGAGAAAATTTTGGTCCCTGGCCATTTTGGTCCCGAGACATTTTGGTCCCGCTAATCTTTTGCTATTTTTTAAATATATATCAGTTTTCTAATAGGTAGCCTATTTGTTGATACGGGAAAATTGAAGTGCTCTTAGAATATCTTTAATTAAGGAATATCTTATATGTAAATACATAAATTTTCGACATTATGATTGCTTCCTAACGATTGAGATTCGGAGAATTTTGTTCTGATTTTTTATGAACATTTAATATATTTAAACTTTTTGTTTTTGATGCAATTGCACTTTCTTTTCTTTTCTCTTTTCTCTCTCTCTCTCTTTTCTTTTTCTTTTTTTTTGTAATTAGCATTATATTTTTTTTCATTTGATTTCGATTTAACTTACTTTTATTGTAATTTTGTTTTAAATTTGCTATTAGTGACAAAATTTTGTGATTTTAAAAGTATTGCTAACAATAACAACAGTACTTTCTTATTCAAAAAGAATCCCCATTTGAATATGTTTATTGTTAAAGTCTGAATTAATTTAAAAATAATAATATACAGAAAATTTTGTTAAAAAAAAAAAAAAAAAAAGAGGGATAAAGAAAGAAAACCTTAGGATATTAAATATAATTTGCTTTTAGTGACAAAATTCTGTTTCTTTCAAAGAACTAATTATTGACCTGCTCCCATCATAGACTATTCTTCATAAGCATAAGATTGTGATCATTTATCAAGTTTTTGAATTTGCGTATAAATTTATTCATATATATATATATATATATACTAGCAGGCTTTGCCCGCTTCGCTAGACATTAAACTTAAATGAGTTGTCAAAATCCCATATCTTTATTAATAACCTAAGTTCTCGCTGTGATTGGTAGAGGTTTTCTCGCTCCCAATGTGAGGAGTCTGGGTCCCCACTGTCTTCGGCACAACTTACCCACTTCTTACTTCCCCACCCTCAGCGGGTGAGTTCGAAGTTTTGCAAAATCCCACTAATGTAGATAATGCGTATACTTAATCAATATCCACACACCAAAATTCGCCATTCTAAGATAATTTAAAGCGAATTCAAACGGAAAAACGTGTTTTTGCACATGTTTATTGCCCTCCAACTCCGAGAAGGGGGGGGGGGATTTCGAATTTCGTGAAATGCAGTTACAATAAGTGCCGGATGCATACAAACAATTTACACACCAAATTTCGTGACCACAGAAGTCTTTAATAGACAGTATTATAAATAATTAAATACAAAAAGCACAGCTTAAGTATCGGAACCCTTTGGTGACATTAAATATTTTAAGCCATTTTTGCGATGAACTGAATTGGCTATCTCAATTGTGCAATTAAAGATCTTGGCGAGAAACGTCCGAGCTACTTCGGTGCCGAATTCCAAATTTTGCCAAAGGGATCCAATACTAAAGCTGTTCCATATAGAATCTGGGTTGAAAACGGAAAAAGGGTAAAATAAATTAGAAATATCAGACCTATATTTATAAATTTGATACCGAATGAAAGGGGCGATTTTGCTGAATCCAGGGGTTCAAACAGTTTTTCGATGCGACAATTAGATTTTTAAAAAATAACTAAAGTATGAAATTTAAGTGGCAACGGAAAAACGGATAAAGGGAAAAATAAATTAGAAATATCAGACCTATATTTATAATTTTGATACTGAATGAAAGGGGCGATTTTGCTGAATCCAGGGGTTCAAACAGTTTTTCGATGCGACAATTAGATTTTTAAAAAATAACTAAAGTATGAAATTTAAGTGGCAACGGAAAAACGGATAAAGGGAAAAATAAATTAGAAATATCAGACCTATCATTACAAATTCAGTACCAAATGAAAGAGGTGATTTTTCTGAATCCTGGGGTGTAAACAGTTTTTCGATACGACAATTAGATTTTTTAAAATTAACTAAAGTATGAAACTTGGATGGCAACACTTCATTTCAATCTTTTCATAATTTGTAGTGCGAATCACGCGAATACAAAAGTCTTTAACTTAAAAAATTATTTTTATATTTTATTTTTCCATTCAAAGCATTTTAGTGAAAAAATATTTATGGCGCATGCGCAGGCGTTTTTTACCCACAATTTAAACACTAATCATAATTTTGAAAATTTCTATAGATATAATTTCAAGTTGGGTGAAGACCTAAGTTTCTGTCAAGCGCCGTTGAATTCCGTCCAGCCGTTCTCGAGTGATGCCCGGACAAACGTGTTTTAGTCTTTTACCCCCTAGAGGGGGGAACGGGGGGGAATTTCTGAAAAGTTGATGGATATAATTTTAAGTTGGGTGAAGACCTAAATTCCTGCCAAGCGCCGTTGAATTTCGCCCAGCCGTTCTCAAGTGATGCCCGGACAAAAAAAGCGACATTCGGACACGATGACACACACACAGACACACACACACACACACACACACACACACAGGCAAAATTTTCTGAAGTCATTTTCGGCTTTCATGGGGTGTGAAACGTGAAGATATCGCAAAATTTTTCGATTCCAACAAATTTACAGACAAAAGTCTGATTTTATTAATATAGAAGATGTGTGTGTATGTGTGTGTGAGAGAGAGAGAGAGAGATAGATACGCTTCATTCGATTTGATTGTATTTAATTTTTATCATTAATCTAAGAGGGATTTATTTCAAAATCTGTGTTATATTAATAATAATAAAAAAATGCATGTTTGTTTGTCCGTGATAATTAATTATGTTAACCATGTATACATGTATATAAAATACTTTTCTTTCAATTACAATGATTTTATTTTAAAAATGAAAAAATGTAAGTAGTCCAATATTTAATCAACTGTACGCATTGCAAGTATCAAAGTTTGGAAAATGTTGATGCACAATATTTTATATTTTTATTTTAATCTTATGTTTAAAAAAAAAAAAATAAATAAATATATCTGTCTGAAATGACTCTGTGACTAAAAACAATGCCCACATTGAAATCTCTGAAGCACTTTGGGATTCGTTTCACACCTGTTTCTCCAACAGACAATTAAAAGGAATTTCACTGTTTTGTTTCAGCGCATTTGAAAAAAAAAGGGGGGGGGGGGCGCTTCTAATCGAAATTTTCTTAAACAATATTGTAAGGGATTATAAGAAAGGAAAAATGCTTTTACAATTCTGTGTGATGTATATCTATTTTCTGTGTTTGACAACTGTATCCCGATTGACAGAGAAGAAAACGACTCAAGTTTAGCAGATCTGTACAAATTAAATCCCGAGATCATTATTTAGGTCCTCGTACGTTCTTTTATTATTAAACTCTAACATTTAGAGTATGCTTGGATAAAGCATCGATTTCGAACACTCTAAATTTGAATGCGATATTTAAGAGCCGCATTACAGTGTTTTATTTTAAAAACCTTATATTTTATTTAAACTAAAATTTTCAGGACTTTGATAAATTAACAAAGCTTAGATCATCGCGGATCCCTTTATCATTCAAAGTTCACTCCGAAATAATAAATTTTCTGTTAGACCATTTTTAAGAAAGATTGTAGATATCTAACTCTCCAATTGTAAACATTCGTGTAAGTTCTCTTTTGCTCGAAGTTCCCTCATGTATTTGCTGTCCTTTTTCCTTTATCGTACAAAGGAAAAAATCGAAATCTCGAATTTTTAGACGTTTTTTCAGTTTTATTTGTTATTACAACTTTCTGTTGCAAAATAATAATAATAATGATAATAATTTTGTCTTTTCCTACCCCCTTGTTTTCAAGTCAAATAACAAGAATTCGAAATATGAAAAAATAATTTAGCTTTTTCTCTGTAATACTTTGTTTGATTATTCCTGATATCGGGACCAAAATGGCGGGACCAAAACGGCAGGACCAAAACAGCGGGACCAAAATTTCCTCGGGACCAAAGTGGCGGGACCAAAACGGCGGGACCAAAGTGTCATGTACCCGACATGCTACATTAGACACAGTATACCGCAATAAGAATGCAAAAATATTAAATATCTTACGAAATATGAGCACTTTAACTAGATACTTTTTAACTACGCATGCGCAAGCTTTATAAAAATTTCATTTGCAAATTGAAAACGATCAGTTTTTTTCTAATTAAAAACTTATCTCTCGATGAAATGTGTTCAAACGTTGGGTATTTAAAGAACTGAGTCTTCATCATGTTTTTCAGTGAAGATTGGTTTGAGACAACATTAGCATTTAGGGGGTCGATAACAAACTGAGCAAAATCAATAATGTTTGTGATTACCCTGCATCGTTAACTGAACGAAAATAACTATAGCATTTGGATATGTTAATTCTCAGTTTAATTTGTGGATGAATTTGTGTGACGATTGCATATTAAACAATGGAGATATAAGCATTTATTTTAAAACTCCAAACAAATCAGCATGTTTTTTATTTATAATATACAGAGTTTTTAACGAAATTTATTACCACTTTCAGATAAGTTGAAAAACACTTTTAAAACAATATACTGCAATCGGAATACAGATATCTCATGAAATATGAGCATTTTTATGAAAAAGTTTTCACTGCGCATGAGCGAAAGATAAAAAAAAAAAATATTGCGCAGGTTTAAAGCTAGTTATATTGGGCAACTTTTGTCAAAAGTGCATTTGAATAGAACAAAATTTAGCAAATTATCCGAAAAAGAACGAGCTAGATTTCACATATTTTCCAACAGTTGAAATTTATTAAGGGGTTTTTCACATGCCGCGTAATTGATTTAAAGATCCACAATTATTTTAACCACTTAGCAAAAGTTCTTTTTTGTGAAAAAGATCACCATCCCACAAATCTTAGTAAATAAATAAAAATACGTTAGACTTACAAGCTTATAAGGGATTTTTCACAAAAAAGTACATTTGTAGCATGGTTGAAATAATTGGATCTTCAAGTTAATTACGCGGCATGTGAAAAACCCCTTAAGAAATTTCAACTCTTGGAAAATATCTAAAATCTAGCTCATTCTTTTTCGGATAATTTCCTTAATTTTTACTCTATTCAAATGCTATTTTGATAAAAATTGCCCATTATATCTATGCAATATATATATATATATATATATTTATCTTTCACACATGCGCAATGAAAACGTTTTTCATAAAAATGCTCATATTTCATGAGATACTTAATATATTTGTATTCCGATTGCGGTATATTATTTTAAAAGTGTTTTTCTAACATGTCTGAATGTGGGAATAAATTTCGTTAAAAACTCTGTATATTATAAATAAAAAACATGTTGATTTTTTTTGGAGTTAAAAAAAAAAAAAAAAAAAATGCTTATATCTCCGTCATTTAATATGCTATCGTCACACAAATTCATCCACAAACTGAACTGTGTCTATATTAATATATCCTAAAGTTACAGTTCATTTCATTCACTTGACGATACAGGGCGATCACAAACATTATTGGTTTTGCTCAATTTGTTACCAGCCCTTAAATGTTCTCTTAAACCAATCTTCACTGAAAAACATGAGGGAGACGCAGTTCTTTAAATACCCAATGTTTGAAAACGTTTCATCGAGAGGTAAATTTTTAAATTGAAGAAAAAAAAAAAAAAAAAAAAAAAAAACGATCGTGTGCAAATCTTGCTAAATTTTTGAGCAGGAGTGTAGTTACACAAAATATATTTTACAGTGATGTTTACAAAATAACTTCCTCCATGCTTTAAAGTATAAAAAAAAAAAAAAAAAACTAGAAACAAAGATACTTTAGTAAATGCTATTTAGTGTATAATAACATTCTTTCAACTATTACAAAATGCAAAGAAAAAAAAAAAAATCTATTTACCTATTTAGTGATAGAAAAATTTAGTTTTACGAAAATATCTTTTATCTATATTTTTTAAGATCCTAATGTCAGTCTGACATTTTTTTTTATAAAAGATCTTATTTTTATATTTTTTCGCTAAAGTTTCTGAAGTATGGTTTAGTATTTCATTATAAGTCCTAATATATTATAGATACAGATTTCTCTAATCTTTTCGATTCCATTAGCTACCAAATTCACAAATTAAAAATTGTAAAACACAAACATGATTCATAAAGTAACTGATATCTGTAGAGTAATAACACACCCCGGCAAGAAATATGACAGAACTCAAAAATGCAGTATTTGAGAAAAATCAATTTAAAATAACGATAAATCACTGACTATACTGCAATAAAACTAACGCAACTGCCTCTCTATTTCGAACTTCTAAATTTCAAAATAGGGATGTGTCGCTTTTCAAGCACGTTGTGGTACTCCATAAACATTTTTCATGATATAAACTCAAATTTGCCATTTTTTTTTTTTTTTTTTTTTCACTTGTGTCGTCTTTCTTGATGGGGTGTAAAATGTTTTTCTGAAGATAAAATAAACCTGTTTAATGTAAAATATTATAATTTTTTTTTTTCAAGAAAATCACATATGCTTTTTTAATCATTAGGAATGATGCATAAAGGTATTTAATTACAATAAAATAGTTATCTAGAGCGAAAACTTAAACAACGTTTATTAATTTTATGTTATTAGAAATTCAGATGAACGATTTAACAGCAGTGATAAATTGCTACTGCCATACATAAAATTATATTTACGAATCTATTAGAATGAATGCTGTTACATTATGAAACTCTTCAAATGGGTGTTTGGTGTTTGGAAACAAAACCGATTGACTGCTCTAGGGTCCGATGCCTCAGAGTGAGAGCCTTCCATGGAGGTCTTTCTAAGGGGTCCTAGCCCGTATTTACGCACGTTTAGTTACGCAAGAGAAAACCACGGGAATCTTCGAACGGCTAGGCCGACGAGCGTAACCTGGGATGGAACCCGGCACCTCACATCTACCAGCTTTGAGTGCAGAGCCACTCGGCCGCTGGTGGACCCTCTTCAAATGGACAATTATTTTTTATGTACATTTAAAACTTTTAAATAGTTAGAATAATATGATAAAATTTAGATTAATATATAGATAAGTATCAAATGCATATGAAAAGATTTAATGTTTGTTGATAGATGCTTGAAAAATATTTCGTTTATCCTGTTCTCGCTCATTTAGAATCTGAAGTCTAGTATTAATTTACTAACCACGTTTAATTGTGTATAAAAACGTGAATTAATTATGCTATTAAAAAAAAATAAAAAAAAAAGAGAGAGAGAGAGAGAGAGAGAGAAAATCAAATTATCCTCCCTTTTTTCCACTTTCCCGACTTCCCGCCTACAATTTTAGCTCAAACATAAACAAAATAAATGTAAAATCGGAACATCTGCATTCAGAAGGGGAAAAAAAAAAGTTTTGTTTATTATTCAACTAGCAGGATACGCTCGCTTTGCTAGTGACTATATTTAAATGGATTTTCAAAAGAATTGAATCACTATTTATTTTTTATATTACACTATTAAAAATAAATAAATAAATACTTACATTGAAATTACTCTAAACCTCGCTTCGGGTACCCGTTGCATGCGTCAGTTTTTTTTCCATTGGGTCCAGTTCTCCGTTGTCTGCAGTAAGACCTTTCCCGGGCACTTCAGCCCACCAGCGGCCGAGCGGTTCTGCGCTCAAAGCTGGTAGACGTGAAGTGCCGGGTTCAATCCCCGGTCGCGCTCGTCGGCCTAGCCGTTCGGAGTTTTCCGTGGTTTCCTCCGAAACTTGCGTAAATACGGGCTAGGACCCCTTAGAAAGACCTCCACGGAAGGCACTCCCCCTCAGGCCTAGGACCTCAGTGTTGTCAATCGGCCTTAATCCCTAACACCAACACCAACACCCGGGCACTTCAATTTGGGTATTTATCGACGATAGATGGATCTGCTATCATTTAATAACTGCAATTTTAAACATCTCAGCATCTAATCAATATTTTAGTTTTTGAACCATGTATTTTATAGCCCCCACATTATATTACGCTTTAATTCTGACCAATATAATAAATAAAAAAGTAGATTTTCTTTTAAAAAGAATTAAATACATAAAAAACAAACATAATTTAATTAAACTTAAATTTTAATCAGTTCAATCCTTTCTACTACATACTACTATTCCCCCCTCCCTCGATAAATACTATAAATTAAAAAATATATAGATATATATAATATGTATTAAAGGAATTAATTAAATAACTGAAAAATTAAAATTTTTATACTGTAAAAATTATACATAAAACCGCTGTTTTAAATGCGTTTTTAAAATTAAAATTTAATACACTTAATTTTTGCAACTGCATTACCGTTTGATTTTCAGCAAATATAATAAAAAAAAAAAATAAAAAAATAAAAAATGAAATAAGATTTCGCCTTCATGTGAATGAAATAAATAAATAAAAATTAAATAGCGTAATAGCGGTTGCTAAGATACGCAGGCGATTAAAATGGAAGAATAAACTGTAGAAAAATGAAACATAGAAGCGAATATTTACAAAGTTATTGTTTTTATATTTTAAATAATTTTAAAATATCTAATCAAAAATTCGAAAATCGGCTTTGAGGGGGAACAGACAAACAAGTCCTGTCCTAACGAACCATAACGCAAATTTGTGTAGCTCTGCGATCAGCCGTTTTCTTAAAAAGCTCTGGATTCTCTGGATATATATACACACTGACACACACACACATACACACACACACACACACACACACACACACATATCTTATTTAGATAGATGATTCGTAATTGCATTTATATCTATGTCAATAATTATGTTTAAAACGAATAAATTTTATCAAACTTTAAAATGATTTAATATATAAAAGCTGTTGTGAGAATATGAACTGCATTTTTGATTGATTACAAGTATTTGGATGCAAAAAATATTTATTACTATAACTGAAAGCTATTTCAAAAAGAAAATTTAATGCTACGGTAAATGATTACAATAAGTCAATAATACACACTCTGATTAAAAGATATCATTAAACAACTGCTTTAGTAACTTAAACACGAACGCATACAATATCATTAAGAAATGATTACGAATAAAGTGAAATTAGGCTTAGTAGCTTAGTACCTTATAACAGATATAAATCTTATATTAAAATTCATTAGTACAAACAACACAGGCATATTTAATTTAATTTAACTTTTAAACTTTATTTTAACAAAATAATATATAAATATACAGTCGGTAACAAAAGTGTCCTAACACTAGCAAAAATTCCTATGTAAAAAAAGTACACTTCATACGGGTTTGTTAAATAAATCCTTGTCGAATCCTGTTCTTAGTCAGTGTAAGACCATGATTCGATAAGAATTTATTTAACAAAACCGTATGAAGTGTACTTTTTTTACCTAGGAATTTTCGTTAGTGTTCGGACACTTTTGTTACCGACTGTACATACCAGGGATAGGCAAAGTTAAAAACGGTATTTGTAAGTTTTATGTCTGCGGAAAAACAGTATTCCAAAACAAAACAAGAAACTGACGTTGCCACGAGATAGTTTTCAAACGAACTCCAAAATTAGTGTTCCGAGATCAAGTGTGCGTGTAAGCACAAAATTTCTGGCGTAAGGGTACACTGGAAGTGGTGTTTGATGGAATATAATTTTAATTTACACCATTTAAAATGTATCTGACCGCTTGATTTGGTGTAAGCACGAAATTCAGTGTAACTCAATAAATAATGATAGGAATGAACTGTAAATTTGGAGATCCATATTTTTGATGGTGTCCGTTGTCCGTTCTATTCATGCAAAAATTAATCTTGATCACAATTCCTATTTTTTGAAATATGAATTTATTAATGATTTTCATAATTCAAAATGTGCTTTTTAATCAAAAACTTGCATGGAATATGCTTGGGTCACTTCATTTTAACGCACACACACACACACAAAAAAAAAAAAAAAAAAAAAAATGAATATAATATTTTTTTACGAAGATATGACTTAATGTTTGTCACAATGGCTTAACGCTAGCATCCCCATATTTTGAAAAATTATAACTTTTTGGAAAATTGAGAGAAATATATAAACTATGTCATTTTCCAGGCTTATTTGATCCAAATAACCCAAAATATTTGTCAAAAATGAGGGCTGCTATTGACAAAAATATGAAGTTGATGCCAGATTTAATATGTAGACGACCCCTAAGCAAAATCTAACTTTACCGTTATAAAATAGATATTATTAATCGATTGGCACCAGCTGCATATTTATAAGACGACTAGCTGACCCGACAAACGTTGTTTTGTCCTATAAATTATTTCTAGAGAATATTTTGCTAGAAAAAAATAACTAACTTATTGTAAGTGTGTAAGGATGTGGTATATAAGTGGAAGATGTATGGAGCGCTGTGAACGGTGAAAGAATATAAAAATAACAAAACACCAATGATTTATTTTTTTTATTTATTAAAATTGATTCTTTAAAATTATATACATATCGCTACTTATAACAATATTACTAAAAAACAATATCAATCCCTTAATGCAACAGAGTGTACAATATTTTTTGTTATCCCATCTTTCGCCAATACAAACAAACTGGATGGTTTGCCCACTCGAGAGCCACGTATAATTGTCCGTGTGAAAGACATGATGTGCTCAAATCTAAGCCACATACAGACATCGTTTGGCCCTGAGACTTATTGATAGTCATTGCAAATGCTAATCTAATTGGAAATTGAGGGCGTTTAAATTGAATTGGCACATCTGTGGGTATAATAGGGATTCGCAGTAGTAATATATTTTCACCTCGGAATTTGTCATTTAAAATTATGGCTTCGATAACATTTTTCATTAATTTTTTTATGACTAATCGCGTGCCGTTGCACAACCGTGGTGGGTTCAAATTACGAAGCAAAATAACCGGAGATCCAACCTTCAGTTGTAATATATGCGGTGGCATGCCTGGTAAATCTAATGAGTTTAAAAACTTTGTTGGATAATTTACAGCTTCGGTGGCATCGCAAACTGTATCATTAGATTTGTATGACACCAAGTCTCCTGGTAACAAATGTTGTATCTTGAGATTCAATTCGTTGACGTCCACATTTTTTGCTGCTAAAATTGCTCTTTCTGCCAGCCACTCATGATTTGTGTATCGTCTGTGTACATCGGGAAATATCTGGTCAATAAGAGCATCTTGAGAATCAATGATTGTGCAGAAATCGGTCGGTAATTTTACGCATCCAGTTTCATCTGTAGTAACTTTTCCATCGCCGATATCTAACAATCGTTTTGAGAATGTTTCAGCGGATGGATCTTGAAGCTTTTGAACGCACAAATTTACTTTCAGTTGTACTTTTTCAACATTAAGCCACAATGACGATGATTTTAAGCATGCGTTGATCTCATCAGCGTATGTTGAACGCGGAATAACGGGAAGTGCTTGTCTGAAATCACCTGAAAAGAGTAACAGAGTGCCGCCAAATAGTTTGTCGTTGTTTTTTATATCTTTCAATGTCCTGTTCGACGCCTCAATCGAATGTTCGTGTGCCATAGTGCATTCATCCCAGATAAGAATTTTACACTATTTCAGCACTGTGGCCATGGACGATTGTTTTTTTATGTTGCACACTGCGTCTGGGTTATTTTGAATATTTAGTGGCAGTTTAAATAATGAATGAGCTGTGCCTTCATCCAATAAAGTTGCCGCAATGCCAGATAATGCAACAGCCAATGCGATGCCATTATTTGATCGTATTTCGGCGAGAATTAGCGAAATAAGGAATGTTTTGCCAGTTCCACCTGGTGCACCCCCCCCCCCCCCAAAAAAAAAGAATCCACCTTGTCAAGCCAAAACTGCGAGCATGATGCGGTCGTAAACGGTTCTTTGTTCTTCATTCATTAGTGGGACATTGCGAGCAACAATCGCTGCCATTTCTACAGTATTGTATTGTAGTTCACGATTCAATTCAGTGCTTATTAAATCATATGCATTTCGACTTGTTGAATGCATACCGAAATGATTGAGTGGTAAGTTGGCAATGATAATGCAAAGATCTTCAGTAGCAATCAATGCTTCATTGTACATAGCGTCACTGAATACTATCGTTAGATCGTTGCACCGTGAACGATGTTGATGCAATATATCATCAGTCATTGAATCTTTGTGATTATCCCATAATGTCTCTGCTCGGGCCGGGAAACATGTAGTCAACACTATAGCGAATAGTAGACGAATTTGTTTTGCTGTACAGTTCAGTCCTACTTCAGCAAGCATACACTCCCACTGGTTGTCGTCTTCCAGCAAGCCGAGTGCAAGGCATGCATCTTTATACGTTGGATACTGTTGTCCATTCACTTTACGTAAATCTTGAAATGACAAAGGGCCGATGACATTAACCAATAACAGTCGAAGATAAAAGCACTCAGTCTGCCTTGGATTGACTGTAAATACTTGTCCCAAGGTGTTTGATTTGAATAAACCGGGACATGCATCAATCGGCGTGCCTTGCTTGCGGGGCATCCATTTTTTTTGTTGGAGCCCATGTGAAATAGCGTGGTACTTCTGAATAGAGTAATGTCCGTGTAAAAGCACCAAAAGCATCCGCACGATTACACAATTAAAAAAATTCGGTGAGTGTAGTTTTTGGTGGATTTATAGCACGATCAATCGCTGTCTCGCTCGTGAAATATACGCGCTGGCCATTTTCAAGATGGACGGCTAAATGAAGATCTGCTGGATCCCGTTCATGAATTGGGAAACCAAAGATACGCCAAACAGCTTCATTGGAGCTGACGTACCGGCCAATTTGGTAAAGTTTCATCGTTGTTATTCACCGGAGGAGCATTCACATTGGTATTTTCAACTCGAAATACAGCCATATCACTGCCTTTATTCACATACTTGCAAATGTACTTGATGCTCTTCACTGAACTGCAGAACTGAACATTAATATGAGCATTGAATGTTTTGCACAGCAGAGGTGAATATGGGGCCACCCAACGGTTATCAATGTCAATATCTATGTTGTTGACATAGATGACCGCCATAGATGATAAGATTGTCCGCCATTATCAGGATTTCTTCGACGATATATTAGATATCCGTCAACATTTGTGATCGTGAAATTTTTCGGAAAACTTTTAGTACATTTTCCATCTGCACAAATAATAATGGCCTAAAAATTCATTTTTCATTTTGGAACAGCTTTACTATACGGCACCCATTGCTTATTGCCGTTGCTGATGTTTTGATCACGTGGTATGATGGTGTTTAGATTCTGTTTGTGAGTCGGTACTGCGAATCGTTTCAAAACGTCGTGAATCGAATCAAAATGTCATGAAACAATACTTTTCTTATGAAACATTTTTTTTTACGTTTCACTATGTTTTCTGCTGTTTGCTCGCTTCGCGAGCATTAAAACCAAAAAAAACATCACTGGACGCCCCTAATTCGTGGAGCATGAATCGGTAAAAGCATGAAAATTCATAGAGCTGCAGTCACTATGTTTTCTGCTGTTTGCTCGCTTCGCGAGCATTAAAACAAAAAAAAACATCACTGGACGCCCCTAATTCGTGGAGCATGAATCAGTAAATGCATGAAAATTCATAGAGCTGCAGTCACTATGTTTTCTGCTGTTTGCTCGCTTCGCGAGCGTTAAAACAAAAAAAAACATTACTGGACGCCCCTAATTCGTGGAACAAGAATCAGTAAAAGCATGAAAATTCATGGAGCCGCGGTCACTATGTTTCCTGCTGTTTGCTCACTTTGCGAGCATTAAAACAAATGAAAAACATCACTGGACACTCCTATTTCGAGGAGCATGAATCAGAAAATGCATGAAATATATACTGTAACGGTGAGTATTCCGATATTAGATCGCTACACAAGCATTATATAAATAATCACTAAATGCACCTAATTAAATCACGATGCATGAAAAAAAACTGTACTGAAGCAATGACTATTATGCCCTACCCTTTTTTTTCTTCGTAAATTTATTAAAAAATATATAAAAATACACTGAAAAAATTTTGCTTTAAACTTTGTAAAATCATATAAACGATCTTTAACAATTGAAGATCCTTTTGTTACGTTTCGATACAACAGAAAAAAGTATCGATACTCTGATTCGGGTCTCGAATCACCGTCATATCACGCGATCAAAACTTCGGCAACGGCAATAAGCAATGGGTGCCGTATAGTAAAGCTTAGCCTTCATTTAATAAAGCTTAGCCTTCATAATAATGGCCTAAAAATTCATTTTTCATTTTAACATAAAATAACTCCGTCGGATATTGACGAATTTTTTAAAAGACTATACCATTTTAACTAATTTTAACATTTTAACAATATTAACGTTGGAAAAATATTTTAAACACTTACGGTAAAAAATTCATTTTTCATTTCAACATTAAATAAATTTTGACATCGTGTTTACGATTCTAAAATATTAACTTTGAAAAAATATTTTAAACACTTCGTAAGATACGGTTACGATTCTAAAAATATTAATTTTGAAAAGATATTTTAAACACTTCTTAAGATACGGTTAAAAATTCATTTTTCATTTCAACATTAAATAAATTCTGACATCATGTTTACGACAACTCACGCCATCTAGGTGGAAAAGTTGTTGAAAGAGTTGGTTAAAAATTAATTAAGAAAGAACTAATTAAGTTACAACTTATATTTGTAAATCTAAACCATTCTCGAATCCACCTGAGGACACACAAAAAATTTCATTATACTCAGTCCAGCCGTTTAGGAGGAGTTCAGTGACATACACACGCACAAAAGAAATATATATATAAAGATTTGCGACGAAATTAGTTGCGGAGAGGGGAGGATGGCCTTTTTCGTTTTTTCTTTTTGCCGACTGTACAAACAAAAGAAATAAATACGTCATAGTGTATGAGGTTTTATATCCTATGGTTTATAGAGTCTAGGGTTATTTTTAAAAAACTTTTCCGCTGCTTTTCAAGGCACTAACAAGGAAAGTCTCCTTAAAGCGCAATACTCAGAATATTCTAAAAAAAAAAAATTAAATTAATACTGCCGGGTGTCCCATAAGACTGTAGACATTTTAAAAATGCATAAAAATTGAATGAATTGAACGCGGTTTTCGAAAATGTTATTCTCGCAAGTGGATTTTTTTTTTTTCTTTTTTTGGAAAGAAAAAATCAATAGTTAAAATTTTCGCCGTTAGAGTGCGCTGTACTTGAGCAAATCACACATTTTCATGAAAAATTATATTTATTTGCATGCAAATGTTTACAGGCTAATAAATACTGTTGCCGGCCTGGTGGCTTGGTCGGCAGGGCGCTGCCCTCTGAGTCTCCAGGTTCCGAGTTCGAATCTCGGAGCGGGCATGGATGTTTGTGCTGTCCTATGTCTTCAACAATATTGTGTGCATGTATTTCTGTGAATTTCTGGAAAAAGCATGGCGCAATCGAGATAAAAGTAATTGTAACTATAGATCTCAATAAATGTCAAATAAATGTCCAAATGTCCAAAATAAATACTGTTCTATGCGTCCGCCATCACCCCTAATTACAGTTTGCAAACGAGTTACAACACCGCTTACTGCACCAACATTCAGCGGTTCTTTTCTAAGGAAAAACATCGTCACCAATAACGCTTTGTTAACCAAATCAGCATCGCAATTAAAACTTTATGCATGCCCAAATAGGAAGTATACTAAGAAATAAGACGTGTTAATCGTAAAACCCTGCAATTTATAGAACTCTGATTTGAATATTTCTTGTTACCTATCCGTGCAGCGCCCTCTATCGACAAAAAATTACTACTTTTTTTCTTTAACAAAAAGGGGAAAAAAAAAAATTAAAAACCTGAATAACTTTTTCTTAAATACCGCGTTCAATTCTACCAATTCCTTGAAGTTTTATGAATTTTTAAAATGTCTTCAGACTTATGGGACACCTGGTACTTACTTTCGGAATATAAGATCATTAAAATTTATCCGCGAAATCACAGTAGATAATCCGTAAAAAAAAAAAAAAAAAAAAAAAAAAAAAAAATGAAATACTTTCGAGTATTTGGCGCGTAAAATCCAACGACAGCATTCGATTTCCGAACAAAATACTTTCTTGTGAAATTGCAAGTAATTTCAAATAATTTGAAAATAGCTTGATAAGCAAATGTTTGTGGAATTCTTATTAAATAACTTTAAATTTATCAGATAAAAAAGTTGATTATTCTTCATATAATCTTCTATAATTTTTCTAAGTGACTTGTGGTTGAAAGTTATTTAATTTTACTTCTTAAAAATGTTTTTTTTTTTTTTTTTTTTTTTTTAATCGTATGATTAACCAATGTTTAATTTAATAAAATTAAACATAATTTATACGTCTCATTAATATATTAAAACCAATGTTTAAGTCACATACGCTTAAGTTATACATATATTTAGTACTTTATCTTGTTTGAAAAATCTTTTGAATTTTGCAAATTGCTATTATTAATTTATAATTTTGTTTAGCTCTTAATATCTTATTTTAAAATCTGAAAAAAAAAAAAAAAAAAAAAAACTTTTTTGCTGAAAATAAAGATTTTAGAAATCGACACGCAGGGATATAATGTTTATATTGTTAAGATATACAGTAAACTCCCGATTATCCGCGGTGAACGGGGAATAGACAACCGCGGATAATCGAATCAGCGGATAATCCGCAAAATGGTCAAAAAGGGGGATATAAATCAACGCATAAAGCCTTTTGAGCAATACTATTTAATTAATAGTTAAGCATGGCCTACATATACAATTTAACATACTAATAAAAATTTCTACTTACATTTTGCTCTATTTTTTAACAAAAAAATCGGTCAAGCATTTTTGTTTTTCTGTACTAAAACACTTTTTCTTAATTTGCGATTGTAGTTTCTTTATCAGCATTTTGTCACAAAGTAATACATTGTCTTGTTCCTCGAGATATTTTATAAGTCTATCTGCAAGTGCTAAGGCTGCTCCGTGGCTCATCCTGTGCTGAGTTTTATCTCCTTCTTCCTCTTCTTCTTCACTATCTTCTGAAACTGGGTCTAATGCTTGCCCCACAATTTGTTTATCTGTGAGGTGTTCAATACCTGGAGCATTGGCGTCACAATTAATCTACTCTTCAATGTTTCCTTCATTGACTTTTTCTCCCCCAGTAACAGATTTAGCTAAATTTGCCAAATCATGAGCAGAAATTTCTTCCTACCCTATAAACTCTACCAAAGTATTTTCCACATTTGGTAAAGTTTTTCTCCAAGACCTTACCAATGTAGACTGCTTAACTGCCTCCCAAGCAGTGTGTATGCCATAAATGCTGTCAAGAATCGTGTAATATCTCCAAAACCTTTGAAGGTCATTACTCTCTTCGATCTTTTCTTGTAATAAGTTTGTTCTGTATTTTTAAATTCAAGCCCTTGAGGACCGCGGATAATCCGACTGCCGATAATCGGGAGTCTACTGTAATTCGGAAATCCTGTTCGTTTTGTATTTGGAACTCGAAATGTGAATAGTTGTAACCATTTAAACGGACATTTCTTTTTTTTTTTCTTTTCTTTTTTTTACTGTAAATTATCTTATTGTTTCCAGCATTTTTTACTGATTCCCATTTATAAAGTTAATATACACTACCTTTCCATAAATGACCGAACACTTTCGATTTCAGGCGTGTTTTGGAACATCTCAAAAAGTACTAGACAAATCATATTGAAATTTCAGGAGTGTGAAGAGCATGTTGTATTAAACCCAGGTATTGTACAACCCATGGGTTGTATTAAACCTATGCAAGGTATTAAACCCAGTGCAAAGCTATTTTCAGGAAATTTGACATACAACATTAAACATGGCATACTGCAATCATAATGAAAAAATATTAAACATCTAATGAAATATGAGCATTTTTACAAAATAATTTTTAATTGCGCATGCGTAAAATTTAGCGAAATTTGATTTGCATAATTTAATAGCCAAATGTATTGAGCTACTTACATAAAAATCCCAAATAAGTATCGTGTAAACTCAAAAAGTTATACGCGATAGAATGTCCTGCTACTCAGTTTCTCTCGTAAAAAAGAGCTAAACGCTAAGCGGTTTTACTCACATTTTTATTTTGATTCAATGAATGGTAATACAATTTCCGATGATCGTAAATAAATATTGAGAAAACCCCCTTATCATTTTATTATTTTTGGGAACAGCTATAATTCAGTTAATGCCGGATAAGGAAAGCTTTCACACGGGCCGGGCCTCAAAATTTCGACCCGTGCAGACCTCTACTTCCAAGATGTATTTTTAGTGTCAGATCTTAGTTTCTACTATTGAACAGTTTAATTGTCATATTGACATGTTTTGATAAATGAGGTATTTTTTCTTTTCCCGTACTCGCCCTTCCGCTGTTTCAAAATTTGAATGTGTGTTCATAGTTACATGCATACTATTAGAATAAGTAAGACGTAACCATATACTCTGCAGTTTTTAGGGAGTGTTAATGAATTCTGATGTAAAATACGTGGGGGTGAGTAATTAAAACTATCAAAAATCCTTTTTTATATTATATGATGCTATTTTGTTACCGTTTAAAATGTTTTCTATTGTTTTTAACCTTTAAATATTTTTGTTATTTTTTAATTATCTGCTTTTAATGCATTTTTCTGAAGTTTACGTGAGTTTTCAAACCGTTATTAAGAAAGCATAAAATTACTCAATCTTAGGAGGGGGAAAAAAAAGCATTTTCCCAGAATGATATAATTAATTCAATTTCTTTTTTGTAAATTTATAATAACAAATAAATGAATGACGACGCATTGTTAATTCTTATATTACTTTGGTTAAGTAATAAAAATTTCATTCAATTAAGTATTTTAAGTAAAAAAATTAACCGATTGTGATAAACAAATGAAAAAGACATTCCCTTTTAAAAATTCAATTTTAACTTTCACCCTTTCGCATTTTTAATTACTATTTATTTTATATTATTTTATTTTATTTTAATCTAACCAGTTATATAATTGTAATTCTTTTAATATGTTTGGGAATTATACTTTAGTTATATTATGATAATTTTAGGAATTTGATATATTTTTATTTTTCTTGTTTCATGTCAAATTAATACAATAATTAAATTATTCACCACAAAAATCGCAAAAGTCAGACAAATATAAATAAATTTTACGCAATATTTTTATAAAGAAAAGGTATGTTTAAAATGAGTAAAATGTTAGATCTAAAATCGTTATATTTCTTCAATTTTCTTGTATTCATGTTTAAATAAATAAAATTTTCCAAGCTTTATAAATTATCTCAAGCACTATTATCATGGATTCTGATATACATAGTTGCCAACATTTTAATTTATTCCGGAGCATTTTTAGTCCCGCCTTTATTTCGCACCACATTATTTATGTAATAATATTTTCCAATATATATCTACGGTAAAATAAGAAAAAATTACTCTTAAAATAAGAGTGGTAGGAAATGAAGGTGGAACTAAAAATGCTCTGGAATAAATTAAAATGTTGGCAGCTGTGGATATTGTAGTATAACTTATCACTTGGACACTTATATATTCAACAATACAGGAAATTTCTGATAAATTGTTTTTAAATAATGGCGGTTTTTGAAAATACATGCTTACACATACTTAATATTTTAATCTACATGATCAACTTCATTAAAAACATACATACGTTTAATACATGCATGCATAATACTTAATATTTTACATTACGTAGTCAACTTCATTTAAAATATAAAATAATTAAAAAATTATCCATCGCACAATTTTCTTGTATATCACATTTTGAGTTGCTGAAAACAACAATGCCACATATCGTTAACCATAAAGAAATATTTAATTCTAGCTGCTTGCAATAAAGATGTTGCACAAACAGTTTGCAGCAATTTTAACCAACAGTTGTTTATATATAGCCATATAGAAAATTACCGAAGGTGAGCCACATTAACCTTGCTCGTCGGACGTTATACAGCCAAATTTAGTCATCCCTTTTCATCTTTTCATAATGATGATCTCACATGTCCAGTTTGGTGCATTTACACGCCACAGAAGCTAAAATATAGTCTTTATCTATAACGGGGAAAATTGTAGTTTAGCAGCGCCAGCTGTCGGCCGATATGTACCCGAAATATGTTAGCTTTTGTTTTCATAATAGTCATCAAACATATCAAGTTTATTGCATTCATACGTAATAGAATCTCACTTATAGCTTTCCCATGCACATTCAAAATTGAAGCATAGCATACTTTTTCCCCCTCTGAATACAGCATAAAGATAATTATTGTATCTTCTCTTGTGTATGTGTATATATATATATATATATACCTATATATTTGTAGTTCTTCTTATATATTAAAGGTTTATGAGTGAAAATATTCTTTTTCTTTTTTATTGATTTTGTTGGTTCTATTATAATTCATCATTAGCGTGAGTAGGTTTCATTTTTCATTATAGCGTGAGTATAATTCATGAGTCGTCGTGAATATGGTATAATTCATCTTTAATTTACCATTTGCATGGCTTTATTTTATTACTTTTTACATATATATTTTTATATTTACAATTTTGCATTATATATATGTATAAATAATACATCTTGAGTTCCTCAGAAATGGCTCTAATGATTTTGATAAAAATTAGGGTTAAGGGTTGGTGAGAGGTATGAAAGACCCATCTAACCCTTTGCTTTCAGGGAAATTAGCATTCACAGTAAACCCTAGCTCCGTCCTTTGCAAAATTTGGCTTAAACTTGGTTTTTTCGGAAATTACTGATAAAAACATTGGGTTAATTTTTTTTAATTATTTATTGAGAAGATACATCCATCTGACTTATCCTCCTCTCCGGGAAAATTGACGTTTGCTGTTTAGGCGACAATGGACTTTCAAAATGTCAAAACTGAGCTAAAAATTCGATATTTTAATTTTACTAAAACTAGGGGGCTCTGCCCTCTGCTCGCTCCGCTCACCAACCTCCGAGGGCGGCTTCGCCTCCCCCCGACTCACTTTACGTATTAACACATGCAGAGCTCTACCCGCCTATTCGATGATTTCTTTCACTGAAAAGTAATATTAATAGTGCATATTACTAGACAAAAACAGAAAATTATTATGGAAATCCTCATATTCAATGTCAAATTGAAATATATATATATATTTAATAGAAAGAAATTCATAATATCTAGACCATTTTGCATTACAGATTTAGTATATGACCCTTTTTATTTCTTTTTTACGACCTTGGATCCGGACCGCGGTACCCTAGTCGGTAGAGCGCCGAGCTCGTAATTGGAAGATTGAGGGTTCAGTTCTCGAGCCGGCCAAAGGCCGTCGTGTACACTAATGGTGGCTGGAGCACGTAAAATATGTCGTGGCCGCAATATCCTCCATGTTCCCATCAAAATTATACCTCTAGGGCCCACCGAAGCGGGGGAGACATCCCTTTCGTGTAGGACTAAAACTGTGGTGGCATGTCTCTGGAACATCCGTAGGGGTCCTAGACCGTCGCCAATTAGACATAGCTCAGTAATGGTGCGACGTCAAACACAACCTACCTAATTATCTACCTACCTACAATCATGGATCATATTTTAATTTTCCCATGCAAGAAAATTAATTTTCTAAAAGTAGAGAAAAAAAGTTTATACTTATGTCTTTGTTTTCCAAGGTTTCGGGTACCTTAGTCGGTAAAGCGCCGAGCACGTAATTGGAAGATTGCCGATTCGATACTTGAGCCGGCCACAGACCGTCGTGTACATTAATGATGGCTGGTGCACATTAATGATGGCTGGTGCACAAATATCTGTCGTAGCCGCAAAATCCTCCATGTTCCAATCCACGCTATAAGGAAAGGGCATGTTTACAAACAAACGCTCCGTCAATCAATCTTTGCCACTCTCGAGTGGCAAAATATCAACCTGTATTGGTGGAAATGCCAATGTTATGCCACTTTACCCATAACTTGACTGCGAGTGACGTCACGTGCCCTTTCCTTATACCTCTGGGGGATCACCTCTGTGAAGGATCAAAATTGCGATGACATGTGCCCGGAATATCTCTAGGGGTGCGTCCCAGGCCGTCGCCAATTACCCATAGCGCAGTTCTGGTGCGACGTTAAATCCAACCTACCTACGTCAACCGTGGATCATATTTTAATTTTCCCGTGTAAAGTGACTTCATGACAGAAGAACAACGTCACTGGGAGAAACTTTTTTCAAAATGGCAAATAGAGTACCTTCATAAACTTGTCGTTTTTAGTTAATAACTTCTTTAATTAAAATGATAGAAATTTCTAAGCAGCTGAAACGTCTGCCTTGGAGTATTCGAAACACATTGATACCTCTCATGATGTGAAGGACCCTGCCCTCCACTAGAAGATGCTGTCGCAGACAAAAAATTTCACGCCAGTGATAGTAACTTTTTTTTTAATATATAGAGATATAGAGATATGAAATTCTGTAATGGTAGTAATCTGTGTGGCAAAAAGAATTTTTTTAATTCCCATCATTCTATGTGGAGTTATAAGCGTATATATTTGTAAACAAATATTGAATCTAGGGTAAAATAAAAACTAAGTATTATTTTTATTTTATTTCATTTTATTTATTTGTTCCTTTTTTTTTTCTTTCTCACCGCTAATTTCCAATTAGGAGTTTGTCACGCAAATTGGAGCATTTGGCGATTATCACTAGTGCTGGACGATATCAGAAATTAAATATCGCGATATATCACCATGTTAATATCGATATTATGTGATATATTGCGATATTTCTTTCAAGATAGGAAAAAATAGAAATTTGTTATTTTTTAAAGACATATGCACACGAATTTTAAAGTATACAAGTATAAAGTGTTTTCCGTGTATTTTCTGGTATATTACTACCATAACTTTATCATTAAAAAAAAAAAAAAAAAAAAAAAAAATGCATAAAAAGTGAATCAATATTTTGTGTTTCTTATAACTTATACTGTTGCTTTTTAGTATACCTCTGTATAGTTTGTCCTCTATTCTTCCCATTTTAAGCTTTAATTATTTTAAAATCATATTTTAACACAGCTAATATGCGATCTGTGTTTTATTTGTACCAAGTATATCAAAATTCATAATTCTACTAAAAATAAAGCTTTATAAAAATTGTCTTAAGATGTAGGTATTAAATAAAAAGGAAAATCATTCTAAATAGTTAAGAATTGCCATTGAATACACCTTTTTTAGTCGTAGAGAGTAATATTTTTTACTTAAAACTCTTATATGCATCCTAAATGTCAGTTACTTGTCATTTTTATTTTTGTATCTGCTTACCAAATCATTACAATATTTTTTAAATGTATATGTGTTCAATTCACATTCGTAATAGTTTCATATATTCGTAATAGTTTCATTATATATATATATATATATACATTGTCAGTATAAAAATTACATTATTTAAAGAAAATTATGTTAAAGTTTCATTTTGTTACTTAAAGTAACTCATTTTGCAATTACATGTACGGCTTAAAAAAAAAAAAAAAAAAGAAAGAAAGAAAGAAAAGGAAAGAGAAAAAATAAATGCTACATAAAAAAAGTAATAAACTATCCAATATTATATAATTTAATAAAGAAACTGTCACTGTAAAATTACTGAAGATAAAACTTTATTTTACATCAGTCAGATAGCACCCTTTCTCCCTTCCCATGTTTTCCAATGGGATTTTTGTCGCGTCGTTTTATAAAAATATTTTATTAAAAAATGAACTTTTTCGAATTATGTTTTTTTGAATATTACTCTTTGAACAGGTCGTCTTTTAGCTTAAATTCTGTTTTTTGAATATTACTCTTTGAACAGGTCGTCTTTTAGCTTAGTGAACAATTTTTCGAAAAAATAAATTTAAATATTTTACTTAGAGATCCACACTTTACCCATAATTTACTTATTGAGTCCATAATTTACTTATTGAAATAAAATATTTAAATTAATTTTTTCGAAAAATTGTTCACCAAGCTAAAAGGCGACCCGTTCAAAGAGTAATATTCAAAAAACAGAATTCGAAAAACTTCATTTTTGAATGAGATATTTTTATAAAACGAAGCAACGAAAATCCCATTCGATAACATGGGAAAGGAGAAAGGGACTGATGTATAACCCAAACAGTGATGCCAGATGGTCGAAAATTATTTCCCCAAACAGGTCTTCAAATTTCCCCAATTCAGGAGGTTTTTTTCGAAAAAATCCCCAATTTGATTTCTACTAAAAAGGGGAAATAAAAATTTTTTCAAAAAAAATATCAAGCAGATTTTTCTGTGATAAAAATTCAGATTTTTCCCCAAAAGAAGGCATTTAAAAAAAAAAAATCCCCAAATACCAATAAAGATATTGAAAGTCTCTAGTCGTAGGGATAAATCATTACGTTATCAACATTGACAGAGAGTTGAAGAACTCCCCAGATTTGTCCCCAAAAATTTTAGAATTCCCCCAAAAAGTCCCCACAAACATTTGGTCCAAAAGCCTCAAAAATCCCCAAAATGGGGACAAAATCCCCAATCTGGCATCACTGAGCCCAAAGCGAGTTAAACACATGTCGCATCTTATTGGCCAGAAGATATGGATACTTTGAAATAAACCAATATCAATGAACCAATAGCAGGAAATGAGCTAAAACAAAAGTTATTGTTTTCATTCGTCATACTCGTTTGTTTTTATATCGCCTGTCTGTGGTATTACACCTACGATCCGCGAGCGATGATGTGCAATATCCAATATTATCAAAGAACTTATACTAACGGTAGTATAAATTCTTTCATATTATCGTTTAGAGCCAGGGAAATGCATGAATGTAGAATGAGAAGTCAATATACTCTAAGAAGTCAGTATACTATGGGAAGTCGATATACTGTGATAGTTTAATTTTCCTGATGAATATCATTGACTTTTTGTTTTTGGACAGTGATATTTTCAAGAAAGTAGATAACCATTGCGGTATGGAAAGAGAGGATTGGAGAGGAAGGATTGTTTGGGGTTAGGAGTTTTAGTCAGTGAGTGGAGGGGAAAAAGGGGGTTGCACTAGTATAAGCTATTCAGGTCTCTTTTTTTTTCGGGCTTTGCTTGGCGCGCGATGATGCAGGTTTGTGGCGCGCACAAGGGGTTGCGTCACTTCCGCTAGCCAAACGGTTTGTTTGTTTTTTTTTAGAAAACACGGTGAATAAGCTATTCGGCGTTCTCTTTATTCCGAGCGTGGTGACTGGTGATAGGTGCTAGTGAGGAATATTATTCATCGGCGCTTCGATCGATCGCTGAGTGTGCGCTAAAGAAATATCGTTAGAGGGATATATCAGCAGAGCTAGATCTTTAATATCGTTATTGCGATATTTAAAAAATATTGATACTTGGGGATATATTGATAAATACTCCAGCCCTAATTATCACACATGACGTGCATGCCAGCTTACTTCTTGTTTTTAATTAAGAAATAAATATATATTCTTTACATACCTACATCTATATAAATAAAGAGAAGTATCTGTCTATGTGTCTGCACTTTGTTGCACAGACTACTGATCGCAGAACTACAAAACTTGGTAGATGGGCGGCTGGGACCATGCAGGTGTGCACCTCCTCGAGATTTTTTTCGAATTTCAAATTTGAATTTTTTCAATTATTATTATTATTTTTTTTTCGATTTTATCCATTGACTTTTCTGTTTCATTTTCTAAAATTTATTCTTTCATTTCAATCGCCTGTGTATCTTAGCAATGGTTATTACAGTATTATATATTTATTTATTTAATTCATTCATTAGAAGGAGATTTTTTGTTGTTGTTAATTTTGTTATTTATTTTTGTTAATTTTGTTAATTTTGTTAATTTTCAATATTTATTGAAATCAAATGGTCAAACAGTAGAAAAAATTAAATACATTAAATATTGAGCAAATAAACAAACAAACAACAACAATATAACAAAAAAAAAAAAAAAAAGAAAAAAAAACCCAAGTCCTTCTGGCTTATTCGGAAGGGTAGGTTGATTTCTTTTTTCTTATCAAGTAGCCGTCATTTTGTTTCAGAATGGCGGCTACAAATTATTAATGGAATTGGTAGAAATATTGAGGTAGGCTATGCACATATGGAGTTTTAAGCAAATCGGTTCATAAATACCTTTTTATGTGAATCTAAAATTTTCAAGTGGTCGGCGCTTGGAAACAAAATGGTGGGTTAAGTTGACAAATATATCAAAGAATTTGTGAGATAAGTCTACTGTACAGATATAGTTCGAATAAATTCAAAATCTCAAAAGTCATCGTGTTGAAAAATTAAGTGGCTACCACTTGGATCAAAATGGCAGTGAGAAAGTTTCTCATCTAAGATATCGTTGCAAATTTGAATTTTTTTTTTTTTTTTTTGTAGAAATTCTTTCAAAGAGGCTTAGTAAGTTGATAGAATGTTAGTTTTCTGCATTTCTAGTTTGTTTTAGCATTAAAATAGCCTAATTTTCCCTTAAAAACGCATTAAAAATATCCAATAAGACAGGTAATGGTATTGGCGCCAAATATGGCGACTTTTTCCACGTGGCGACTTTTTTGGCGACTTTTGGCGAGAAAATACTTATTATCGATATACCAAAGGTAGACGCAATAACGTGATTGATTCGCGAGTTACATGATATTTCTAGATTTTTGTTGTTTGAATGATAAATCCATTTTTCAACTTTGATTTGAATTGATTAAGTATTTCAAAAGTTACCGTGATAACAAATTTTCATGTGGCCGCCACTTGGAAACAATACAGTGGAACAAGTTGCTCAGCAAACACATCCAAGATATGTGAAGCATAGGTTCACTGTCCAACTCTGGTTCAAATCAGTGCCGTATTTCAAAAGTCATTATTATGGCAAATTTTCAAGTGGCGGTCTAAGTGGCTGCGACTTAAAAACAAAATGGCGAAACAACTTGCCCAGCGAAATCATCCAATATACTTGTATGATAAGTTCATTGTCCAGTTCTAGTTTAAATTAAATCAGTATTTCAAAAATTATCATCATAAGAAATTTTCATGTGGCACCACTTGGTAAAAAAAGCCCATCGAACTTATCTGAGATATTTGAATGATAAATCCACTATCCAAATTTGATGCGAATTGATTCAGCATTATTAAAGTTACCATAATTACAAGTTTTCAAGTAGCCCCCACATGAAAATAAAATTGCGGATCAAGTCACCAAGTGAACTTATCTTAGATATTTGAACGATAAGTTCACTATCCAACTTTTATTTGAATTAGTTTAGTATTTTAAAATTTATCGTGATGCCATATTTTCAAGTGGCAGTGTGATTTCAAGAAGCTGCAATTTAGAAACAAAATGTCGGGACAAGTTGCCCAGAACACGTTCAAGACAATTATATGATAATATCACTGTCCAAATTTGGTTCGATTTGGAGTATTATTTCAGAAGTTATCGTGATTTTAAATTTTCACGTGGGAGCCTGAATTCAAGTGGCCGCTTAGTATAAGATATCCGGTACTTCGGTTAAAGTTCATATATCAACTTGGTTGAGACCCTTATATAATCTATGTACACAACAAAATTCAAACAAATTCGGAATACGCTTTTTACAATGTGAATTTGAAATTTTCAAGCGGTCTCCACTTCAAATCAAAATGGCGAAGCAACTTGGTTAAAAAACTCATCTAAGATATTTATAAGATAAGTTAAGGTACTGTCCAAATGTGGTTCGATTTGGAGTATTATTTCAGAAGTTATTATGATTTTAAATTTTCAAGTGGTAGCCTGATTTCAAGTGGCACCGCTTAACTTAAGATATCTGCCACTTTATTAAAAATGGCGGATATAATTCATTAATAAACTTCATTGAGAGTCTTATGTCGTCTGTATTTACATCAAAATTCAAACAAATTCGGAATACGCGTTTTACAATTTAAATTTTCAAGTGGTCTCCACTTGAAATCAAAATGGCGGAGCAACTTGGTTATCAAACTCATCTAAGATATTTATAATATAAGTTAAGACACTGTTCAAATTTGGTTCCATTTGGAGTGTTATTTCGGAAGTTATCATGGTTTTAAGTTTTCAAGTGGTAGCCTGATTTCAAGTGGTCCCGCTTAACTTAAGATAGCCACCACTTCATTAAAAATGGCGGATAAAGTTCATTAATAAAGTTCTTTGAGACACTTGTATAAACTATGTATACATCAAAATTAAAAAAAAATTCGGATTGCGCTTTTTACAATTTGAATTTGAAATTTTCAAGTGGTCTCCACTTGAAAACAAAATGGCGGAGCAACTTGGTTAACAAACTCATCTAAGATATTTATAAAATAAGTTAAGACGCTGTCCAAATTTGGTTCGATTTGGAGTATTATTTCGGAAGTTATAGTGATTTTAAATTTTCACGTGGTAGCCTGATTTCAAGTGGCCCCGCTTAACTTAAAATATCTTCCACTTTATTAAAAATGGCGGATAAACTTCATTAATAAACTTCATTGAGACCTTTATGTGGCCTGTATTTACATCAAAATTCAAGCAAATCTTGCTTTAAATCTGCTTTTTACATTGTGGGTTTGAAATTTTCAAGTGGCTGCCACTTGAAAACAAAAAGTCGGAGCAACTTCGTTAACGAACTCATCCAAGATATTTATAAGATCAGTTCACTTTCCAAATTTGGTTCGATTTGGAGTATTATTTCGGGAGTTATCGTGGTGACAAAAGTTTCATTAAAAATAGATAGATATATATACAGATAAACGAAGTGATTGCAATAGGTCGATTTCTAAAGAAATCAACCTAAAATTAATTTAGAAATTTATTTATAAACCCTTAAAGTTCATTTCAGAAAATTTTGGAGTGGAAGGCCGATTTTTTATACCAACTATGTGAAAAATCAGCCTTCCACTCCAAAATTTTCTGACATAAAAAAAAAAAAAAACAACTATTTTTAATGTTTATGTTTATGCAGAATTTTTATAACATAACAACTTTTTTTTTATTTATTTTTTATTAACTCCTTTGAAAGGGACTTTTTTTTCTTCTTTAGTTTATTGCATTTATCGGAAAAAATCGTAATTTAGTGCAAATTAAAATTATTAAAATTTATTTATTTATTAATTTTTTTGTTTACTTAATTTCTTTTAAAGGAAAATCTACTTTTTCTTTTACTTATTATATTGGTCAGAAAAATATGGTAAAATAGTGTAAAGAGCGCAGGTTAGAAAATTACATGGTTCAAAAATTATTTATTATTTATTATTATTATTATTATTATTATTATTATTATTATTATCATCATCATTTTTTTTTTTTTTTTCGAAAATTAAAGTATTTAATAGGTGCTGAGATACAGTCATCTTTAAAATCGTAGTTCTTGAATAATAGCAGCTCCATCTGTCCTCGATAAATACCCAAATTGAAGTAAGTGCCCGGGAATGACCTTTCTGCAGGCAGTGCAATGGGAACCTGGACCCGATACAGTGTGGGGGCAAAAAGAAATGCCGTAGGCAACGGGTGCCCGAAGCGAGGTTTAGAGTCCTTTAAATGTAATTTTTTTTAGTTTTTATTTATAAAGTGATATGAAAAATAGTGATTTAATTCTTTTGAAAAATCATTTAAATATAGTGACCAGCGAAGCAGGCGTAACCTGCTAGTAATTAATCAGTTTTATTGCAGCGCGCAATTATTTTCCTCAAGCAATTAGGCGTAAAATCTCTTTTTTTAAATCTATTGTAACATCAATGTTAAAAATATTAATTATGTAACAAATAATCAGATTTTATTTTGATTATGCTTCACTAACTTCACAAAAATCATTCAATTAGAAACATTATAGTTATACTATTTTAATTCTTTAATTCTATTATTATTTTTATTGGAAATTAAATTTACACAATAACAGAAATTTGCAATACCAAGGTAAATTACGACATTTTCCAATAGAGCGAAAAATATTGAAATACTAGTCGTAGAATTAAGCTATCAATGGAAATTTTATTTCTTTTTCTTTTAATATTTTCATTGCCGTGACATCACACTTTGATGCCTTGAAATAAAGAAGCATTTAGTTTGCATGGTTCTTGACAATAGAATACTGCGTAAGATTTAGCGTCTAGAAAAGTTGCTAACAATAAATAAGCATCTTCCCGCTCCCGTGTTATCGTCACTCACCTGCCATTGGATGGAATGTGTGACGTCACTTTCACTACTGGACGCGGTATATTTTTCCACATGATCTTTCTTCAAAAGTTGTATTTTCTCTTTAATTGAGAGAATAAAACAAGAGAGAAACCTGGATTGTGTTTATACATTACAGCATGTCTTTTATTTCAGCGTTTGACGATAGAAATAATTTTTTTTTAGTGGCGTAAGAAAAAAAAAAAATTTTTCAATTGTTTTTTATTCATTATTTGAATCTGAAGAATTTCAGTGTTTTAGTTTCAAATTATTTTCTTATATAAGACAATTTATAATAATAATAATAATAATAATAATAATAACAACAACAATAAAATATTTGTTATTGTGCAGTTACAAGAATACCACACGATGTTAGCAAAGGTATGCCTAGTTGGTCCTAAAGGTAAGTGAAATTTAAAATGTACATTTTTGTATTTAAGTTTGATAAATTAATACATGCGTTAATATGTTTTTATAGATTTAAAAAGCCTAAATCATTATTATTATTAATTTAATTTATATATATCATTAAATAGTTATTTTGTTTTTGTTGCATTTCAAAAAATCATTTATGTCTTAATCTTAAAATAGTTTGAGAAATTTACCACAAGTGATGTTTAACTTTTCCCACTTTGAATCGTTTTATATATAAACATACATTTTTATTTCTGCTTTCCCGTGAAAATCCTTTGCTTAAAATTAGTAGACAGTTCAAATTTGATTATATCTAAACTCACATATAATCAAATATTGCAGCAAAGATGTAGAATAAATGAATATTGTAAGGGTTTTAAAAACATAAAATACATGAAGAAGTATTAGACGTTAACAATGAAATAGGTTCTTTCTTTTAAATATCATTATGTTGAACAAATGAAAATATTGAATGTAGAATTCTCCGCACAAAGTCGTTTTACAAATTTTTTACATGCTAACACTCGCTACAATAACAGTAAAATTTAATATTTAGTAATTTAATTTAATTTAATTTAATTTTTTTTTAAGTACTGAAAAAATATTGTACAAACTATGATATTTTTGCTAAATATGACTGATGGATACTTCACCATTGCCACTTGGCGGTTTCAAGGATTTCTTTCACAGCCCGAGCGATAAACCGCAAAATTCTGTTTAAAACATTTAGCTAAATTAGAGACAACCCTATAAAGACAACTAAAATCATTATGATAAATGTAACTTATAAAAATAGCAATACTAATTGTGTAATTGATTGTAAATTGAAGTTGAATAAATTTAAATATATCATATTTATATATTTATTATTTACTATTTAATATGTTTTATTATTTATTTTAAATATCTTATTTATAAATTGCACAAGAGAAGAAGAAAATTTTAAATTCTTTTGTCCACTATCGTTGGTGTCACCGCGTGTGTAAGTCGCTAAGTTTAAAATATACTGTGGCAAGTGGAAAAATACCGACTTTCGGATAAAATCAAGTTGGAGACGATGATGTTTTTTTCTTTGCATACCCAAGTATAACGAGCAGTCACTTTATTTCACAATTATTTGTGACATGAGGAATACTTCTCAGAAATTAATTTAGTAATAGCCTATATTTATTCATATGCACTCAGAAAAAAATATACAGCTTTCACTTAGAACGAATAAGTAGTCATTTTCTAAATCCCTAAACTAGAAATATAGATTTCCGAGTTATGCGTATAAGGTAAACAAATAACATGGATAGACGAAATGATTGCGAATTTCTAATCTATACTGTTCTAGATGGTGAAACAATATTATGAATATTATGAATCCTTTGTATTGCGAGAAATTCAAGCTTGATTACCTAGAATTGGGTCATAAGCCAAAATTATAGTTACTAAAACTCCCCTCTTGTGCTCGCATTTATTTTTAGATATTTTTAAATGAGATTTACCGCGATAATATAGGAAAACGCTTTAGAATTTTAATAGTTTTTAGAACTTTCTAGCAAAGGGAACTAGAATTTATAAGGATTTTTGGGATTATTTTTATTACAGCCACAGTTTAGTTTCTAGATGCCAGACACATTTTTTTTTTTTCAGTTTAAGTCATATATGGAGTACGATAAAGGCAGTATGATGAAAACAATATAGGATAAATATATTAAAATTGACCACCAGAATTCTTATCAAGCAAAAAATAATTCTGAAAAATATTACACACGCATGTAATTTAAAGATTGGAAAATGCTAATAAATTTTTTATATTACAATTTTTTATTTACACTGAGAGAATATATATATATATACCGCCTTCATCTAGAATGAATAAGTGGTCATTTTCTAAATCCCTAAACTAGAAATATAGATTTCCGAGTTATGCGTATAAGGTAAACAAATAACATGGATAGACGAAATGATTGCGAATTTCTAATCTATACTTTTCTAGATGGTGAAACAATATTATGAATATTATGAATCCTTTGTATTGCGAGAAATTCAAGCTTGATTACCTAGAATTGGGTCATAAGCCAAAATTATAGTTACTAAAACTCCCCTCTTGTGCTCGCATTTATTTTTAAATATTTTTAAATGAGATTTACCGCGATAATATAGGAAAACGCTTTAGAATTTTAATAGTTTTTAGAACTTTCTAGCAAAGGGAACTAGAATTTATAAGGATTTTTGGGATTATTTTTATTACAGCCACAGTTTAGTTTCTAGATGCCAGACACATTTTTTTTTTTCAGTTTAAGTCATATATGGAGTACGATAAAGGCAGTATGATGAAAACAATATAGGATAAATATAATACAATTGACCACCAGAATTCTTATCAAGCAAAAAATAATTCTGAAAAATATTACACACGCATGTAATTTAAAGATTGGAAAATGCTAATAAATTTTTTATATTACAATTTTTTATTTACACTGAGAATATATATATATATATATATATATATATATATATATATATACCGCCTTCATCTAGAATGAATAAGTGGTCATTTTCTAAATCCCTAAACTAGAAATATAGATTTCCGAGTTATGCGTATAAGGTAAACAAATAACATGGATAGACGAAATGATTGCGAATTTCTAATCTATACTGTTCTAGATGGTGAAACAATATTATGAATATTATGAATCCTTTGTATTGCGAGAAATTCAAGCTTGATTACCTAGAATTGGGTCATAAGCCAAAATTATAGTTACTAAAACTCCCCTCTTGTGCTCGCATTTATTTTTAGATATTTTTAAATGAGATTTACCGCGATAATATAGGAAAACGCTTTAGAATTTTAATAGTTTTTAGAACTTTCTAGCAAAGGGAACTAGAATTTATAAGGATTTTTGGGATTATTTTTATTACAGCCACAGTTTAGTTTCTAGATGCCAGGCACATTTTTTTTTTTTTTTTTTTTTTTTTTTTTTTTTTCAGTTTAAGTCATATATGGAATACGATAAAGGCAGTATGACGAAAACAATATATGATAAATATAATAAAATTGACCACCAGAATTCTTATCAAGCAAAAAATAAATCTGAAAAATTTTACATACGCATGTAATTTAAAGATTGGAAAAATGCTAATAATTTTTTCATATTACAGTTTTTTATTTACACTGAGAAAATAAAGTATATATATATATATATATATATATATATATATATTTTTTTTTTTTTTGGTTTCATGTATATAGTTTGTTTTCTTGCAAATACCAGTTAAAAAAAAAAAATCGTTTAAACTCCACAGGCTACTATTTTTTCATATTTATTACGCATTTTACAAAAAAAAAAAAAAAAAAAAACTCTAAACCTCTACACATGAAATTTAAGATAATATGTATTAAGCTTTACTTCTTATGAACAGTTTTATTGCAAAGACATAAAACTTCAATTTGTTTTACGGATACTAGAATATATTTCGTTGTACAAGCAGTGCACAGCGTGAGCACCGATGGCTTGGTTGGGAAGACACTCGACTTTGAATCCATTGGTTGTCAGTTCGATTCCCGCCGCGGGCAACGGGGACTATTATTGTAAAAATTATTCATGTATATATATTCTAAAATCTATTTCTCACAGGTAAACAGTATAAAACGCTTCTTTTCATTTATGAAAAATATTCACTTCAGACAGGATCAAAGATGGCGGAATTTCAGACGTTTCGAGTGTGAAACGATGTGCCTTTTAAGACACTTTTTAGCATCTTAAAATTAAACACCCGTTTCAGACACAATTTTGTCTGAATTTCAGACACTTGTATTTACAGTACATGTTTGTCATATAGCAACTGAAAATTTTAAATTGACTTCTCAGAACTATAAATAATTATATAATTATAAATTATTCATAATTATGATTTATTAGATAATACTTAATTATTATATTTTGTAAGTAAGTTTTCATTTAGTTATTTCATGTAAGCAAGTATAATTTTTTATGCATTCCACATGGATTCATTATAACTTTCACAGCTGATTGCTTGGTACCAAACGAGTACTTTAACTCATGCTTAAAAAAATAATTTATTTTTTAAATAAAAAATCTGAACATTTTGATGCAGGTTTTTATTTTTAATTCTTTTAATTTTTTCGGTGCTTTTTAATGGAAAATTAATAAATTGCACGTAAAATTTCTTCTCAACCACTCTGTAAAAAAAAAAAAAAAAAAAAAAAAAAAAAGATAAGTAAAATAAATAAAAAAAAAGACAAATTCAAGTGTAATCTATATTGCATTTCTTTGTAATTTGAGCCTAAAACCTTTAGCATATTTGAGCAATTAATATTAAAAATTAAAAATCAGTATTTCCAGCTTAAAGCGATTTTTCTTTCTTTTTCTTTTAAATTTCCAATAATAATAAAAAATGTTGTTAATAAAATGTACTTAGTCATAAAAAATTGGAATTGTTTTACAGTTTTCACATTCCGTAGACTAAATATTTTTTTTTTCACACAGAAGAAAGCATACCTTGTAGGCTGATTAGCTAATTAGGTAGGACCATTAATTTCTTAATAGTTGAAACTAACACTTTATTAAGACACACCTCATTCAAGTTGCATGCAGTATATAATGAAGAACACGTACTTAAAATAAATATCATAAATATATTTAACTGAAACCAATAGAATATATTTAACTGATATATCATAAATTTAAATGATGCTATGTTTCGGTTATAATAAATTTAATTAGTTTGCCTTTACTGTGGCTATTTTCTGCTGTCAAGTAGGAACAGCTTACAGCAATGGATTTAAATTAGATTCCGAAATAGTATTAGAAAGCAAGCTAGAAATGTCACCCCGCTAGTAATAATGATAAAAATAAAATTTATTTAAAATGTAGATCTTAAGATCGATTGTCTACACAAGGAATATAGGCCAAGGGGAGAAACGTTTCCTCGTGAATCTATCTAAGGGGTTCTATCTCATATTCACACGAATTTCGGAGAAAACCAAGGAAAATTCAGAACGATTAAGCTTGTAAGCATGACCTGGGTTCGAACCGGCATTGCTCATCTACCAGCTCTGAGAGCAGTATATCTCGACCACTAGTGGGTTCAGATTTATTTATGTAAGAAACGTTTAAAATCCCTCAAACAATTAACTGAACTATTAATAATAATAGTATTCAACGAAATATTTAATAAATAAACAAATAAAAAATCTTATCAAAAATAACATCAAACGCTGAATTATTTTTATTTATTTATTTATTTTTTGTAAAGGTAAAATTTACTAAAAAAGGGGTTTTCCTCACATTTAAAATATTTATTTTCAAGGCTAATCTATTTGCTCTGCTTTTTAACCTTTCATGTACTCAAGAATACCGTCTAAAAGGATTTGAATGAGAACTATTTTTTCTTCTAATGCAAGGATTTCTTTACCGTCAAGTTCGAGGATTTTTCGATTCAAATGTCAAACAATGTCACAGAAATAAAAGATTCAACCTTCTAATGCATTACAACATTCGAATTTTCTTAACACAATAACGAATATACATAAATGTTTATGTTTTTTTCCAAGGTGAATTTTATATTTTGGATCTACATCAACTTTAGTTTACTCCGAAGGACTGCGAATTATATCAGGTGCACGATCTTGCGTTAAAATTTCATTCATAAAGTGTGACTCAAATATATTTGCACGCCAGAAACGTCTGGGCACGATGATGTTTACGTAAGTTTTACTCAGTATTTGAAATGACCAAAAGGTATACTGTATTTTAAATATACTATGGAAATATTTGTGGTTTCCAGAAATATTTTAATAATTTACTGGTAATTGTTTTTCAAAACTCTTGATAGTTTATGATTTCAGTCAGATTAATTAAGTACTAGTTTTATATATTATTTATTACTTATTTGTTACACCCAGAGAAAAAAAAAATTATTAAAACTGCAAAGTGCGTTTTGTTGACGTTTTTAGTTGTTTTAAACCAAATTTTTATTAGAATAAAAAAAACAGTTTTGTTAAGACAATACAAAATTATTGTTAACAAGTTTATAAAATTTCAACGAAATTACTTTGTATTGAAAATCAAAAAATAAAATCGTCAAAATCAATCATTAAAATTATTTTGTTAATCTAAACAAAATCTCTATTAAAACACGTTTAAAGAAGAATTTTTGTTGTGCCAGTCAAATTTTCGTTAATTTACCAGCAATTTTTCCTGAGTGTAGATATTTGAATTAATACAGTAACCCACTAGTGTTCTAAAATGTAGTTCCAATTATAATGAATTTGAAAGGATGTTGAGCATTCTCAGATTTATTCTAAAAATCCTCTCATCTTGACAATAAAAATAGATGATTCCATTCCAGAACATAACTACTAAACTGATAAAAATAATAATAATAATAATAAAACTTATTGTTCTATTTAATTTTTTAATTAAAATCTATCATAATATCTTCTTCTTTTTATATATATAAATTATTCTGAAAAACATTTTTTTTCCTTGGAAAGAAGTACACAATATATTTTCTGATGTGAAAAAAATTAAAAGATAATTCGAAGATTTTAATATCTATGCTAGATTTTAATATCTGGAAAGATATTATTCTGTTGCTAAAAGTAACTGGCATGAGTAAAAAAGTAAATTTTAGCTTCTTATACTTGAAAAAAGTTACTACCCACAGACAGTAATATAATCTATTTCTTTTCTGTGTCTTTTTATTCGAACTATAAAAACTGCTGGCGCAATTTGCATTAAAGTACATACGATAATGAACTTTAATAACCTATATCAATTTTAAGAAAATTTAAGCATACATATGTAAATTTTATCTGAACAGACTTGCCAGTCTAACCGAATGTATAAAAAGTTTTCAATTTTGCTGGAAAGATTTAAAACTGTATTAGCGATGAAGAGTATAAATTTTTGAAACCTCGAGTTTCATCTAGAGTCTAGAACTGAATCGCTGTCAAGTGAGTCCATTTCTACAAAAAATCTGGCTATAATATAACCCTACCAGAAATTATGCCATTCGAAATTGTTTTCTCTCATAAAATTCCTCTTTCGTCAGTGCTTTGATACCACAAGGAAATATTTTTTTCTTTGGGAAAATTAATTAAAAGCTTTAAGCCTACCTAGTATTAATCTTATTAATAACCGTAACTAATGAAATATACTCTTAATCACATATATATCTACAATATGATTTCAGAAAAAATTAAAGAGTAATTATGCTTTCTTTTGATTTTCCATTTACTTGAGTGTTAAATAGAAAGTTATTTGACTAAAAGGGAAATACGACAAATTTCCGGTACATACTTTGGCAATAATATTTTTATTCTGGCATTGTAAAAACTTTCGAGGGAAAAACTTACCGAAAACTTACTTTAACGAAAAAATAATGTTATCGAGGGAATGTGTTTCATTGACATTTCTTCTGCATAACTATGATAACTATGATTTAAATTATTAAACAAATGAATTTTAAAATGCATAAATTAAACACTTTACGATTATTTCGGATTGCAATAAGGCATGACCTTTTATTTGGTAAAAATGTAGGTACAAATGCAACGTGGAAACAGCAGCGCACTCGTGCTATTTTTTTTTTTTTTTTTCTGTCTGATGAAGCATCGTGCTTATTTCTTTCAACCTAAAACAACTAAATTTTGAGTGTTTTTGAAATTTATAGGGTTTTCTTAGAAGGTCTTTTTAAGAGGGGGACAATACCTAATCCCGCGGACAGCTAAGGCCCATGTTATTCTATGGGAAATTTTGTTTTCACAATTACTCATTACCTATATATATATTAATCCGTTTTCACATTCAGAAAATTCCCAACTGGTAAATTAGTACTCATTTAAAAAAAAATTGACTTTTGAAAAATTTTTATATTTTAATTTTGAGTTCAAAAAACCGAATTTTCATTAAGAGCATTTTTCTCATTTTTTAGCCACAAAATAAAATGTTAAAAGTAAAAAAAAAAAAAAAAAAAAAAAAGGAACATAAGTACTAATTTAACGATTATGAACTTTCTGAATGCGAAAAAGAAATTTAAGAAAATTCCTTTAGTAATGAGTAATTATGGAAACAAATTTTCCCATAGAATAACATGGGCCATGGCTGTCAGAGAAATTAGGTATTGTCAGTTCATAAGCAGTAACGCCATTTTCATGCTGAAATGGTGCCCAACATTTTTGCTAATAATGGGTCATACTATTAGTTCGATCAAAGCAATTGTTGCGAGTTTTTGCAATATACATTTTTTGATTGCACAGTTTTCTATTATTTTGATTACACCGATTAGGTATTTTCTAAATGTATTCCTAATTAAACAGCTAATAAACACTGCGCTGCATTTTTTTTTTTTTTTTTTTCGAGTCCTGATACCATTTCTGCTGATTCTTATGTAAAACGACCTCCTAAATCTGAATATCCCCATTTTTCCCAATCACCCACCATTTTCTCGGGACGTCACCATCTCCCCCAAATTTTTATCACTGTTCGGTAATTTTATGGCCATGAATTTGATTTGAAGAACGGAAAAGAATCCCCAAAAAACGGTGGATGGTAGGGCAAAATGGGTGTCATATTCGGATTCAGGAGGTCATTTTACATAAGAATTTGTAAAAATTGTGTTGGAGCCGATTTTCATGCAGAGCAATGTAATTGAAAGTTGAGAGTAATAATTTAAAATGGTTTTGAGAACACTAAAAACCATTTATTATTATGATATTTATTTTAAAGAAAGGTTTCTAAGCACAAAATCTATGAAAAGAACTTCAAAAGAATAAGAAATTTTTTTTTAAAATAAAAATAAAATGCCTAAATTATTTAAAGCTCATCTGATAGGCGAATGGTTAGCGCTCTCGTCTTCAATAGTCAGGTGCCAGGTTAGAGTCCCGAATGACTTTCAAATTCAGGGGATATTCGTGGTGGTTCGGAATACATTTTGATCTGTAAAATGCCAGTGTAATAATCCTTTATGTATAAAAATGACCGTAAAACGACATCCCTAACCCCCAACACTTTGGTTTGATATGATCAATTTGTTTTTCTTCCAAATGAAATTCCAGTGAGAAATTTGAATAAACAGTAATTTTCCTTTAATTTTCATTGAAAGATTCTGTTTTGCTCATTGTAATAAAAGAGTGATTGAAATGAACACTCTTGCTTTTAATAAACGCGTGCAAAAAATAATTGCACTCATGTTATTGATCAAGGTCAAGTGCAAGAATGAATGAAAAAAATAATTCGTAAACACATGTGATTGACAGTATTGAGGTTGCCAATAACAATAGTTGGTTTCATCAGAAGAATTTACATTTCAAAATATGTAACTGAAATATTACTTTATGAAATTCAGGGTCGGGTTTAACGTCGCCCTAGTGTTGCGCTATGGTTAATTGGCGACGGTCTGGAACTCACCTTTAAGAATGGTCCGGAGACATGCCATCACAATTTTGATCCTCCACGGAGGGGAATGTGAAATTCAGGATGAGAAGAGTTTTTAAAGAAGCTTTTTCAGAATTTAATATTTTAGGGTTAGGATTTGTAGGTGTTTAAATTTGTTTGATTATGGGGCTATTTTTTAAATAATTATACCTTCATTTTAAAAAAAGTATATAAAATATTGAGCTACTTTTTATGCCTTACATTTTTTTAGTAGACCATATATTTCAAAAATTAGAAAAAAAATAACGTTTTATGGTGAGCCTGTATATATATAAGGTTTCAAATAAAAAATGAAGTCCTATTTAAGAAAATTCATTTTCAAAAACTTGTACATGCGTAAATGTAATATTCTCTGAGTTTTTTGACTTTGAAGCTTTCAGTATTTTGAGTATTTACACACAATAATTATGGTATGATCCTTAAATTGTAAAAATATAAATAAAATGTGAAATACAATATGAAAGAAATACTACCAGCGTATTTCCACAATTATTTCGGAATGGGGGAAACACCCCCTCTGTGGAGGATCAAAATTGCCATGGCATGTCTCAGGACCACTCTTAGGGGTGAGTCCCAGACAGGCGCCAGTTGCACATAGCGTAACGTTAGTGCGACGTAAACCCATTCCCACTATCATTTCTCTTCAGTAACCAGAGATTCTGTAGAATTGAAATTCAGGTAGAGTGCTGGATCGGCTCACGTAACACGATTCCACCCGATTTGTGGGTCGGGTTCGCTTCGATTTGAGCTTTTTTTTATTTTTTATGGGTGGGTGAGGGGTTGTCTGATTTTTTTTTTTCTTTTGCGGGTCGAATTTGGATGAAGTTTATTCAAATTACTTTCTGAGGGCCGGGTCGGGATTACTTGTAGGTCGTGTTTAATTTTTAACGATTCGGATGCGGTTGAGAGCATGTTTCAAGGGGAAAAAAAAAAAAATACAATTATGAACAGAAATTTGTCTGTGATAAATACAGCTGTATATCTGATATACGCATACTATGCCCATATTCAAATTATTATAGTACAGTGAATTATTTAATGTACGCCACCAAATAGAGGACATCTTTACTTAACGAACGTTTTTTGAATAACAGCTTACATATTTAGGTTTTACTGCTTTTCAGAATAGCAGATACACCCAAAAAACGAACCATCTATCCCCTCCGAAGATGTCGTCGTTTAGGTGTTTTATTGTATTAAAGATAATATAGGAATGGGATTTATGTAAAAGAGTGATCATACATTATTGAGTTTTTTTCTTTAAATCGATCCACTGTAATGCAATCACTTCATTTAACAATCTTTTTTCTGTACATTCTGCTAAATTTGCCTTTTATAATTTTTTATTTTCTACTAACATACAAAAAGAAAATATTGGGCGCATGGAAATTTTTGACTTCAGGTTTTCGATTAATTTATACATTTTGAGATGTCCTAAACAAGATTTGACCATTTTTATAAAATATCATTCTATATGTGCATGTATTGCGTACTAGTAAAATTTTGTGAGCACTGTATCTTGCAGACCAGTGGATGGAATTCAATGTAAGTTTATATTGGTTGGACCTTGACTGAAGATGTCGCTAAATAGCTTTCGTGGAATTTTGCCCAGCTGCTATGTTGCAATGTCTCTTATTTAATGGGAGGCTATATCTCAGCTTCAATAACGCATAAGTTCCTAACACTGGATATGTATGAGGGTAGTACTACATTAGTTTAATATGAATGCATATCGACCAGTTGGAGTTGTTGCTATGTAGCAATTTATTCCAGTTTACGAGAAGGTGATACCTCAGCTTCTATGATATATAACAGTTCCTAACTTGCTATGTGTAATTGATATTACTAAAAACTATGTTGATTCGATTTGGAGTTATATCAGGTGACAGATGGCGCTGCTGTTCAGCAATTTAACCCTGTTTACAAGAAGGCAATATCTCAGCTTTTATGATATATAAATGCCTCAAACTTGGCATTGAGATTGATGTTATGAAAAAATTTGTCGTTTCAGTGTGTGTAAATGCCGCTGTTATGCGGCAATTTCACCCCGTTTGCAGGAAGGCAATATCTGAGCTTTTATGATATACAATTATGTGAGATAAATATTATGGAAAATTATGCTGATTCAATTTTGGTGAATATTGAACAATAGGTGACGTTGCTGTTTTTCACTTTCTATGATATTCCAGATATCTGTATCGCAGCATCTATTGGTTAAAATTGCACCAAACTGCATAGGTAAAGTCTTTCTTGTGAGAAGATGTGTTGATTAAATATCTGTGCATATTAACAGGAAAGTTGCGCTGTTAAATAGAATGATATAGAAAAAAGTTTTGTGATGGATATAATAAACTAGTTTCTGTTTTAGTTTGACTTTTTAATGATTTATTATAATTTTTTTCCCGTGTTTTGTTTGTTGAAAATCTCTGTTGCAATTTTGGGTAAGGTTTCAGGTAGACTTTAAACTCCAAATTAAATTGTGAAAGTTTCGAGTTGGGTAAAATCCGATTTTAGCACGGAATATCGCAAACTTGCTAACCAATCTGTACTGTAGTACTGAGCCGTGTTCAAAATAATGTAGTAACACGCATGCCGATTATCATTAGAATTGGTGGATCACTCAACATTAGAAATGATGGAAGGAATTTTGAGTATAAATTAATAATTCTACTTCATGACTCATTATGCGCATTATTTTATTATTATTACTATTTAAACTTAAAAGGCCTACGAAAATCCCAATTATATGAAAAATAAATTAGACTTTTTAAATGTACAGGCAATTGATCGTATATTTTTATTTCAAATATTCTTATTTTTAGGGACAAAAATTAGTTTTTATGTAATTTTTTTAGTATTACTTTTCTATAATTAAAATAAAGTCGTTTTATATACGTGTTTAGCATTTTATACGATTTCATTAATAAAAGACACTTAATTCTATTCCCATAATTTTAAAAATACATTTTTGATCATCGCCTCTATGACAGCAGGAAATAAATAAATGAATAATAACTAAGATACAATATTTAAATATCCATAACTTTAAATACACGATATATATATATATATATATATATATATATATAATAAAGAACTAATATTCTGTGTCCATCACAGAGACACCTACCGATTAACAAGTACAAAAAATTAATCAACATATCTTCTCTCAATAAAGATTTTGCACATACACTGTGTAAAAAAAGTAGAAGGACAGTCAATTTTTGTAAATTATTTTCTGTGTTTTTATCCTGGCTATTAGATTTTTTATACAGATTTTATATAACAAAGTTTTCTTTAATTTCGCGTAAAAAACGAAATCTCTACTACTAATGCTAATTAGTCGATTGTAGAAAAACTAGCATTCATTGTTTTCAGAGTGTAAAAAATGTAGAAGGACACTTTCTAAAATTTGTTATTTGGGGGATTGTGCACGAGTAAAAAAGTAAATACTGAATTTTCTTTAACTGCTTTTGTTGAGGAAAACGTATTTTGTTAAAATCTGTATTGTTATTTTCTTTTCAGATTACCTAGAAGAATACCTTAAAATTATTTCCAAAAGAGGCAAATCGTTGCATATAAAATTAATAGTAAAAGTATTAGACAGATTGTCCATATACTGCACGTCAGCCCCAATACACTTTCTAACTTTATAAGAAAGGCAGATAGGCATAGGAAGAGAAAGAAGACTGGTAGGCCTAAAACGTTAACGCCTTGCGATGACAGAAAACGGCTCATGAGCTTAAAAAGAGCAGTGGTAGTATCGCAAAGACCTCAAATCAAGCAGGACTTACTCATGTGTCAAGGCAAACAGTTTACAACTATATAAGAAGATCCAAATAATTCGTTTTCAATAAGTGGAAACCTCATCCAAAGTGGAAAATAAACACAGAATGATTACTGTTTATCATGGGTTAAAAAACACGTGTCATGGACCTCAGAAGGGACTTATATAATATTTTTAGGCGAGAAGAAGTTTAACTTAGATGATTTAGATGGTTACCAATAATGCTGACATTGTGTGCAGAATGTAGATGAATTTGATTCAACTCGACAAAAGAGGGAGGGGGGTTGATGATCTAGTAAGCAATGGGTATGGAAGAAGAACAAGTCTGGTCTTTTTCAGTGGTATGCAGAAACATACAGGCTGTATTAAAGTGTTGAATTCCGAGCTTCTTCTTAATGGGTCTGAATTAGGAGGAGAAGTGTGAAGAGTGGATGTTTCAACAAGATGAAGCCGTCATTCACATCACCATAGAGATAACGATTGGTTCGCTGCAAATAATGTTCAGGTTTTACCTAAGTCAGCTAAAAGCCCTAATCTTAACACAGTAGAAAACATCTGGCTAATGTTTGCTCGTTAAGTATATGCTAGTGGGAAAATGTTTGAATTCCTTACTGAGATTCGAGTAGCTTTGAACAGCTCATAGGCTAATTTTTGCCAAACAGGAATCCAATCTTTGTGTGATCCACTACCAAATAGAATATTCGAAGTCATAAAAGCCAATGAGAGGAGTATTTCTTAGTAATATTGCTTGTATTTTATATTTTGTATTACTGTTCTTCTATTTTTTTTTTTTTTTTACAGAGTTGAAAGAAGTAGAAACTATTTTTGTTGCCATTAATAATTTGTTATTAAAAATCAGGTTAATGATACTGATATTTTCTTATTAAATGATTTGCAAAATATTACAAATAAAAATAAAAAATACACTTTATTTCTAAAAATATCTTGTGTCCTTCTACTTTTTTTACACAGTGTACAGTTAGATGCATTTTTAACCAATAAAAGCTGAGATTTACTAATCTAAAAAATCGCATTATATGAATAACAATAGTGCCACCTATACGATATACCTTCAAATAAGCATAATTTTTCATTATATCTATTTCACTTATCAAGTTTGCTGCATTTATATACCATAGGCGCTGAAATACATGCTTCCCGTAAACGAGAAATATTGCAATATATCAGCATCAGCCGTCATCCGATATGTACCCAATTTGAAACAGCATAATTTTTCATAATATTCATCTGCCATACTAAGGTTAATACATTTATGTATCGTAGAAACTCAAATATTCCCTTTCTTTAAACGGAGTTAAATTTAAACAGTTTATGTAAATCTCGTTCCCAGTATTTCTCTCCAGATGTCATTCTTACCAAGCGGAGTAGGACTAAGTTAAAAAGTTAAATAACTTTTAAAATAAAAATAAAAAAGGACATACAGTATTTTCTTATATAATTATTGCTCATTGCAGAATATCTTATTAGATAATATTGTTATTTTAACAACTTTTAACTACCAAGAACTTAATTCAGTAACAGAACTTAAATTTCAGGAACTTACATTTAATATTCCTTTATAAATATATATTTAGAATATATATGATGGTCTGAATAATAGTTATTATTAACACTCTTTAAAAAGGTTATATATACATGTACAAACGTTATGTACAAACGTTGATATGTATGTTACATAATTTCTAAAATGTTTTATTCTTTTTGCAAGATTCTTAACCAGTATCAGTGTTCCAATATGAAAGTTTAAGGTTTTATCAGTAAAATCTAGAAAATTTATCTGCTAAAAAAAAAAATCACACGCATATCTAATAGAAAATTTAAATATACTAAGCATTGAAATAATAACAGAAACTTAAAAAGATTTGATTTAGAATAATTCATTGTAATACAGAATATTATTTATCAATTTATCTTTAAAATGAAACACAAGTACCATAATAATAATAATAATAATAACAATAAATCAGTTTATTAGTATAAAATATGGTGATTAGAGTCCAGCATCGAGTCGAGTAATCCGATTTTACCCGAACTCGACCCGACCCGCGGTTCAGGTCGGGTCGACTGCATTTTTTTCTCTTGCGAGTCGGGTTCGGGTCGGGTTGACTGTTTTTTTTCTACTGCGGGTCGGATTCGGTTTCGGGTCGGGTTTAGTTTTCAACGAATCGGGACGACTTGAGAACATCTTTCAAAAAAATTTTATCTTAATAAAGCAGAAATTTGTTTGCTCTATACACCCAAGATGAATATACGCTTACCCAAATTATCATCTCCTTATATTATTAAAATCTGTGCGCATCTGTCTGTCTGTCTGTCTGTGAGAAATGCCTTGTGACCGCTAAAGCTCCGGCGCTAATGGTCGCAGCGCCTCGAAACCGGTGTCGACAGACGCAGAATTTCTTCATATCGACATCGCGATAATTCGCTAAGAGATGCGACCCTAATTAGCAGAGATATTAATTAAAACGTCGACCCATATCTACTGAAAAATGACCCAGAATTTATGATTAAATGCTTAAAAAGTGACATTTTTACGGAAAAAGTGGAAAATAAATTAGAAATATCAGTCGTATCGTTACAAATAAGATACCATTGGAAAGGGCTGTTTTTTTTTTAATCCGATGGTTTAAACGGCTTATCGATCGGACAATTAGATTTTTTAAAATTAACTAAAGTATGAAAAAAAGGTGGCAACAAATCGCAAGAGTTATTAATTTCCTTCTAGACGTATTTCGGTTACCATGGCGCCGGGCGAAAGAATAAATAGATTTTACTCCCTGCTTTACTGATTTTGTACTGGAAATAAAAATTGCAAATTTCAAAATGCTTCAATTTTCTTCAAAATTATTTCAAACATGCTACACACTTTTAATATCACAAGACGAAGTTGCATTTAAAATTTCACCGGGTTTCCAGAATAAATAAAAAATGTACAATTTAATTGCAAATTAAATTTTATTCTGATACGCGTATTTCAAATTCTAACTATGATTAAATTACTTTTAATACATCATTCGAAAGATATTTTAAAGTACTTTTATATTATCGAAAGTGGGATTCAAGATTTCGCTTCATTTACACGTTTTGAGGTCTCCTGAATCGGTTTTCTTTTGTATCTCAGCTGCGAATTAAAATAACTTCATAAGTAATACATCATTAGATAGCTTTGTTGATTTGGAATCGAATAGTAGATTACAGAAATTTGTACCGCCAGATGGCGCTGTAATATTTTCAAATTTCAATATTTCAATTTCTAATTATGATTAAATTATTTTTAATACATCATTCGAAAGATATTTTAAAGTTTTTTTATATTATCGAAAGTTTTCACCAGATTTACACGTTTTGAGGTGTTCTGATTAGGTTTTTTTTTGCATCTCAGCTAATTCAATTAGACCGTTCAAAATTGGTATATGTAGGTTAATTAGGAAGGACTGAAAGGGTGGGGAAGATATAGGCGTGTACCGCGCGCACGGGACAGCGCTGCCGAAGGGAGTGGGGACCCGGTCCGACTTTTTAACCGATGAGAAATGATTTTTTTTTTTCATTTTCTTTTCTTAAAAATAAAAATTTGATTTGAGAAGGAATATGTGCGCGTAGCGCGCGTATACCTTCACACGTGCGCGGGCAGCGCGCATGGGTCTGTGCTGCCGAACGCAGTGGGGACACGGTGTGAGTTTTTACCCGATCAGAAATGATTTTTTTAGGAGGCACGAAGGAACAGGGAAGGAATACGCGCGCAGCGCGTGTATTCCTTAACTTGAGCGCGCGCAGCGCGTACGGGACTGCGCTGCCGTAGGCAGTGAGGACCCGGTCCGACTTTGTGCCCGATGAGAAATGATTTTTTTAATTTTCTTTTCTTAAGAATAAAAATTTGATTTGAGAAGGAATATGTGCGCGCAGTGCACGTATACTCTCACACGTGCACGCGCAGCGCGCATGGGTCTGCGCTGCCGAAGGCAGTGGGGACCCGGTGCGAGTTTTTACCCGATCAGAATTTTTTTTTTTTGAGGGGGGGCACGAAGGGTCAGGGAAGGAATACGCGCGCGCAGCGCTGCCGAAGGCAGTGGGGACCCGGGCGGACTTTTTACCCAATCAGAAATGATTTTTTTTTTTAATTTCTTTTCTTGACACTAAAAGTTACTGTTAGTGATTCATTAATTTTAGTGATTCATTTGAAAATACTGACCCGCTAGCGGGCGAAGCTCGCTAGTAGTAAAATAAAAAGAGAGAGAGAAAGAAGAAAAGAAAAAAAAAAAAAAAAAAAAAAGCAATTATTATTTAGAATGTAAGCTGTTGAAAACAGGCTACTTTTCCCACAGAAACCAGATGTATGATTCATCTATTTTGATTACTTACATCCTTTTAAAATAGGTCGTAAATTTAAACTGATAATTAATTTTTTTTCTCTTGCAGATGTTTTTAAGAAGTTATTGGAATGTAGATTTAGACGAGTTTAGTGGATGTTTAGTTGGCGTCTGTAATATTGTTTTCTTTTATTATTATTCTATGTGTAATAAGCATTAAACAATAAAACTTCAAACACTAAGCTGGAAACCCATTTTTGTACACTTAAAGTTCACAACACACATAAATAGTTAAATTTATTATTAATCCACCTTTCAGAATTTTTAACTTTTAACTTAGTTATAACTTTGTATTAGTAATTACATTTTTAATTCTTTTTAAAATAATTTACCACACACACACACAGCAGTGTGACAATTAAAATTTACTTTATTTTATAAATTAAAAAAGTTTTCAATGATTTTAAGTTGAGTTATTAATTTTCATTAATATTCGGGTAGAAGAAATCGGGTTTCGGGTCGGGTGCGGGTTGCTGAAAATTCTTTAGTGCGGGTTCGGGTCGGTTTTCTGGTCGAATAAAATTTATTTGTCGGGTTCGGTTCGGGTTTCGGGTTGATTCGAAGTTCATTTGTCGGGTTCGGCTCGGGTAAAACCCGATCCGTGTAGAACTCTAATGGTGATAATATAATTTACAGATGAATTATTACGAAAATGCCATTAACTACTTTTGTTGGGAAAGTTTTGAAATAAAGGCCGATAAAATTTAGTTACATCTAGAGTCTTGCAACCCGACCCGAACCCGACAAGAGAATTATATAATTTGCAAGAGAGGTAACGATTCCGGTTCGTACTCACTCATCTATATAGCAAGTTGCGACCTAATTTTCATACTTTAGTTAATTTTTAAAAATCTAATTGTCCGAACGATAAACTGTTTAGTCCGACGGATTCAGAAAAATTGCCCCTTTCATTTGTTACCTTATTTGTAACGAAGTTTGATTAGATTTTTTAAAATTAATTAACCCCTTAACCTACGATTTAGATTCGAAGATGTTGGGCCGAAATCGGATACAAGCTCGACCATCGTACGCGCTGAGCCTGATTAAGGGGGAAGCACACATTATCTCCGCTCTCACCGGAATATTTTTACAATTATTTTTTACTTCATGTCATAGAAATTCCACGCTTTGACGAGGAAATATTTTTTATAAAATATGAACGGTGTAAAACAATCCAATTTACTCACCGTTATTAGACACCAGAATTCTCTTAAAATAATTTTTAATGAGAATTTTCTGTTTATTATAGGAGGAAAGTATTTGTTAAAAAATAACGGTGTAAGTATAAATAATGTGTGCTTCCCCCTTAATCAGGCTCTGCGTACGCGGGCTATGCCCGTAATATTCACTTCTGGCCCGACCATCGTACGCGGGCTATGCCCGTCATTGTAGGTTAAGGGGTTAAAATATGAAAATTAAAACCTGCTAATAACTTTAAAACTGGACATTTAAATTTTTAATTTTTGCCAAAAAAATTTACCAGTTTATTTTATTTTATTTTATTTTATTTTATTTTTATTTTTTTAGCATAAAATTAAATATGCTTTCACGCGAAAAATAAAAATTTATAAAATATTAAATTTGCTCATGCATATGACAAAATGAAAATATGAAAATGGAGTAAAAAATGAACCTTTTTTAATATACTTCAGTTTTAGATCATTTTTCTTTTTTGATTTGTTTAAATAGTATGTTTTTGGCACGGATGAATCGCGCTTGGCATGAGAGCTAATTCATTGATAATCCTGGGTAATATTTTAAAATTTTGATGCTGAAATAGATCGTACATTTTTCGCCAAGGACTCAACTTTTGTGAAAGCCACTTTAAGCCTAGTAGCGCATCAAAGATATAAATAAATGATAAAATATTGAAAAACAGAAAAGAAAAAAAAAAAAAAAAATGAAAGAAAGAAAGAAACAGATAATATAATTGCATAAATTGTGTATTTTTGTCTAAAATGGCGATAAAAGTTCAAAAATCGACAAGGGGAGCTGTATTAAGGCTGTACTATGATCAGATTTACACAATTAATTAATTAATTAACTAATTTTCTATATACCAACTACTATTAACTAACGCAACTACTATTATTACCACAAAAAATTGTCTCATGCGATAGATGTAGCCGATCATAGCATATTGTAATATTATATTTGGCGTAAAATTGTTGTTATTTTATAGTTGATCGAATAAATCAAATAAATATAGAAAATAACGTGAAAAAAAAATATATGTACACCATGTATAGTGTTGTTCATATGTAACTGGGATTTAAATATAAAATTTCTACTTAAATTTTTTCGAAAATGTCATCTGATAAGCACCCAAATGGAAGCCCACTGGTAAGCTATTGTCACAGGCAATAGTGTCAGGCTCCTGAGAATCTGCGAATGAGTGGGTTGCTGCCGAAGGCAGTGGGGACAGAAAGCGGGCTTTTGAGTAATTTCATGATTAATTTTTTTGGGGGGTTTATAAAGCAATATAGTAAAGAGTTTCCTTTAAATATAGTGACCAGCGAAGCAGGCATAGCCTTTGTTGATTCTCTACCTTAATTCCTTTCACATTCTGTCATTTTTGACGGGGTTATATACTAGACCAACCATTCCAGTAGTATAAATGTAGATGCCTGTTATAACTGAACGATTTTTTTTTTTTTTTTTTTTAAAGTTAGGATATCACGAAAATATATCAATTTTAATCTGATTTACATATTTATATATATATTTATTTTATTTTTAGGTGTCGGTAAAAGCACAATGGCTTCAAAGTTTGATAAAAATTCATTTTCAAAGTTATTAAAAGGAACAGCTATATCTAATTTCAATATGTAAGTATCATTATAAAGACAGTTATTTTATGTATTATATACATGTTTTAGTAACTTTAGTATGGTATTTCAAACGTTTAATATAAAAGTATCTTAAAATACTTCGTTATTACTTTACACGAAAGAAAGCTACGCGAGAAAATATCATTCGTAATCAGTTGAAATAAATATATATATATATATATATTTTTTAAATAAAAAAACTTAAATTAAACTTTTATTTTTCCAGAATGATTTTTGAGATAGGGAAAAATATCGATTTATTGAAGACATCTTTAGCTAAGAATGTTATAATAATATTATCTACAATTAATAATTTTGTTTTAATTTCCTTCTAAATCGTAGTATTATACAATTTCCCTCAGAAGGAATATTGTTTTAAACCTCTTCAAAAGAAAAAAATAAAATAAAATAAATAAATAAATAAAAGCTGATAATACATAAGGAGTTTTTCTATAATTGCAATAAATTATATTTTAAAAACTCTTATTAATTATACATACACATTAATAAAATTTCTTCAAATGTTACTCTGTCTGAAACGCTTGAAAAAATAGAGTCGTTCTAATAAAGAATTAACATGAAATTTCAATGAAGAACTTTAACTCATTAATGCCTAGCGTCCCCCTTTAGGGACGGTTCGAAAAATGCGCCTCAATTTTACATAAATGAACATTTTAACTTCAAAATTGTACTAATCTATTTTTATGGTTAACAAAAGCTTAAGAATAGTTTCGTACAATTTTACCAATTTTACCAACTCAAGTAGTACAATTTTACCGTCTCTAAAAAGGGACGCTAGGCATTAATGGGTTGATTTACTTTAGCGACGAAGAACTAAGAAAACTATTTATGAAGATGTTTATATCTTATGAAAGATATAATCCTTCATAAATAGTTTTCTTAGAAAAGAATTTTTTTAAATAGTTGATTTTATTTTTTGTCTTGTTTTAAATCATACAGAAGTTTGAAGCTTCATTTTGTTTCCTTATTTATTTGACTAAACTTGTTTACTTCTTTCCTATGTCAAGCTTAGAGATTTTTTTACAAAGTGCACTTTTAATGACTCATTATTTGTTGTGGAATATCGATATTCATGCAAGCAAAAGCAAAACATTTATTTTACTTGCTTTAATTGCAGTGTCACCTTGAAAGAGAATGACAATAGCTTTAATATGGATTGTAGCTTCATTAGATGACTAAAATATCAGGAGCATATGTCTTTGTCAAGGTTCTAGCGTTCTAGGTTTAGCTGAGTAATGATTTTGCGTCATGTTTATCGCAAACATTTACGTACATTTTGCTTATCGAATTTTATGAAGAATGACATGTAAATATAAAATTTTTGCCTTGAATATTATTTTAATAATTCAATGCTTAGAGCATTTGAAAAATCACAGGGCCAGATGCACTGCACGGCACGCGGAATGCACGGGTACACGAGGCAGTAACTCAGGCCCTCCAACAAATGTAAAGTTTCACAACAAATTTTTATGTAATATGTTTTAGGGCACATTTACCAAATTAAGTGCATAGTTATAACACTTACTACTTTTGCTGTTTTTTACAAGGCAAGCAAAGTAAAGAGTTTATAATTTATTATGTGGATTTTTAATATTTTATACTTGATTGCTTTCATAAACTATGTATTAACATTACAATTTATTACAAATGGCTTTCTTCGCTCATCTTTTACCTTAAATTGTTGTTGGAACTCCTTCTTTTAAGCTATAAAGTATATACTTCTATCAGAATGGTTAGTTTCATGGAACTACATAAATGTGTGAAGTGGGATCTCAAATATATATTGTACACAAGTTCTCAATAAAAATTAATCGGGCCCTGAAAAATCAGCTAAAATATTTATACTGTAAGCGAATATATAGCTTTATGAAAATAAGAAGGATATTTCTTTGAAATCAATCTCTGTATTCATTACAGGACTGTCATTTATAAAATACAACATACAACCACATCAAATATATTTAAAATTATCTAAGTGTAATCATCATAAACTAATTCTTAAAAATTTGATGAAATACAGTCGGCAGCAAAAGTATCCGAGCATTAGCAATAATCCCTGTCTAGAAAAACAACACTTAATACTGCTTTGTTAAATAAATTTTTTTCTAGTCACTTCTTAGTCAGTCTAAGAACATGATTCGACAAAGATTTATTTAACAAAACAGTATTAAGTGTACTTTTTTGATATCGGAATTATTGGCTAGTGCTTGGATACTTCTGATGCCGACTGTATATATTTTCCTGTATTAATTAAACATTTTTTTGTTTTGTTTATTTAGAAAAATAAAAATCCACCAGAAATATATGCAAGTTATGAAATAATAACAAATGTATTAAATGCTAAATCAACTATTAATAATAATAATAATAAATCATTGAATGTAGTCATTGGGAGATAAAAAATTAAATAAAATAAAATGAAATGCACATACATATCTTAATAAACTGGAGAAGAGGTAGTGCCTTTAGATATATATAAATCTGTACTGATAAGTATAAAGGATTTAAGTCCAAAAATGTCAATTTTGAGTTAAGAACATAGTCAGACTCAGAAAAAAATTCTCTATCGATTGGTATAAATGATTTAAATCCATGTTATTTAGTCTTTGAGAAAATCCATTGGTAAAAAAAGATTTAAGTCAGAAATTTAGCATTAATCTTTGGTATAAAATATTTAATTCAATTTTTCCCCTTTATTAAATGAAGATTGACAATTACTGAATAGTATAAAGCGTATAAACCAACATAATCCCTTTTTCCTAATTGATTCTGCTGATTAGTTTTTAGTTAGTTTAACTTTATTTTTCGTCTCCTGAAAAATCAAGAATATGGACTTAAATCCCTTATACTTATCAGTACAGAAATAAAAGGTCAATTTTGAAAACTATTCAACGTTATTCATTTATTATGTTGAATCAAGTATAAAGTACAATTCAGTTATCATGCTGAAGAAGTATATAAAGCTTGCCTACAAGTTTTTGATCTTTGTTAGATATCCCAGAATTTATGAAATGTTTTTATCCATTTAGCATTTTAAATTCCAACACAATTTAAAGAAGTTTGAAAAAGAAAATTCCCGAAATCTGAAGTATATATATATGAAAACTAATAATAACAATGACATTGGAAAAATAAATTAAGAAAATGTTTCGAAGAGGTGGAAGGGTATTTATTAGATGGAACAGATGGGCTGTCATTTAGATCTTATCTCATTACTCTGTATCCCAATATGGGCAGTACGGCGTGAAAGAATTTAATGCGTATGCTTATTTTATATTTTCATCTCTTTTGCGTTATAAATAAACTTCGAAGTGCATGAAAGTACAGTCTTAATAAAATTAATTGTTTTATAAGTAAAAGATGATTTTTTAGCTCTTGATAATGTTATCAAAACTTGGATAAGAAAAATTGCAGCTGTTCTATATGTTTCCGAGATATAGCAAGTATATAATTTCTCACTTCAAAATTTCCACTCTCCAAATTAGTGCACGTATCCAAAAGAAAGAGTGTTATTTTGTTAAAATTGCTTCTACAAGTTCCAATCGTTCTGCATTCGCATATATTTATATGTTTGCTTTAATTGCTTTACTTGTTACTTTATATTTTCAAAGTAAAGATATTTCAGTTTTCACTGCATCACATACTAAAATTATGATTGAATATGTTCTCGCTGCTATTTGTCTGCAACATGCAGTATTTATTTTTTTCAATAAATATAATAATAATTAATTACAAAAGAAATTTTTAACTTAAATATTTGATGCCCGTTATATATATATATATATAAGTTTCTTTGTGAAATTTATCTTTTATCCGCATTTTCTTTAAATTTGCAATTTACTTTATTACCTTATTATTTCCTTACTTATTTGGTTTCGGTTTACTTCAAGAAATCTGTAAATGACATTAAAATTTGATTTGATTCTTCTCTTATGAAATTAGAGGTAGAACGGAATATCCAGTAGTAGGTTAATGAACCCATCATATTTCAAAGACTCACACTGTCGTTACAAAATATTTTATTATTCTTCATTATATTATGAAATCTCATTTCTACGTGAATTTATTTCATTGAAAATTTTACAAATACCTTCAAATTAGATACATTCTTCAAATTTTTTCTTTCTTTTCTAAAATCAGCTGTTACATACCTATTCTAATATTTTATTTAATTGTTTTAAAAAAATATTTAATTAAAAAAAAAGTAAAGTTGATTATAAAATAATGTTCATTTCAAGACTAAGGCAATTTAGAAATTATGAACTACGGAATGAAAACGTACGATTATAGGACATGTTTGTCTTCGTCCTTTTTAAAAATGAATCCTTAACTAAAACGTAGAGCATTTTTATAAAGTAAGAAGCAATAATATAAATACTCTTTCGAAGATTATTTCTCAGTCTAAGATTGTGACACTTGAAGGATTCTATAATTGCATCTTTGGTGATTTCACGAAATTAAAAACACAGAATTATAACTTTTCATCTGAAAGAGAACTAAATGTAGAGTAACTGTACCGGTAGACACTTTAAGGACATTTTTCGGCCTTTTTTTTTTTTTTTTTTCCCGGACTATTTTTGATTTTAGAGACTATAACAAAAACTAATGTTTTTCATTTCAAATAACTGCTTTTGCATATACAGTGAAATATACTTGCATATACTTTGATAATATTGCGGAAAATGCTTTGTAAAGCAGTTTTATACCTCCAAAAACTTTCCCCAAAGAGTTTAAAATATGCCTGTGGTCAGTAGCGGACAGTTAAAAATCCATTAGTGAACACTTTTCGGTTTCAGTAGGGGGCATCTTTGAATATTTGCAGAAATGACGAAATAAATGCGAAACTATTGGAAATATATATATTAATAACAAAAGGTATTTTTTGTTGTGTTAATGCGGTGAAAGAATGAAATATATATATATATATCTATGTATGTATAAAACTAAATTTCTAAAAGGTGTGTGGTTTTAATGAGACTTTCAAATTACAGTGCTTCAATCAAATTATTTTATTTAAACGAGATTTAATTTGAAAATAATATTTTAATCACATCCTTGTGTAATAATCTTATAAACACCTAACCTAGGTAGTGGTTTTTTTTTTTTTTTTTTTTTTTTTTTTTAATATTTGCTGGGATTCTGCGTGCCTTTTCAGAAAATAATAATAATACAATTAATCTACTCTTAAACTTTGACAAAAGTCCTCATATGAACGTATCCATGTATTACGATCTGATTTTGTATGAAATAAATTTACCATCGTTTCCATATGCCAAATCTAGACGACTACAGAAAGGTATTCATTATTAGCGCTCTTCCTAAAAATCAAATTTTACCATATTGCATAGCTGCCAACTTTACGCTTTTTTGGCTACCAGAAATTTTTAATAAAATTTCTCTACAAATTTTTATTACAATTATTACTGATTAAATAAAATATAAATTTCTACACGATTAAAGGGATATTAAAAAAGCAAGAATGTTGGTAGCTTATTTTTGTTTTATCAGTAGTGTACATTTATTAAAATATAAATTAAAAAAAAAAAAATGAATAATTTAATACTATAGAGGAATTCTGTTTAGTTATTTTAGTCATATGAAAGCAGAAAGTACAGATATCACATTGAAATACGCACATACGAAGCAAACAAAATTTGGGAATTTGGGTTGCTTTATTCAAAACAACAATAATTATGTTAAGTTGAAAAAAATAAATAAAAATGTTCGCATTGCGACATTTAAATAAATCTCATTCTAGAGCTGATGACTTGAAATCGTTATAGTTCAAGGCATAAACAGTAGAATGTTATAATACCAAATTTGAACGCGAGGCCGAATTAATGCAGTTTCTAGAAAGCTTAATTTTATTGTTTAAATTTAAGTCTGTGTTGTTCAAGTTGTTCATTGTAAAGTGTTTTAGCACCAACTCAAGATGCGAAGTTAACACGTGCATCAGTTCTAAAAATTATTTTTAGAGTTTCAAATTAAAAGTGTCTACTACTGGTACAGTGTCCACCATTGGTGTATTTATCTGAACTGAAATTACATTTAAAACACTGAAGAGATATAAAATCTACATTGAGAGATATTTTTCATTTCCTTTTTAACATCAGTTCTATATTTGGATGTATTATCGACAAACAATGTTAACAATCGACACTATTGGTTAATAATTGTTAAACACCAGTTTTCGATTAATATAAACTTCGAAACAATAGAATCATACTTTTAACATAATTTTTATTCTTAAATCACTGTGTAATAGTTTAATAGACAGCCATTTTAAATATATTCTCAAAATTATTAGGCATAAATTTGAAAATTGATATTGTGTAACTAATATAGGGGCGATCCGTGTAATATGGACCCCCTAAGCAAGAATGCTCATAAAACTAAAATTATTAGAATAAAAAGATTTAATTTGTTGGCTGCTCATTACAATTGTATAGTTGCATGGTTCAAGCTTAGTAAAGCACTCTAGGAAGTATTAATAATTGCAGGAAATAATTATTTTATTTATGTGTCGGTGGTCCATATTACACATACGTTCGTGTAATATGGACCAAGTGGTCCATAGTCGTTCTTCCTGAAGTAGTCCTTCCCGAACAGTTGACACACTTGGAATTGTGAAACGAACTGTCTAGCATGTTTCCTCATACACTTGTCCATCTCTTGAGAATAGTAGAAATGGACGAAAAAAATAATAGTTAATGGACGAAAAAAAGGGAGGTCTAAAGATTATATTCAATGGGTAGTATGCGAAGGAAGTGATAGCTTGATTATCCCTGCTTCTTTGGCGTATTCTATAGCCTTAAGATTTTCAGTGTGTGACATATGCACGCCGAACAGTAACAAAACTTCTCTGTTTTTATCATGTACCGCTGATCCATATTACACAACAGAGCATGGTTCATATTACACGCATAAACAGAGCAACGTTGTTTCCAATCATATATCGCTATGCTATTTGGTGCCAATGAAACGCATGTACAGGTTGTTCAGAAAATAAGTACATTTGGTACAATTAACGCGTAAATTATAATACAATTACCTAACAGTATAAAGTAATATTTTGATTTTAACATACTTGTTACATCAATGATCATATAAACTGAAAACTCAATTTCATAATCGTTCAAATACAGATACGCATGTACAAGTCACTTCTTGCTTTGAATAACAAAAATATTCACTAAAGACAATGAGATGGTTTCCGCTGGGCAAAAGCAGCCATTTGTTAAAAACGAAATAATAAAATTACAAAAGGGCATTATTTTTTAAATAATAATAATAATAAAAGACTACAAAAGCTGTTTTACTGCCTCTTAAAAGCTTCAGACAGAATTATAACGTCAGATGCCAAAAAAAGCCCCTGCTAGGTCTTAAGAAATGCACTAAAGAAATCTAGAAGCAAGCAGAGTGGTCCAAACTGAGTCCAATCAGAAGAAGACCCAATAAAGTAATCACTAGTGAAACCCAAACACCCAATAAAAAAAATGCAAGAAGAAAACCTCCTCAAAAAATTATAATGAGAGACCTGAATGAAAATGAGAAGAAATTTTTTAAAAAGAGATTCTGTCAATTGCCTTCTGACTGACAACATGTGAGAGTCTTTGACTGCCTCATCGCCATGACATCTCAGCTACGTTAAGATGTGCTCGCCGTTGGCCCAAATAATAGATATAAAAATACGTAGTTAATTAAGAAAATTGTGGATTAAGTGTAGATTATCAAGGAAAGGTTCCCTGTGATGATCCATCTTATGCCCTGGCTGCGCCCTAGCATCTAGTGATCTGGTGAGAAATTATTTTATTCATTGGTCAGTAATTTTTTTTTTTTTAACTTTGCACACGCATGTCAAGCATACCTGTTTCTAAGTACTCATCTTATCCCATTTCGATGCAATCAATATAATAATGTTTAAAAAGGAGATCATTGTGATCCCATTTATGTGGTATTTTGAAATCATAAGAATCATCATTTAATTAATATTCAAAAATGGAGATTTAATAAAGAAATTGATTAAAATTATATGAGTCTAGTATTATTTGATGAGAGTAAATTTACTTATTAATAACCATTTTCCCTTTCAGATCAATCTTTATATTCTTAATTAGGTTAATTTTAGGGCATTTCACAGCACATGCTCGAATATCGAATTGATATTCAAAGTGTACTACCACTAAGATGTCACCTTAGAGCCACGGAAGTAAGGGTAGTTTGATTTTGCTTGTTTCCGCCCAACAGTTTCACCATCTAGTGTTGAACATATAAATTTCCCCATGGTCCGTATTACTCGAAGGTCCATATTACACGGTTCTCCCCTATACTCGGAATTTGGAAATTGTTGCTTTATTTAGTTTGATAAACTTGATCTATGTCATAATATTCTAAACTATTTACACTGTGTTTTTTACTAAGATTTTGCAAGTCGTGTTTTAAATTATTAGTCGGAGTAAGTTAGGAGGTATATGTTTAAAGATGTGTTTTATGTGTGCGTGTGCGGATTTATACACGACACCTACTTTTATTTGGAACCTTTTAGTATAATAAAGTAAAATAGAATTTGACAAAGGTGCTCGTAATATCTGCTGAGACGACTACAATATTCTTTAAAATTCACAATTATGCTGCACCTGCATGTAATAATTAAATCACAGAACTTCTTTTTAAACAAGAAATGATGACGTCATCCTAATACATTGAGATATTGCAACCTTTTGTGAACACACTTTAAACACTGAAAGATGCACTAGACCTTTCGTGATTTTGCGCAAGGTCATTTTGTGTTTTGCCGTACCTTACTTCTAAAAATTTCGCCTCGCTCACATTCTTTCAAAGACAGAGTTATCAATTAATTTTAAATGACATGAACGGGAATGACTTAGACCCCAAATCACAATCTATGTGGTGGTGGTGTCGGTGTGGTGTGTGGATTAAGGCCCATTGTCTATACGTGGGACCTTGGTGGAATGCGTGTTGTTGTGTGGAGGTGTTTCTAACTCCGTATTTACGGGAATTTCGGAAAAATAAATTCGCGGAAAACTCCAAACAGCTAGGCTGACGAGACCGATTTGGGTTCGAACCCAGCAAACCTAATCTATTATCTTTGAGAGCAGAACCTCCTGCATAATCTATGTGATACTTTTTTTTAACCCCTTACCAGCGTCGACCGAGTCCAGTTCGGGCAGTGACCACGCCCCTTACGTAATTTTCTCTTACTATTTAATGGTATAAGAAAGCCCCCCCCCTTTCCCTAACCAGAACCAAACTATATATAACTTATTTGGAATTATACACTCATACATATTATTCATATAATTATTTTCATTTTTTTCTTTTTTAATTAAACAAAAATGTGGGTCCTATGGGCGTGTCCCTGAAATATACGCCACAGTTAAGGGGTTAAGGAACTATTTGAAGATCATATGGACATTGTAAAATTATACACAGCATCTAAAAATGCTGAAACGTTTTTGATTTGTGAGGTTTGAAAATATATTTCAGTAGAAACTTTTACGAAGGTTTCATCATAACGTACAGCTTCATTACGTCATATTTCTGATATGAACTATGGTCATATCGAATTCATCGTAATGTCATTGGATAAATACTTACGAAAACCAGTTTCACTTACTATTTAAAAGAGTCCCATTAGGAGTCATGTGTTATCTAATAGTCACACTAATTTTCCAAACAGGGGAATTAGAAAGTTAAATTTCAATAAAAAATTTAAAGTCTATTAAAGTACCACTTGATTCATAATTTTATATTTCCCTATTGAAAGTTATACCTTTACAAAATTACAAATACTTTTGAAAACATTCTGTATTAGTGTTTCAAAAGTTTCTATACTCTCAAGTTCATAAAGCATAACCAAGGTAGTTTATTTCAACTTTATAAAATAGCGTTTAAATTATAACGTCTTATTTTCATATGATATAGTATTTTAGTTTCTCTTATAATCTATCTCTTCTTAATGCCTTTTTTTTCCCGTTTGAATAATCACAGAACAATTAAATTTTAGATCACATGAGCTTTTATTTATCTTCTGTGTGCTGCATTTGCCATTAAATATTTTTATTTTGTACAAAGTTTTGTATGATTTATTCTGTTGCACGAGTTGAATTTTAGAGATAGAGATAATTTTAGATTTCATTCGAAATATAGAAAAAGACGAAAAACGGTCAAGTTAGAATTTCAAATGCATGAATAATGTATTAAGAGTTATTCAGAAAACAAAAAGATGCTAGCGTTGTTTTTAAGTTTTATTTTAACACGTTAAAATATATACTTTTCAAATATTCGTTTAATGTATGTTTTTTATCTACGAAAATTCAATTGAATTATGATAAAGGATTAACTGAAATATTTTATTGCAACTTGTTTGGGAAAGAAAAAAAAAATCAACATGTCTTTTTTGAACTCTAACATAAATAAATATATTAACTCCAACATGTATTGCATTTTACGAAGCAAACTGTAAAGATGAGTTTATATTTCAGATATATTTTTATGAGATTGCATAAAAAAATAATGAAAAAAAAAAAAAAAAACTTTAAAAATAAGATATGTTACCCTGCAGATATATTAGTTAATTACATAATACTTCGCAAGCAGCCATATAATTGCCGCTATTCCAGAATTTCTAAGTATTAATAAAATTTACTAATTTGATTTTTTTAAAATCATTATTCAGAATTAGAATAACAAAAGTTAAAGATAAAATTTCACTTTCAGCACGCTGCCCTTTTAATGTTCAGATTTTTATTTTTATTTCATTTTTCGTCCATTTAATCATTCTAAAATTTACATTATTTTAATCAAAAACTGATAGATAAATAGATGAAGTCGCATTGAACAAGTTTATTTAAAGTATTTTTCGTTAAAAAAAAAAAAAAAAAAAAAAATCAAAAGCGAAAAAAAAAAAAAAAAAAAAAAAAAAAAAAAAAATATATATATATATATATATATATATATATATATACTACTTCATTTATTAGAGAAAAAAATTTCAAAAAGGATGAGGGCCCATAAGAGGCCTCATTTTGTCCCTAAAAATGAGGAAAATATAAAATTGTTCGCGAGTATGAAATTTTCGCATTTAATTATTTTACATCTGTATTTTACGTTTTCATTAATATCATTTATATTACTCTAGTAACTATGTGTTTCCCACGCACTTCACAATTTTGCATTTTTGGCTAAAATTACCCCTAATGTTTAGAGATTTGACTTACTTTTTTCATATGAGTGCAAGGGAGCAACATTTTCTAATTGAAATGTATTGTGAAGTACTCTATGATATTTATTATACATGAAGATAAAAGTCGTGCTCTACTATGCTGATAGTAAAAACGATTAAAAAAGTACTACGTTACTTTAAAATCTTTCTTATAAATTTCTTTCCAAGTTGAAAAGTTAATTTTAATACAATTACTTCAGAAAAATATTAAATATAAGAATTTTAAATATATGTTTTTAAGTACAGTCGGTAACAGAAGTGTCCAAACACTAGCAAAAATTCCCATGTAAAAAAAGTACACTTCCTGCGGTTCTGTTAAATAAATCCTTATCGATTCGTGTTCTTAGACTGACTAAGAATAGGATTCGACAAGGATTTATTTAACAAAACTCTAAAAAGTGTACTTTTTTTACATAAGAATTTTTGCTAGTGTTCGGACACTTTTGTTACCGACTGTAGTTGTAGTTATTTCTATATCTTGGTGTTAAAAAGCGTTCGTAATCATATTTAGAGGTGTTTCGGTTAGGCCTAGAATAATAACAAATAAAATAAAGGCCTAAGATAGGTGATTTAGGCCTTTATGAATTATTTGCCTATGAAGGACGTAATAATATTATTACACTATTTGATGTAATTATATTTAGTTGCCGGGAAAGTTCTGACATATTGAATTAAACAACTGACATCGGAGAGTTATCCTGGACATTATTTATATAACTTTTAAGAAAGTATTTGAATACTTTCTTAAAATTTATACAAATTTTATCCAGGTTAAATTTCCGATACCAGTTGTTTAATTTAATAGAGCATTCCTGCCAATATAATATTACCTGATACATCAACTGACATATTTGATCATTTCAGCTTAAAATATAAATACATTTTCAATAAAGATAAAAAAAAAAAAAAAAAAAAAAAAAAAAAGTGCTGAAATAGGGAATTTATATGTTACATAATATTAATATTTTATGAATTTCTTTTTAAAATATTTTAAGTTATATGTAAGAATTATCTGCAATGAATGCTAAATATTTTTATTTCCCCGTGATAAATATACTAGAAAAGTAAATGATGTAAGTATGACAGAGATGCGCGGGAGGTCGTAGTAATTTTTATCTCTGAGGAAAATTTATTACTTTGATAAGAAATTTTTGTTCCTGATTTTTTTTTCTCTACATCTTGTATACTTCCTGGATTTTCTTATTTGTACTATACGCGTAGTAGATGTTTTAAAAAACAACGAATAATGTACGTCATTCAAAATAACAGTACCTGGATTAAAAAAAAAAAAAATCTCCCAAAATACACGGAATTTTTACTTCAAGTTTATAAGTTATACAAATTATATTTCGGGAGAAAACATAAGTTTAGTAATGGTATTCACTATAATTTTTACAAAATTTAAATGAATAGATAGATACACATGCTTGGCTATATATATATTTGCAAACTTTATGAAAAAAATTACTTATTTATTGTTTCAAATGTTTTCTTATAATCTCGAAATTAACTATCGAAAATAGTTAAAAAAGATCCTATTTTGTAAAGTAATACCTATAAACTGTTGAGTAAAAGCTCGAAATTCCGATCAAATTTCCGTTTATATTTTGCATGACAAATAATTTCGCTAGTGCAAATAATAAATTAATTCGTCGATATTAAATTGAGTGTAATCGATTTTTCATGTTGAATATAAATACATATTTTAAACACAAAGTTTTAATAATACATTAATTTAAAAGGATAATTTGAAGAGGCGTTATACTAGGTGAAAGAAATAATACGATAAAAGCAGAACATAATCAAAGAATTTAATCTAATTTGCCAATTATATATATTTTTTATTTTTATAAAATTTTTAGTGATGAAAACCTAAACAGCTTAAAAACAAAATCCAAACAGAACAACATCCTTTTAAAAAAACTAATATGAAATCTTTAAAAGAACGTTTGTAATACACGTAAATGTGTAAAACGTTAACAAATCATATTAAAGAGGGATGAAATTTTGTTGAAAAGTTACAAAACATAAAGTAAAGTATTCTTGTTATTCTTTTATTTTTAAAGTAATGTTTTAACCAATTTACGAACAAAACAGATATTTAAGTTTTCATATTCATATATACACAGTTTAACGTTACACACAAAATAGCACATAAATCACGTTATTCACAAAATTCGCATTTTAATTTACAATTCTTTATTGCATATATACATGATTTATTTATCAATTATCTTATTTTAAAAAAAATATTCAACAGTTTCTTTTTCTCATTTCTGATATGAGTCAGAGAAAAATGATTTTGATAATCTGTGATTTAGATTTAAATAATGGTCGAGGTAGAAGGATAAAATTTTGCTTACTAAGGACTATACTAAAAATATCAATTCCTCTTACACTTTGCCAGTATCTTGTATTTTTATATGAAACATTATAAGTTATGTTTCTTAAAGGCATTGCTATGTTAAGAGTAAGAGAGTTTAGGGCTATTAATGACAATATATATATATATATATATGTACATATACAGGGTGATTTGCTACCGGTGCAACAAACTTACAGGTTATGTAGGGGCACAAAAACGATTCGAAATCACATTGCAATACAAGGTCGGAAATGAAATCCGAATGAGATTACAATTATAAATTTATTTTTGAATGCACTTTAAATAATATATTTAAAAGCAAAAATAAAATTAAAGGGAAAAATATTTATATTAATGAGAAATGAAATATCATATATTGATTTTCAACTATTCATTTATCATCACTTTTTTTAGCATCTGATTTACTGGGACTAAAAATGAAATATGGTTTATATTTAACACATTTTACGAGAGTTCACGTCTTACATATTATGCCTTGCACCTAATCTCCACCATTGTCACAAGGTTTTGTATGATTGTAAGAAAACTAAACACAGGCAAACTTTCATCATATTCAATGCTATCTGATTAGTTCTTTTGTATTCTTTTAATTTTTATTTGAGGTGAAAATAATAATAGAATCACCCTGTTGTCATTACCATAATTCAAAATATGAATTTCAAGATGGACAGACAGTTATCCAACAATACTAACATGGGATATTCTTTATTTCACCTCCGAATGAAGGACATCTCACTGAGACCTAGGTCACTCGCTTAGACAAATTGTCCGACATACCCCACTCCATTTATTTGGTTCACATAAATTTTTCAGTAAAATGTTTCATAAAAGGTTAAAATCAGTGATCATTATCCCATTCACTTCGGTTTTGATGTCCCGTAAGAACCATAACGGATGAAATGAGCTTTAAAAATCTTACGGAAGATTATAAACATAGGTAATACCGAAAATCTCTGAGCCTTTATTAAGTTTGTTGCATCTCGGCAGACGCTTTGCAATTAAACTATACCGTTACCACGTACGCGTTGGCATTGTTTAAGGCAAGGTACAGGATCTAGCACCGCAAATGTATTGCCGTTGAATGTTCTCCCACTGAGCCAGTCGATGAGTTTGCGAAATGTAATCTCTTTTGCGCTCTACGTGCGTTAGCAACATGTTTTGACCTTACTAAATTTCGGCTATGACTGATACCCTATTATACTGCTGTAGCAAGTAACTTCAATTAAATATATGTTTAATAGGAAAAAAAAAATATATATATATTTATTTTTAAACATGTATATCAACTGTCCGAAATTACAAATGGTGACCTTATATAGTGCGTAGCCTTTATCGATAGTAATCTAAAAACATCGGCTTTCGTCAGAAAAGATTCTACATCATTTTTTTCGGGATGGATAAAGTACGTTCCCGTCAATTTACAAAGTATCTATATAAAAGGGTAACTAGAAGCTGCTTTTACATTTTCCATAAATTAATCATATGATTCTAATCTTCTAATTTTCTTTTTCACAGCATGTGTGGTCCTGCTTTTCCGTTTTAGAATATTAACCTCCAAAGAAGAAGTTTAGGCATTTATGTTAAAAACGTTTGACAATCTATGCTGTTGTGAAACATTTTCCTAATACATTAGAAGGTCGACAATTCAAAGTCTTAACTGATCACGAAACTCTTACTTTTGTTTTTGAAGAAAATTCAGATTTTTCCTCCCAAGACAAAATAGGCAACTAGACCTTTGTAGCTCAGTTTTCAGCCGGTATCGTTCCCATAGAAGAGTTAGACACGTCAGCGCCGATATATTTTCTAGGATCAGCAGTCATTCATTTCTTCTTGAATAAATTTCTCTTCACTAGCAAAAGTTCAAAACACTAATAACTAGTTTAAGCCACTGCTAAATCATACATAGTCAACTAGACATAACCCAAAGCCACTCAGTAGGGATGATATAGTTTTCCTCTTTTGTGTCACCTCACAAAAAAACTGTCCGACCCTATAGCCGATCTCTTTTTTTTGTCAATTAGTTTTTAAACACTTACACAACTTATTAACGGTGCCCGTCCTGCAAAGAAACTAATTCAAAACTGTTATGTGTGTCTTGCAAGCTAAGTGATATCACCAAGTGGACTCGATCGCCAAAAGTTCAAAGTTTACCGTTATAGCAAAAAACCCTTTCAGCAGTTTCCGGTTTCTGACAAGCGCTTTCGTACTTGGATCTGGTTGGTCTCTTGCCATCATCCAAAGGTGCAAAATATCTTTAAAAATGCACTGAGCGTTTCTCTTGTAGGCCAGAGCTATACCAATTTCTGACATTACAGCTGAAACGGTCCCAAAGACATTTTACAACAAATGGATATCCTGAAACGGACCAAGGACGCAAATCCAAATTATTTAATGCAATATTATTAGGAATGCAACAGGAATATTCCATATCACTTTTCTGCTAACGGTTGTGAGGAAGGATGGCACCGCAGATTAAGGCAGTTCATTATAGCTCGGAACGATCAGCTTTGCACCGTATCACTATCAACAGTGTTGATATAACCGCGCTCTGTTTTTAAACCTAACTTTCAGTCACCTTGGGCTGAATTGATATACGGAACTTCTATCCGTCTCTCAGGTGATTTTCTTCACCCAAAGGACTGGCATGTTTCGCAGAACATCCTAAGACCCCAAAATCTCAGACAGCACATGTCAAACTTGTCACCAATTCCCATATATAAACATAGTTGTTCCTTAAAACATCTTTATGCGCCAGCATAGTTTCCAACATGTACTCATATTTTTGGTAGCCATGATGTTGTGACCTTTCTGAGGGAACTTTTAAGGTAATTTAATAACACGAATGATCTACGATATGAATGATCGAATAATCTTAATAAATTCTGACAGACTTAAGGCAGCTTTTCTCCTGAATTAGAATCCTCCTACAGATATCGATTCGAGCACAGTGCACAATCACTCAAAAGAACAATTTACTTAAGATTTTTAGCTGGAGTATGCAGGAATAGCGCAGAAAAGACTTCCAAAAATCATAACACACTCTAGTCATCGCGTGAGATTAACCCCAGTTACTGTTAACTATGCACAGCACTGGAGGAGAGTAATGTGACATCACAGCAATCTCCTTGCTACTAAAATCTACAGTACCGCGAATGCGTTGGTTCTGGCAAGGTACAGGCAGTGTTGCCAGATTTTGCGACTTTTTTATTCAATAGTCACCAATAATTCTGATAAGCAATATTTGATGTACATAATAGACGATTAATTGTCTATTATGTATATCAAATATCACTTTTCAAAAATGTTGGTGTCTATTTAATAAAAAAGTCGCAAAATCTGACAACATTGGATGCATGATCTAGTACCATAAGTGTGCTGCTGTAGCATTTTCTCTTCCTCAGACGGTCGGACAACGTGCGGCGCGCGAGCAGCATGTAATCTCTTTTGCACTTTGTGCGCTAGCAATTTGTTTTGACATCATTATTGTCTGACTATAACTGATACCTCTTTGCATTCCTGCATAAACTAACTTAAAATAAACATATATTTAACAAGCAGGCTTAGTCTGCTTCGCTAGTCACTATATTTAAAGGAATTTTCAAAAAACAATAATCACTATATTTTAAATCTCTTTATGATTAAAAACTAAAAAAATTCCATTGAGATCGCATAAAACTTTGCGTTGGGTCCCTGCTTCCTTCTGCAGCGTCTTCCCCGCATACGATTTATTGATTCAGGGTTTTCTCTGCTTGCATTTGCGCCTTAACCGACATTTCAATTTAGATTTTAACTGGATGATAAATAGCGCTGCTATTATTCAAAACCTACGTTTTTCTGTCAGACATTTCTCGAACAGATTATCATCTTCACTCTACGACAACAGATAGCAACACCAGACAACCTCCTCATCTACAAAAATTTTAATTAATTAAAAATAAACTAATAAAAAATTTGAAAACCAGGCTTCGAGGTTGATTAGAAGAGATAAAAACTAACCTCCGTGAAATATTCTGTAGCCCTTTAATTAGCCTACAATATAACATACAGTGCACCTTGTCACTAATTGCCTATGTTATAAATAACCCAGCTCTTCCTTAACTGTAAGGACTGTATTAAAATTTCATCATATTCTTTTATTTATCGCAAGCTGCAGATGAAGTATCATTGAAAAATTTCCTATGAGTGAAATTAAACCAAATAAAACAAATACATATTTTAGATAAGTATACATGTATAAGCAAGAAATTTTGACTGATTTTGATTTTATTACGATGAAATGCAGCGTGGGAAACAAGTCCATGACTCATCTTAAAAGCTAAAATAAATCAACCAACTAATTTGTAAGAGTGCACTTTCCATTAAAATATACGTTACGGTGAAAAATCTGTTTAAAAAAATTAATAAAAAAAAAAAGGCTCAAAATTTCACATAAAGAGGGAACCTTATTAGTCACGGTACTCCCTGTCTCTTTTTACCATGTCCATATTTTCCAACCATCTCATTATGAACCGTACAAGTTTTAGTACCCGCCTTTTTTTTCCCCACCAATAATTTTTTAGAGTAATTTTAGTCTTATTTAATCGTAACAACAATTGGAGAGAATAACTCTAAAAATATAATGGTATGAGAAAAGGGGCGTTTTTTCAGGGGGCGTTAACAATTGTACGGTTATTAATGAGATGGTTGACAAGTATGCATGTCACAATTTAATCCAAATTTTCTCCTAGCTATAAAGATAGTATTAATGTGTTCATCTTATTTTCTTATTTCTCGCATTACACGTAAAATAGAATTCAAACAGTTACTCTAATGAAAATGAAATTTTTTAATTTTCCTTTAACAGCAATTCACTGTGAGTCGTCTTTGTAGTTCGAACCACATTTAGATGATAATTTGTTTCAGCCCACACATTTGTTAGAACTCATTGCAGAAGAGTCTATATTGCTTCTGGGATTCTCGTTTTCATTTCTTCAATGCTATAGCCACAAGTGAGGCGTACGCTTTGTCTTTAACAAATTACTACTGAAAGAAACTATAAAGGATTAAGTCTGTAGATCCAGGTAAGCATGACACAAGACAGTTTTCTCTAACCCATCGTCCAAAGAATTCTTGGTTAAGATAGTCTTGGATAATTTTACCCATTTGTTGGGTACCTCATCTTGCTGTCAAAAGATATTTGAACGACCTACCATATTTCTAGGCTAACAAAATTTTGTACGATATCTAGATAAACTTATTTTGTAATAGCATGCTTAATAAAATAAAAAGATTAATGGCACAAGCAGACAAGAAGCCACACCACATATTAATTTTGGAATTATCACGGATATTTTCAGCTACGCAATGTGGTTTTTCTGATCCCCATATTCTAACATTGTGTGTATTAGCATTTTAAGTGAAACATACTACCTTCATCGGTAAAGGTTATATGTTTCAGACAGTCAAAATATGGGTCATTACATTCAAGCATATTTACAGGAAGTTTTAAACTACAAGCCAGCTCTTAAAGCTGTGCAGCTTACCACAAGCTGCATTTTGAAGACATGAAATACTAGTCTTTGGGGAAGAAAGTTACCCTTCAATGCTAAATACGGAATTTGTAAGTTGAAGTTTTATCACTAAGAAAAAGAAGTTACGTTTGTCGGATCCGTAAAGCTATAATTTTAGATGTTGTGATGTAGAAATCACATATATTTAAAAAATATATATATTTAATTTTAATTCAAATTTATTTAAACGCTTTATATAATAATTTACTCGCGTATTCAATAAATCTTTAACAACCATTGAATTGTTTCTCCATCAATAAAATAAATAAAGAAATAAAGAAATGTAAAAAAAAAAAAAAAAAAAAAAAAAAAAAATCACTCTGCAAGCAAAATCTCACGATATCTTTTAGTCTTATAAAGAATAACACATGGCTCATTTCATTTATGTTCCTCCTAAATCATAGTTTAACTTCTAACGCAATTTTATCCAGTTAGTTAAAATTATCCTTGAACAGAATTAAATTATTGCTATATTTTATGTATCTGTCCATTGTGATTTCTCATTTCTCATCACTTAAGTTTGGCAAAATTCAAGGGTTATTATTTTTTGGCACGCCTGCTCTGTGTATTCAAAATTATTAGCTTAATTAGAGTATAACGTATCTTTAAAAAAAAAAACCCACTTTTTATGTATTCTTGTTGGCGATGAAATTAAATGCCAGTATGTAATGATAATTTGAATTTGGCTGGAACTTTATCATTCTTTTCTGATCGCTCCTGCTTAGAGCACCGACCAATGTATGACTTGAAAATTTATCCGTTAGGGGCACCTTCCCTTCTTATTTTATGCTGCAAGTAAATAAAAATCTTTGTGCACATTTTTGTGTCGATCTTTATTGGTTTCTGGATTTTGCCCTTTTTAACACCTCTGGATAGAATCGTGGGTTTTTCAATGGAAGATATATAAATCAGATGTCTGGCGGTGAACAACGCAATAAAAGGAAATTTTTTTGACTTATACGAAAATATGGCCTAGTGGAAACCGTCGAATGGTAACTGCATTATCTAACGGAGAATTATCATACATGCACTGGAAAACTCCTTCACAGATGTGAATGGTCGTCACTTTCGTTTCCAGCTTAAAACACTCCCTGTCTCTAAATATTTTTTAAACCACGTTTAAAATGCTACTACAGCACGAAAAATCTTACTTGAACATATATTGCAAAACCTTCTTTAAATCCTAATAACGGATGTATTTTTTTTTCAAAATACTAACCTACACAGTAGTAATTACTAGAACAATAATATCGAAAGACAAGATATGTTGATAATGCCGTGATTGACTGAAATATCTTATTCTTATCTCTCTCTCGAAGGAAAAAAAAAAAAAAAAGAAAAGAAAAGAGAGTGAGTGAGACAGTGAGAGAGAGAGAGAGAGATTTGCAAATTTTATTGACCTGTTGCGCCATCTATGTACAGAATTTTATGCTATATTTTGTGCACTGTAATACATATCGAATTGGTTGATTTTAAAATAATTTTTAAAAAGCATCATGAACTTTTCTTGTACTAGCCTAAAGTATTTTGCATCTTTACTTTAGAAATTTGCACGTCAAGCGGGGTTCGTATGGCATTCATTTTTTTTTTCTCCCGATTATACCACCATTAATTTTGAATATAATTTTTTTTTGTAAAATAAGCCAATAAATTTAAAAAGAAGTGCATTGTTCAAGAATAGTGGCGGAAAACTCAGATGGAAAAGGCAGGTCCGTACGAACCCTGTAAATTAATTTGGATAACCCTTTAAACTATTAAATGTCAATAAGTACAAAACTTTGAATAAACACCAAAAATTCGCAAACAAAAACTCGCAACAATTGTTTTGGGTCGAAAGAAGACACGACACTTCGTCAGGCGATCAAAGTAGGCACGAGTTCTGGAGTTATTGCATTTTATAGTGTTCATTCAAATTTTTGCACTTATTACTTTTAAACGCCAGTTCTGAGGTTGTTTTTTATAATTATTATATATTCTTACTTGTAATTGAAAACATAGCAATATTTGTAAAATAATATTGATAATGATAATAATAATAATAATAATAATTAGTAGCTTGTTCATTTCAACGATCAATTTTTTTTCTAGAAACACGAAATGTAAGCTAGATGCACTTAATATAAAATTCACAATTATGAAAGCATGATTGATTAATGTAATTAAAATACGCATACATTTTAAAGAGGAGTTTTATTCCAGTAATCGTATAACAATTATTTATTAAGCTACTGATTTATTTCTTCCGAAATAATCAGATTACCAATCAAGTAATAACTTTCCCCATTAATCAAATTTCTCTTAATCTATTGTTTTTGATTCTGTACAAAATATAATTCTTTTACTTTGTACGTTAAAAAAGAAATGAGTATTATTTCTACTTTTGAGGATGATCTATTTTTTAGACAACATGTTCTGATAACTCATTCGATTTTTTATTATCTAGCGAAAAATTCTTAAACCAGAGATAAAAAATAGCGTAATAGAAATGAAATTAGAAACCTAATTAATTTTCGAAATTGCGTCGTCATTTACAGTAAAATAGTTAATTAATTTTCAAAATTGCGTCGTTATTTACAGTAAAATAGTCAAAGTCTGTTGATAATTTTTAATAAAGCAAAGCAAAACTAAATTTAAACACGGTTTTTTCCCTCAAAGATTTCATCAAACAGTAATACATGTAGCTGCTATATACCAGTGTAACAGAATGAAGTTCTTAAGTGCATAAATATTTTAAATAATACCAAGAGCTTTGAAAATATTTGAATGAATTTAGCCATGCACTAAGTACTTAAGTTTATTATTGAAAAATTTAAAGCATTTTTGTTTAACATTTATATAACATTTGAAAAATGATTTTCATTATAATAATCAAAGGAAAATGTTATTAAAAATAAATAAATAAATAAAAAACGCTCGAAAGTACTACAACACAGAAACCATTATTTAATATACTTATTTGTAAAATAGTAAGAGAATAAACCTCTGATATGAATCTGCATAAGATTAATTATTTTAACTATTAGTGTAAGCTCATTTGTTTTTGGAAGCTTTTCTTTTTGAGAACAAAATGCATGTTCTCATGCGGTAGACATAATTTTAGTTGTACGATATATATTAGCATAGTAGATGTTTATCAATTTTTCTTACGCTTGTTTGCAGTAGTTTTTGTTTACTTTGTTTTATCTCATTCACAATGTTTTGCTTTCTCTTAATTTATCTTTACGTCCTTGCTCGCTGGATCCACCTTGAAACCAATGGCGCTGTTTTCGGGTATCAAAGAGTTGTGCGCATTACAGTCATTTCCCATCTGGGAATTAGTAAATATAAATTTATTTCTATAATTTGTGGATCTAGAAATCAGGAGCCTCAACGTATAATCTGTATTAGATATTACTGAACAGTTAATTTTATTGACTTTATATTCTGTTTGTATAAGTTTAAGTCATTAAATACTCAGGTATATTTCCATACGAAGGCCTAATCCTTCCTTAATCTCCGGAAAATATATTTCCTTTTGCCTAATATGAGTATAACATTAGCGAAAATAAACAACCTGTCGTTACCACGTATACTATATAATATATCGGAATTCTTTAGTGTACCCCTGTAAATTACTTATTAATTATACGTACACCATTGTTATATAGTATCCGTGCACTTAAATATCTTAATAATGCATGTTGATTTCTATGTTGAATACAGTGTTGAATGCGATGATGTTAAAATGCACTTAAAAGAAATGCCATCCGTACAGTCGGTAACAGAAGTGTCCGAACACTAGCAAAAATTCCTATGTAAAAAAAGTACACTTCATACGGTTTTGATAAATAAAACCTTGTCGAATCCTGTTCTTAGTCAGTCTAAGAACATGATTCGATAAGGATTTATTGAACAAAACCGTATGAAGTGTACTTGTTTTACATAAGAATTTTTGCTAGTGTTCGGACACTTTTGTTACCGACTGTACATAGTGATATATCGAAATTATTTTGTGCATCCTTGTAATCGCAGACACTAATGTACACCGCAAAAAATAATAACAATAATTCCTATGTAAAAAATGTACATTTAATGCTGTTTTGTTTAATAAGTCCTTGTCGAATCATGTTCTTAGACTGACTAAGAACATGATTCGACAAAGATTTATTTAACAAAACAGTATTAAGAGTACTTTTTTTTTAACCTAAGAATTATTGCTAGTGCTCGAATAATTTAACTGCCGACTGCAGTAGTAGGCAGCACTGTCCATCACTGGCCCATTTAACTTTTAAAAAGAGACCAGTAGTGGAAACAGTTAGGTAATCTCCCAAATTTAGAAGGAGAAATGTAAATTTGCTTACTTTTACCCTCATATGACTTAAAAAAGTATGCAGAATTCATTTATCGTACTAAATTTTTAATTTTGTATTAACATATAACATTTTTATCGGTGTCCACTGCTGGTACCAGAAAATTTCATCATGACCAGTAGTGAACAGCGCTGTCCGGACACAGCTAAGTAATTTCACAAATTTAGAAGGCGGAACGGAATGGGAATTCAATCGTTAGATAATCTTAACAATCTCAAGACATTCTTAAGGATTTTATTCCGAATATTTTTTTTGTTCGTTATTGGGCTAGTTTGTTTGATTCGATTCTCACTAGAACAACATCGACAGGTTGTCTGTATTTGGAGGGTTATGGCTCTCTTGGCTATTCTACGAAGTGTACGAAGGATTGGTTTTACCTGGTCCTCCACTGTCCATTGCGCAGCACTAGTGCGACGTAAAACTCAACCAACCAACTTGGTCCTCCTTAATGTGTTCTGCTTTATCTAGTGCTCAACTTTGCGCGAAAGTCATCATGGTACCGAAAAATGGACCTTTCCTTGCAAGATCAAAATTATATTGTTATGTTTCCGGACCATCCTTAGGGATGACTCTCAGCTCATCTCCGATAGACCACTAAATAACTGTACTGTGAACCACTCAACCTCAACTCGTTGTCTCATACTTGGTGAGAGGAAATTATGGGCACTCTATGATGTTTTCTCTCAACTGCGAATCCTTAATGATTTCGAATAATAAATGATCAAAATTGTGATGGCATTTCTCCGGATCACCTCTAGGGGTGAGTTCCAGACCGTCGCCAATTACCCATTGCTCAGCACTAATGCGACGTAAAACCCAACCAACAAACTAGAATAATAAATGTGCGAGTTGATTTGGGTTAAGTGAGTTTTAAGTGGATCTAGTGCTACACTATGAACAATTGGCAACAGTATATAATGGAACTCATCCCTAAGGGTGGTTCGGAGATATGTTATCACAATTTTGATCCTCCACGGAGGGAATGGCTCCCCCTCTTCGATGATTCCCAGAGGTATAATTTGGATCATAACATGAAGGACATTGTAGCCACGACGGATTTTATGTGTTCCAGCTACCATTACAGTCGGCAGCAAAATTATTTGAACGCTAGCAATAAGTCCTATGCAAAAATGTGCACTTAATACTGTTTTGTTAAATAAATCCTTGTCGAATTATGTTCTTAGAGTGATTAAGAACATGATTCAACAAGGATTTATTTAACATAAAATATTTTTGTAAAAAAATAGAACCTACTCCAAAAAGCAACTATTATACAAACAATAAAAAATGAAATCGAAAATTGCGCCTAAAAGTATGAAATAAATTCTTTCGCCAAACAACATAAGCACTACAATTAATCATAACTTTTGAAGTCGGCGCAAAATTAGATAAAATTTGACTTTTTTACAGATTTGTTTTTAGACCGATAGCTACAAACGCTATTGCCTCGAATGATCCGTCTTCATAGTTTCCTTTATTATTTTATCATTGTACGTAATTTGTCCATTAGTAACATCTACAGAGAACAGAGAACACCCTTCGAAATTCAGTATTTATGTTTCTAAGATGTTACAAGAGTTTTTTTTACAAATTTGGTATAGCTTTGATATTTTTTGTTCTTGGGAGTTTTTGGATTTGGCGATCAAATCGTAATACAAAAATATACATGCAAGATGTCTACTTTCGTAATATACATTGTACGAAATATTGTTTCATATTCTTGATTGCTCTCTTAATATACTTCATTAAAATAACCATGATTTTTGAAAGGAATTACATATGTTCGCCAGATAATTTGGCGGTCTCCTTTTTCTTCGCCAGTGGCGACAGATGTCATGCATTTCATACTTTTAGGTGCAATATCCGATTTCATTTTTTATTGTTTGTATAATAGTTGCTTTTTGGAGTCAGTTCTTTTTTTTTTTACAAAAAGATTTTTTTTTCCTTTCAGTGAAAATGTGTTCATAGCAGAACATGAGAAGACGTTTCACGGCAGTCTCACATATCGCAACCCACAAGAAAAGTGACAAACTCTAAAAATGGTAATTTCGAGTTTATATCACTAAAAAACAGATGCCTCAATGTGCACAAAAATGTTGCATCTCCATCTCGAAAATTATCCACTCGAGTAGCGGTTGTGTCTGTTTTATTCAAGTCAATGCCTTATTTTAAAGTTAATTTTTCTCAAATACTGCATTTTCAGTTTGTGTCATTTTTTCTTGCCTATATGCGATATGAGAATAAAAACTATCTATTGAATCCACATACATTACATTGAAAAGATTTTAGAAATGTAAAGAAAGGATGTGCTACATTCGTAACCAAAAATCTTGTTAGGAAGTATTTTTGGTTACGAAAGTATTTTTGTTGCATGTAGTATAAAAATATCCAATATCAGTAAATATATGAAATATGAAAAGCTGTTCAAAAAAGAAGCAGCTTGAAAAGAATCGATGACTCTTTGTTATTCATATAAGGCTAACAAAGGAGGCTCAGGAGAAAAAATTACAGAGTATGCCTTTAATAAATTAAAACATACACAGAAACGATATAACGATAACCTCGACTGCATTGCACATCTGGATTCCGACTGAATTTTACAGAGCGTACAGTCGGTAACAAAAGTGTCCGAACACTAGCAAAAATTCCTATGTAAAGAAAGTACACTTCATACGGTTTTGTTAAATAAATCCTTATCGAATCGTGTTGTTACACTGACTAAGAACATGATTCGACAAGGATTTATTTAACAAAACCGTATGAAGTGTACTTTTTTTACATAGGAATTTTTGCTTGTGTTCGGACACTTTTGTTACCGACTGTACGTGTCACCCGCTACGCTTAAATGTGCACAGCGTATAGTTCAAACAAGGATAAATATGCATTGCAGCTGACGGATAGAAGCTTAAACATCGAATTAAAGTCCTTTTGCTTTCTAAGATCGTTTCTTCATGTTACAGTGCAGAAAATTCTGAACACACAGATGCCTGTTCTGTTTTTAACATTCGTAAAGTGTTATTGTACAGTCGGTGTAACAAAAGTGTCCAAACAGTAGCAAAAATTCCTATGTAAAAAAAGTACACTTAATACGGTTTTGTTAAATAAATCCTTATCGAATCATGTTCTTACACTGACTAAGAACAGGATTCGACAAGGATTTTTTTAACAAAACCGTATGAAGTGTACTTTTTTTTTACATAGGACTTTTTGCTAGTGTTCGGACACTTTTGTTACCGACTGTACTAAATCGATGATGCCATACAACTTTGTAATTTACATTTCTTCCCCTACTTCATAATGTTTTCAAGATAGAGACGCTAATTCAGCTATTCTCCACCGAAAGCGCTGTAAGTGGTCGCATCTCGTAGCGTACAGTCGGTAACAGAAGTGTCCGAACACTAGCAAAAATTCCTATGTAAAAAAAGTACACTTCATACGGTTTTGATAAATAAAACCTTGTCGAATCCTGTTCTTAGTCAGTCTAAGAACATGATTCGATAAGGATTTATTGAACAAAACCGTATGAAGTGTACTTTTTTTACATAAGAATTTTTGCTAGTGTTTGGACACTTTTGTTACCGACTGTATGGTCACGTTATTACACTACTATTACGAGTGTAGTTGCAGCCGTTCAGCATTTGAAAGAGTGAAAACGGACTTTTGTGAGCAACCTATAATTTGTTTAGATTTTAATGTGATCATAATGAGAACTATTTCATGCCAAGATCTTTACAAAAAAAGAAAATATTAAAATCGGAGCATCTCTTACGAAGTTCAAAGCTAACAAACAGCAACAACAACAAAAACATATGGTTGGAATTAAGAACCCCTCCTTTATTAGGCCGGTTAATAACAACAATGTGCTAAACGATGTGACCGCTTACAGTAACCGTATTTTGAACTACATAGCATGTGTGTCACCAGCTACGCTATAACGTGTGCAATGTAATTCAAGTGTGCATAGTGTAAGAAATTGCGAACAAACAAATGCACGTTCTTAGCGTTCTATTTTTAGCATTAATGTCTACAAACTACCTTTTTGTACTAAATCGATGGTACTCTTCAACTTTGTAATTCACTTTTTTTTTTTTTATCTTGAACCGTTTTCGAAATAGGAACACTAACTCTGCTATTTTCCACCAGGTGGCTCTGTAAGCAGTTTAATATTGTAGAGCATGGCCACTTTACTGTCCCCACTTTACTATACCTACATACCTCTTTTATAACTATAGCCACAGCCGTTTAGCAATTAAAAGAGTTGGGATTAACTTTTTTAGGCACCCTGTATTATCTTTAGATCGTAAAGATATTACAATGGGACCCATTTCAGACCAAGACCTTTTCAACAAAACAAAAAATATCAAAATCGGAGCATCCGTTCAAAAGTTATGAGCTAACAAAAAAAAAAAAAAAAAAAAAAAAAAAAAACATACGGTTTAAATTGAGAATCTTCTCCTTTTTGAAGTCGGTTAAAAACAGTATTAAGTGTACTTTTTTTTTTTTACATAAGAATTATCGGTAGCGCTGGAATAATTTTGCTGCCGACGGTAATGTACACGACTCGTGATGGTTTTCGTCCGGCTCGAATATTGAACATAAATATGAGAAACTTTTAGAATACAGTGATAGAAAATTGCAAAATATAGTTAAAAGGAAAATTGAAGTGTAATAAATTTGTTTTAGGCTTTATCTAGATATATTTTAAGCGATGTGATAATGAAATTAATAAATCCAATGTTTATAAATTTTATTTATTTATTAACGGATTTAATTTTTCACTTGGAGAAATATGTCAAAAGTAGGTGATTCTGATTTGTGATTTTTATTTTTTTGAACTTTTGAAGGAAGAGGCTGAGTGGACACCCCAAACTCAAACTCTGGAGAATGAAAGAAATGAGTTCTACAATTTTGCGGTATGTTTGAACTAATTTTAATGCAACTGAGACATTTTCAAAATATAACAAAGAGAGCGTCAAACGGTGTTATTCCCTGAGTCATCCTTTAGAAAGTGGGGCAGAAGTGCTACAAGGGAAAAAATGTTAAGAAATTTGATTTATAAAATATAAAGAAAATGCGAGGAAAAATTAGAAAGGAAAATAAAGAAGAACAGAGGAAGGAAATAGAAAAAAAAAAATACAAGAGAAAGAAGAAAAGAAGGAGAAAAAAGAATAGCTAAGCAAAAAAAGCTTTTGAAAAGCGAAAAAATCAAAATAAAATAAGGAAACCTTTCCAAGAACATAATGTAGCACATTTATTAAAAACACTTTCGTTTATTGAAACATATATATTTTTTAATAGAACCGTTTTTTACTTCGCACACTTCTGCAATATTTCAAAAGTGTTCACACTGGAACAAAAAACATGTCCACTTTTAGGTTTTTGCGTGCCCACTACTGTCGCACTTTAAGCTTTCAGGTTTTTTTTTTTTTTTTTTTTTTTTTACTTTTTGCATACAAAAATGCTACAATTAGCAACTTTTGCAGTACAGCACAGTCGTGTAAAGAAACTGTTAATTGAAGAGTTTAATTTCACAGTCTCTAAAAAAAAAAAAAAAAAAAAAAAAAAAAGCTGGAAAATGTCTTTAAAGTGTCCATCACTGGTTCAGCTACCCTATATGGGATGATTAATTATATTTATATTGACACTTTTATTGTTTTAATACTAAACTGCACTATATACTTTTAACAACAGTGTTTAATCATAGTAATTCTAGTAGATTCGTAGCATGATAATTTTGTTTTAAAATATCATTAGTATTTTGTCTAAAATACAATTATGAACAGTCGGTAACAAAAGTGTCCGAACACTAGCAAAAATTCCCATGTTAAAAAAGTGCACTTCATACGGTTTTGTTAAACAAATCCTTATCGAATCATGTTCTTAAACTAAGAACAGGATTCGACAAGGATTTATTTAACAAAACGGTATGAAGTGTACTTATTATACATAGGAATTTTTGCTAGTGTTCGGACACTTTTGTTACCGACTGTATATATATATATATATATATATGTATATGTGTATATATATATATATATATATACAAATAAATGCACTCATATATACCACTGAGCTGGAGAACAACATGAGGAAATGCTACACCGGTTTTGGCATGCCAGTTTTTCAAGAATTCGTCTGCTATGGTTTGCCGACAAAGTCAAACCTTGTACGGAAGAAAGCATTTGATACCTTTATATTTCAATGTAAAATTGTGTAAATGTTGTTTGTTCGTACAACCATATGCAGAACACGATGTTACAATTTTTAATTTTTATTCTTTAAAGAATAAAATAGTAATGGATGACCCGACAAATGCTGTCTGCCGTACAAGGTTTGGCTTTGTACGGCAAATGATAGCAAATGAATTCTTGAAAAACCGGCATGCACGAATTCTGTGTAAAAGTATTGGAACCATTTGCTCCAGTTGTTCTTTAGCTGAGAGATATATACATACATGAAGCAAATTGCAGTTAACTTAACATGGTGGTATATTTAAATTTAGTGACATATTCCAACTTACATTTTAAGGATGCATTCACCTCAGAAAATAAATAAAATAAAATAAAATAAATAAAATGTGTATATACTTGAATTTATGATTTGTAGACTCCATAATATTATATATAATTTGTTTATTTGGTGAAAAGATACCGTAATCAATAGTTAGTTGCAAAACTTTAGATTACAAATTATGCATCTTTAAAAGAACAGTAAGTTATTCTTATCAGTGTAAAAATCCATAAATATATTCCTGTAAATGTAATTATTATAAAATACAATGTAAATACTAAACATTTTGTAAACACAATTAAAACTAGCTAACGCAGATAGAAACAGATATGTATATTTGCATAATTTCCTTTTATTTATTTATTTTTATTTTTATTATTATTTTCAACGATGATGTATGTTAACATTTTGTTACTTAGCGAATGCAGTAGTTTTATATAAGAGTGTGATGGTTTAAAATATTATTCAAAAGCTTCAGAAATAATATATAGTTTTGCGATTATAAAAATAAATTAAAAATATCTATTAAAACCCATGAAATTGATTTTATGAAAAAATTGCATTCATATTAGATGAATAATAAAATATTTAACTCAGTAAAATTAGTGAATAAAATTAGTTTTAAACTAGAAAATAGAATGCTTTTTATTCTATATTTAAAGATTTAAAATTTTTCTTTTAAAGTTTTACATAATTTCAATCAAAGAAAATACAGAAAATCATTCCTGTACTAAATCAAACCGCGGCTGCATTAAAAGTAATTGAACATATTCCTTATAAAAAATTATTATGAGTTAACTATGAGAAACGTCTGGAAAATGGATACTCTTTTTTAACCCTTTAACGTTCATTGGTTTCTCAGCGAAACCAAACATTTGACATCATTTAACAATTTTTATGCAGCAGTTTTTTTTTTTTTTTTTTTTTTTTTTTTTTTTTAACATTTCCCCCCTTGTTTTAATCAATTTTTAAACTTTCGTTCCTTCTCTGTTCGGTAGATAGCAGCACCATTTCAAAATTTAACAAATAATGCTTCAAAGGAAGCTAAATACATAAGTCATTTGAAATTTTTTAGTGGACGCGAGTGCGAATTGCTAGTTTGATGATGCACTCATGTCTAGTTTTTTTCATTTAATGAAGATCTGGGCTATTATTTTCACCTGAAACAACTTTTACGAGTGTTTGTAGTCGATAATGTTTAATTACAAGGTGTTTTATTTATTACATTAAATATTATTGAATTTAATAAGGTTAACTTATAGATATTTCAAATAAAAAATTTCACGGAAAGGAACAATGCTATTTTTTTATTTTTTAAATATTTATGATCAGCTGTGTGTCTAAAAACCCTTTTAAAAATTAGTTTAGTAATTTTTAAAATAAATTAAGTAGTGAACGTTAAAGGGTTAATAGAATGAGTTAATAGTTAATTAGGTATGTGAATCCTTTCTAGTTATTCTATATATTTTTTTATCCTGACCCGCTGCCTTCCAGATGGCGTTACGTGCTGTATATCTTACACATCTGAGACAGCAACATATTTTGATATCGATGAGAGCGAGGCCTGCATCAGTCAAGTACTTAATTCGTTTTTATTACTTATGTAGTTATTTAAATTTAAATTTTGGGGTTTTGGGCAACGATTGAAGGTCAAAATTTTTATTTTTAGGAAATTCGATTTTTTTAAAAATCATATTTTTAAACTATTGTAGGTTTAAAAGGCATTCTTTATCAACAAAACAGATAATATTCTCTGAAAATTTGAAGAACCGCTATCTTCATGTTCTTGTCAGTTCAAAAGTGAAAACTTAAGTTTTCTTATGTTGGAACGTCATTGAACATTATTATTTATTTATGCGATTAATTTAAGCATTAGTTGAGTGCACAGATTTCGTTAGAATCAGTTAAAGTCAATAAATGTATCCCCACAGATAAAGCTAGTTTAACACTTACTGCAGTTGAAAGTACACCATTATTTACTGAAACCTTGGACGATCTTTTTTTTTTTTTTTTTTTTTTTTTTTTCATAATATAAATATATTTCAGCGGAAAATAAAAGAAAATAAGATTTATCTAAGTTTGTGACGTTTTGGTAGGATAATACCGTTGATTTTTAATTTAAGTGAGAATACAACAGGTTTATTTTTATGAATGAAGAAGGTGCTAAGATATTTAAATTAAATTTATTTTCACATTGTTGTGTTTTTCCAAAGTGCTACTTAAAATAATTTTATTTACCAAATAACTCTTATTTATTGCGTATTTATAAACTAATATTTTAACTGCAACATTTTTAAATTTAAATAGATTTTTATTGTTATCATGAGAAATATAAGTATATTAGCAAATATAATCTGAATTATTATATAACTGTTTTCTTAAATTTACCATTATCATGCCAAATCTGAAAATTCGTCACTTAATTTACTTAATAAAAGTTATTTTTGATAGTCCTTTTGAATATCAAAATCTGTTTATTCACATGATCCAAAATTATTCAGAAAAGACTGGCGTTTCAAAACATGAAAGCCGTGTGAGATCACTCTGTTTTAAAGCCTATGTTTTAGTAGATAAGCTGGAGAAAAAAAAAATCTTTCATTTGTATCAAAGTAAAAAAAAAAAAAAAAAAAAAAAAAAACCTTCGCGTTTTTAAAAGAGCATTAATTTGAACTGCTCAGAAAATACATTTGATTTCGAATTACTCGAGTAATTTAATTTGAAGCTACAGGATTAATATCTGAATTTAATTTCTTTTTCAAATGTACTTTATCTAATAACTTACTCCTTTGCTATTAAGTACGTTTATAGAAAAAGAAACTGCCACATTTTTTTATTTTTTTAAAATTATTTTGAATAGTGCAAACGATCCTATTTTAAAAAATTACATTTGAAACATACTATAAAAATTGTGAAGCCATGTCACTCTTGATGTTGCCAGATCTGGCGGATTTTTTATTCAATAATCACCAACAATTTTTAATTGTAATGTAACGAATCTCTCTCTCCCCCCCTGGAATTTGGAAGGAGTGCCCGTTCCTCCCACTCACCCCCTTTTCCACCCGCCGGTCCGAACGAGGGGCGATTTGAAAATGAGAGGGAAGAAGAAGAGAGAGAGACTGGTGGATAGAGATGCACGATGGACATGAGGCAATCTGCTTCCGA